>CAUYUJ010017054.1:152500-200000 GCA_963575745.1 Prorocentrum cordatum | reverse complement strand
AGAACTTTGGGCGTTCTGGCAAGATATTCCTTGCCCGTCTTGGTCGGGGGTTTGCATTCCTTTGCGAGGCCTCTCAGCTGCTGTGAGCCGATACACCCGCAGGATCTGCAGAACCAAACTTCAAGAGGCTCGTGAAAGCTCATCTGATGAGACGGGTGGGCCCACCCCCCAGCGAGATGTAAACGCCGCCCCTGAGGAACCCGAACCGTGTGACTGGTGCACCTATCAGGCCGAAAGCATTCGGATTTTAAAAACTCCCCCTTGGTTGCCGCAGTCGTGGACCCGTGACACACCATGCATTTCATACCGCATGGGCTGATAGTGTGAGCAGAATTGAAAAGGGCCACCGCGCGCCAGGAGCAGGGGGAGCGAGTCGAGGAGCACGAGCAGGAGCAGCAGGGGCCCGTTTTTCCAAACGACCAACACGCTCGAGTTCGGCAACCTCTAGAGTAGCTCGAAGCAGACGGTGGCGGATTCTGCATGCGTCAGCCTCAATACGCAGAACTCTGTGCCTCTGGGCCTCGGGAACACGGGCGGCCTTAGCCGCTTCTCCAGCAGGAACGTCGGCGATGGTGTTTCCTTCAACCATCCATCGAGGCACATCTTTGGCTATGATCTCAGAAGCCTCGAGGTGAGACGGGACCCACAGGACAACGACGGAGCCAGGGTCCCGGTTCTTGGCTAAGAGATCCTTACCTATATCGCGCCAGAGGTCCACATTGGCTCCACGAGGAGCCTCAAAAAGACGGTCCCACCACCCTGCACAGACGGCGTCGTTGTCCGTCACGAAGACAAGGGGGCCGTCCGAAAACCTAAGAGCGGTGAGCAACATATAGAGTTCACCCCTAGCGACCGTTTGTAGGGGGCCAGGGAGGGGACCGAAAAGATACCGAGCACCATCATTGGAGCGCCATTGGGAGGACTCGACAACCGCAACCCCAACCCGTCGAAGACGAGGATCGTGGGTGTCGGGGCCTCCTGAGGCGTCCCCGTGCAAGACAACAGGATTATCTAGGGTGCCTACACCAAAATACAGAGGATCGATCTCCCTCGCTTCGGGAGGGGCCGACCAGGATTCCACGGGGGTGGGGGGGTCCACTTTGGTCCAGCGCCGCGGCCTCACTCCCGCCTGCCGCAGCTGATGCCGCCGACGTCGACGAAGGTGCCGAAGAGGAGGACGCTGATGCCGACCACCCTGAAGATGCCGAACTGGCAGAAGGAGAAGTGAACTGCGAGGCAGTTCCAGCTGACCCACTGGTAGACGCTGACGAGCAGGTGGGCGACCGCACGTCATGGCTGCCCCCGTCAGTGGGGGACGGCAGCCGTCACGCTGACGCCGCCGTCGAGGCCGCAGGCGCTCCACCCTCAGGCGGCGCTGCCGTGGCCAACGCAGCCTTGGTCGCCTCCTCGGCAGCCGTCTGCTTGGCGGCCCTGGTGCGGTTGATCTCCTTCTGGATCTCCGCCTCCGGAGCCTCCGCCTTGTCCGCCTGGTCGCCGCTGCCGTCGGCGCCGGGCGTGCCGGCCGCGCCGTTGCCCGAAGGAGCCGCAGGCGTGGACGGGGCGGCTGGCCCAGTCGGGACGCCCTGGCCCTCCTGGCCCTTCCTCCTCTTGGCCATGCGCGCGCGGATGCCATGCTGCATGTCGAGCATCTTGGCCCTCCACGCCGTGGCCTGCTCGCTGCGCGTCTGGAGGAGGCCCTTGGTGTCCTGGAGCTCCGCCTGGAGCCGCCTGAGCTCGGTCCGCTCGCTCTCTTCGCAGCCGAACTCGCCCGCATCCAACTGGTCGAAAAACTCCTGGTCCCAGCTGATGGAGAACATCTTCGGCTCGCCGCCGTCGGTGCTCCCATCCTTCTGCGGGGACTCGGAGAGCTTCGTGAAGCCCAGGCCCACCTCGGACGCCAAAGCCCGCGCAGCAACTCGCTTGCCCAGCTCAGCGGCGGCCAGCTGCCGAACAGTCTCCTGCTCGCGCTGCAAGGCCCTCTCGAGCTGCTCCCTGCAGCGGGCAACCTGGGCACAAGCCTGGTCGTGCTTGGTGTTGGCGTCGCGCCATGCCCCATCCGCGCGCCTGACCGCCTCGGCAGGGGACGGCTGGTCGGTCGCGGAAGGGGCCTGCTGCTGCCGCAAGGCAGCTGTGAGCGTCGCCCTCAGCACGGGGTCCTGCACCACGGAGATGGCCTGGGTGAGCACCTGCGCCTGCGAGGCCTGGGACGGCTGCAAGGCGAGCGCCAGAGGATCGGTGCGACCATCCTTGGGCTTGTCCTTGCTGCCCTTGCCCTTGCCGCCAGCACCGCTGTCGCTCTTGGGCTTGTGCAACTTCACTTGGCGGTTGCACTTGCCGCAGCGAAATGCGTTGCGCTCGAGCACGTCATTGTACTCGTGGGTGTGGCAAGCCTTGCAGGTGCTCCATGGACGAGACATGGTCCGTAACCGTTCACTGCCCAGATTCGCCGCGAGGAGCGCCTTCGCACTCGGCTAAGGTGGCCTCGCGCCCCCCAAGCACCCACTGGACGGTTCTGGGCTCTCGGTCGGGCAAAATGCTCGAGCCGAGGTTGCTTGAGAGGAGGACGAGGAGGAGAAGGAGGAGGAAGAGAAGGAGGAGGAGGGGGTGGGGGAGGGGGGGGGGGGGAGGAAGAGGAGGGAGGAAAAGGAGGGAGAGGAGCTGGGGGGGAGGGAAGGGAGAGCGCGGGAAAGCTGACCACACCCACCCGTGCAGCCGACACGGGCCGCAGGCGTCGGCGAGCCTCTCCCCTCTTCCGCTCTCGGCCCAGCGCCTGCAGCAAGCGTCGGCGTGCCTTAAGGCGGGCCTGTTCCTCCACAGGGGGGATCGTCGAAAATAGTAAAGGAACTCGTCGGGGGGCGAGTTCCTGACTATTTTTGAGCCTTTTTGGGGCATCTTCTGACTACCTTTCATTCTTCGTCCAAGATCCCCCTGTGGGGGACATGCCCGAGCTAAGGCGTACCCCGCGGCGTGGGCCCCCGCGGCGCCCGAGAGAGGCCCGGCGTCCCCGCCATGCTGCGCCGGGCGGGCGTGGGTGTCGGCGCCTGTCACGGGGTGTGGTTGCGCTGGGGTTGGTCTGCGGTCGGCGCCGCGGGGGCTCAGGGATCGCACCGTGGCACCAGAGTTAGGGCGGGCGTGTCCCCCTCTACAGGAGGAATTTTACAAAGGAGTCTAAAACATAGTTAGTGTACGATGTGTTGACTATGTTGAACTATTTGGGAGCATGATGCTGATTATTATTCTTCTTATTCTTGTTATTATTATTATTATTCTTCTTATTCGTATTATTATTTTTAGTAATATTATTATCATTATAACATCACGATTATTATTGTTATTATTGTTTTCATGATTCGTATTAGTTGTTCGTCATGTTTCGCCCAAATCCGCCTGTAGCGTCTGATGAGCCCTCGCCGGGGCGCGGCAGGGATCGCTGTTGAGGTCCTCGCCCGCCAACCAGACGCGGTTTGCAAACTACAACATTTGCAAGCCACAACCTGTCGGAGTCGCCCATCTGGGGCCGCCCTTCGTTCGTTGAAAGTCTGTATTTTCGGCTCTCTCCTTCTTAGGCGCCTTTCCTATGTCAAGAGTCGAGTAGTTGTCCCCTCTTCGCCCTTTCAGGGATCGGGGGGACGCTCAATCGAAGTACCTCCAGCGCGTTCTCACAGAATGGTTCTACCCGCTCCTTCCCAAACGATGGTTGCATCCGGGACGCGACAGTGCGGATCACGCTGGTCTCAGCCAGGAAGGGCGATGTTTTGGTTTGTCAGGCCGTTCCATAGGTTCCAGGCCGGGGGAGCCTCCTCGTGGTGGAGGCTCGCCGTGGCTGGAGAAGCCCCGTCGTGTCTTATCCTGTGGAGGCCTCACGCGGTGGGCAGTAGGTGTAGCATCGGGTCCACGCGTCCGCTCCGTCGGATACGCCTCGACCACCGCGCGGCGATGCTCCGAAGGAAGCCCGACGTGACTCCGACGGGCGTCCGCGTCATCCGATGTGAGTCCGTCGTAAATCAGACGCGGATCGGACGCAATTCGGGTCTTCAGGAGCCGCGCGCCTCCGCTAGGATTTTCTGCATAGCCTACTCCGGAGTTCACAGCCAAAAAGGGACGGTCAGATTCGAGGGAGGGGCCTGATTTGAGCTGTCTTGGAGGTCCCACTGGGTCTGGGCAAAATGCCGCATTTCCATGGCTGGTCTGGGAGGAGGGTCTAGAATTGCTCGTCCGAGAGGGCTCGAACCCTTTTCTTTTTTTTGACATCTGGACGAGTCGGACTAAAATCAAGTCGGGCCTGTCCTTCTACAGGGGGGATACTCAGAAATCGTAAAAATAGTCGGGGAACCATTTTTCCCAACCAACCTGTGTTGTTGGGTCCTCGTTTTGAAGAGACGGTCCCCGCGTTCCTCCTTCCTCCTTCCTCCTTCCTCCTTCCTCCTCCTCTCCTTCCTCCTCCCTCCTCCCCCTCCCTTCTGGCACACCCCTCACACGTTTCGTGGCCCCATAGGGAGCTCCACCGAAGGCCCCAGTGGCTGCGCCCGCATGCGGTTCCACCCCCCATTCTGGCACACCCCTCACACGTTTCGTGGCCCCATAGGGAGCTCCACCGAAGGCCCCAGTGGCTGCGCCCGCATGCGGTTCCACCCCCCATTCTGGCACACCCCTCACACGTTTCGTGGCCCCATAGGGAGCTCCACCGAAGGCCCCAGTGGCTGCGCCCGCATGCGGTTCCACCCCCCATTCTGGCACACCCCTCACACGTTTCGTGGCCCCATAGGGAGCTCCACCGAAGGCCCCAGTGGCTGCGCCCGCATGCGGTTCCACCCCCCATTCTGGCACACCCCTCACACGTTTCGTGGCCCCATAGGGAGCTCCACCGAAGGCCCCAGTGGCTGCGCCCGCATGCGGTTCCACCCCCCATTCTGGCACACCCCTCACACGTTTCGTGGCCCCATAGGGAGCTCCACCGAAGGCCCCAGTGGCTGCGCCCGCATGCGGTTCCACCCCCCATTCTGGCACACCCCTCACACGTTTCGTGGCCCCATAGGGAGCTCCACCGAAGGCCCCAGTGGCTGCGCCCGCATGCGGTTCCACCCCCCATTCTGGCACACCCCTCACACGTTTCGTGGCCCCATAGGGAGCTCCACCGAAGGCCCCAGTGGCTGCGCCCGCATGCGGTTCCACCCCCCGTTCTGGCACACCCCTCACACGTTTCGTGGCCCCATAGGGAGCTCCACCGAAGGCCCCAGTGGCTGCGCCCGCATGCGGTTCCACCCCCCATTCTGGCACACCCCTCACACGTTTCGTGGCCCCATAGGGAGCTCCACCGAAGGCCCCAGTGGCTGCGCCCGCATGCGGTTCCACCCCCCATTCTGGCACACCCCTCACACGCTTCGTGGCCCCATAGGGAGCTCCACCGAAGGCCCCAGTGGCTGCGCCCGCATGCGGTTCCACCCCCCATTCTGGCACACCCCTCACACGTTTCGTGGCCCCATAGGGAGCTCCACCGAAGGCCCCAGTGGCTGCGCCCGCATGCGGTTCCACCCCCCATTCTGGCACACCCCTCACACGTTTCGTGGCCCCATAGGGAGCTCCACCGAAGGCCCCAGTGGCTGCGCCCGCATGCGGTTCCACCCCCCATTCTGGCACACCCCTCACACGTTTCGTGGCCCCATAGGGAGCTCCACCGAAGGCCCCAGTGGCTGCGCCCGCATGCGGTTCCACCCCCCATTCTGGCACACCCCTCACACGTTTCGTGGCCCCATAGGGAGCTCCACCGAAGGCCCCAGTGGCTGCGCCCGCATGCGGTTCCACCCCCCATTCTGGCACACCCCTCACACGTTTCGTGGCCCCATAGGGAGCTCCACCGAAGGCCCCAGTGGCTGCGCCCGCATGCGGTTCCACCCCCCATTCTGGCACACCCCTCACACGTTTCGTGGCCCCATAGGGAGCTCCACCGAAGGCCCCAGTGGCTGCGCCCGCATGCGGTTCCACCCCCCATTCTGGCACACCCCTCACACGTTTCGTGGCCCCATAGGGAGCTCCACCGAAGGCCCCAGTGGCTGCGCCCGCATGCGGTTCCACCCCCCATTCTGGCACACCCCTCACACGTTTCGTGGCCCCATAGGGAGCTCCACCGAAGGCCCCAGTGGCTGCGCCCGCATGCGGTTCCACCCACCATTCTGGCACACCCCTCACACGTTTCGTGGCTCCATAGGGAGCTCCACCGAGCGCCCCAGTGGCTGCGCTCGCATGCGGTTCCACCCCCTATTTCGGCACACCCCTCACTCGTTTCGTGGCCCGGGGGCGCCACCGAAGAATATATCCACAATTGCGGTATTCACAGCTACGTATGGTTGGGTCTTTCGTCAGGCTAATTGGAGTATGGTTGAGCATTTTGGAATATTTTTTGGGTATGTTGCATTTTTCACCCAAAATCCCCTTGTAGGGGGACACGCCCGAGCTGAGACTGAAAGGGGGGGGATATAGGGAAACGCGACGTTGCGAAGTACACCGTGTGCACTGGGTGATCGGCACCGGGGAGGGCACGAAGTGCACCGTGTGCAGCTGGTTTCGGAGCCGCTGCCGCTGGCTCTCCTCGATGCACCGGCGCCTCGGCGCCGGGAGAGTCAGAAGGGGTGGGAGGAGGAGGAGGAGGAGGAGGAGGAGGAGGAGGAGGAGGAGGAGGAGGAGGAGGAGGAGGAGGAGGAGGAGGGAGGAGGGAGGAGGAGGGAGGAGGTAGGAGAAGGAGGAAGGAGGAGGAGGTAGGAGGTAGGAGGTAGGAGGTAGGAGTGGTAGGATGGGTAGGAGGACGCGGAGCTGACTTGCCCACTGGCTCTTGATCGACCGCCCCTCCTTCCTCCGACCCGATCCTTCAGTCGAGCGACGGGAGCGATGCACATACAGCGGGGGCCCATGCCAAGAAACACCCTGCTTGCCTCCAGGGTGCACTGGGTTTCTTGGGTCTCGAGGGTTTTGCTGTGGAAGGCGTGACGTCCACACGCCAAATGTCGATGGACGTCCTGGGGGTCCATGGTTGGGTTTCTTGTGGAAGGGTTCTTGGGTTTCCTGTGGTCGGGCCCCTGCTGTACACTGATGTTGGCCAGGCACATCCTTGGCCCAGGACCGGTGCACATGCCTCCCTGGCCGAGCCAGGAGATCGCATGCACCGATCCTGGGCCCAGGACTGTCAGGGCCAGGGTCAGTGCGTGTGCAGACTTCTCTTTCCTCGACCTCTTCTTCTCCTTCTTCATTCTGGCGCCTCTGGGGCCCAAGTCGCCCGACGCACTCAGTTGCCTGGCCCGAGGACGACGGTCTCTCCACAGGTCTGGCCATATGTTGGGTGCCCACGCGATCGCCTCTCGCGTTCTATGAGCAGACCCCGAAGTCAGAGGAGGAAACGGAACAGATGCCGTTACCCTTCCTTCGCTTTCGCCTTTTTGGGCCTCCGGGGAGGGCCTCGTCGCCACCTCTGGATTCTCCTTGAAGTTCTTGTCAGAACGCGCCCCAGGAGAGGTTCGGGGAGTAGCGGTATCGGTACCTTTTGTTTCTCCTACAAGGTCCATGGCGTTGCAGGCCGTTAGCCAGGTGCAACGGAACCAGAATGCATACGAGGACTCGGTCGTCGCCACTATCCGGAAGCATGGCGACGCAAAGCAGTGGAGCGCGGCGCTGCGCTTCTTCTTGGAAAAATCTCGACCGGGCATGCCAGTTTGCACCGCTTTCTACAACGCTGCTATGAGCGCGTGCGTCAAAGGCAGGCAGTGGCAGCATGCGTTGTCATTATTCAAGGAGTTGCGGGATGATGCAGAGATGGAGCCTGGCACCATCAGCTACACCGTTGGGATCAGCGCGTGCGAGAAAGGCAAACAGTGGCAGCTGGCGCTGTCGCTGCTCGATGAGCTGCAGGAGTCGAAGCTGGAAGCAAACGTCATCAGCTTCAACGCTGCCATCTTCGCGTGCGAGAAGTGCGACCAGTGGCAGCGCGTTCTGGCTCTTCTTGACGTGGTTGGTCAGGCGATGCTGGAGCCAGATGTCATCAGCTACAACGGTGGGATCAGCGCGTGCGCTAAAGGTGGGCAGTGGCAGCAAGCCCTGGCGTTGCTCGGCGATCTTCGGGTGTCAAAATTAGAGCCCTCTGCCATCATCCTGAACGCTGGAATCAGCGCGTACGCGAAAGGCAAGCAATGGCAGAGGGCGTTGGCGTTGCTCCACGGGTTCTGTGAGATGACGCTTGAGCCTACTGTCGTCAGCTACAACGCTGGGGTCAGCGCTTGTGAGAAGGGCGGGCAGTGGCAGCATGGGATGGTGTTGCTGAGAGAAATGTTAGCAGCGAAGTTGGATCCCGACGTCACCTCTACTACGAATTAGCATGCCTTGATGATCGCGTGCGAGCGAAAACGAGTGTCAAGGCTTGCTTGACCACACCTGGAGGCTTTGACGACCCCAGACGCCCCAGTGCGGATCCCGCAGGGCTCGAGGGGGGGCAAGAGAGTCTCGAGGAATTGCCCAAATCGGGCAGAAACGGCGCACGACGCCAAGAGATGACGCAAACGTGGTCCCAACAAGTTCCAATGTGGTTCCGCCGAATGCCCCTCAGAGCGGAAGATCGTACAACCCCCGCAGGGTTTGTACATTCCAGTGGATTTCCCCGCAGACGACTCCACGATCTGCTCCACGGACTTCGAGGCGGTTCCAGGGGCCCACAAGAGCTCCAACGAGGGCTCGGGACGCCCCCAAGAGCCCAACCATTCGGGGCCGAACGAACCCTATACACATGTTATCAGCTGAAGGGCTAGGGCATCCCAACGCCTGTTCGGCACCTGGAGCTCTGATGTACTCCAAGGCGTCCCCGATACGGCGCCACGCCAGCCGAAGACAGTCCAAAGATGACCCAATGTTTTGCCAGGTTGCCCCCAGATCCCCGAGAGGGCCCCGGGAGGCCGCAACGACCCCCAGCATGTAGCGGGCTTTAAATGATATAACAAGAAAGATCCGTCATCGGGGACGTTTGCCCAAGGGCTGCTGGGAAGATTTTACCCATGCCAATGCCATCGTATTGGTATGAACGTTCCAGACAGTCCCAGTGCCGGACCTGTTTATGTTATACCGTTTTTCCTCTTCTAAAGCATGGCCCCGGGCGCCGAGAAGCCCCGACATGGGGACCCCTTAAACCCAAGAGGACACAGAGGTGACCTCAAGAGGGCATCAAAACAGGACGAGCCGACGATCGTAGCCGGCATGCAGCAGGCACAGCAGAGCTAGCATTATGAGGTGGGACCGTTGCAAATGGGTTTCGCCAGGGTCCTTTCCTCGGACGTGCGGGAAGAGCATGGGGAAGCTCAGCCGTTTGGTTGTTCCTCTTTCTGTTATCTGATACGACCATGGAGCGCTATGACTGTGAAGGGCGTAGTGGAATCATCCCCGTGCTTGTACGTAGGGGTCCTCCCGCATCTCAACCAAGGAAGTGACGTAGACGGGTCTTCCGCGTTTTCGCCACGTGGCAGGTCCGTGCCGCCTTCTGGGCGCGTCGTGGGTGGGCGCTCCGCGCTTGGGGGGGGCTCTGCTGAGGCTGCGCCACGCCGCGGGCCCTTTCCGCTTCTCGGGCGCAGCGTCGACGCCTCGCGCTATTTGGGGGTGTGCCGAGGTTGCGCCAACGTGCCGCCCGTGCCTCATCGTGGTTGCCACGTGGGCGCCCCACACCGCTCACACAACACAGCTGACATCACACATCTTGTACCCCACGATTTGCGCCGCCAGTTCACACCGCATAGCGTTCACGACATCGTTTACACTATCATTTCCCACCTCCATGTTTCACACGGCGTAGCTTGCATGACATAGCTTCCACCAAAGAGCGTGAACCGCATAGCCTTGTCCTCCACGGTGCAATCACGCACAGCTTGGGGCGATCGTTGGCTAGCATATGACTTCCTTTGTTGTGGAACTGCGCATGTTGTTTGTAACTTGTTTACCCAGGACGAATGCATCGCAACCTTCTGTTGATTATGAATGCAATCGTTCATAACGATATCCAAGTGCAAGCGGCATGCTTTACGTGTGCAATGCGCATGGGCTACAGAGCCTTACTCAATGACAAATCATCATGCAACAGTTTGCGGCTCAGAATGCGTCCTACACGCTGCAGTACACTATCCATGAGACGGTCAGGAGGCCTCCGAGAGGTCCCGAAGATGGCCCGTCTTGCGTAGAAGATGGGCCAAGCGGCCCCCGAGACGGCCCAAGAGGCCGCCAAGAGAGTCTCAAGGCGGGACCACGGTGGCCCAGGGAAGCACAAAAAGATAGCCCCGAGGTCCTCCCGACCGCCCCTGCACCCTCCCCCCCTTGAGCAGCTCCGAGCGGCCCCGAGGACCGCCCAGAAGGCCCCAGGAGGCCGGGGAGGGCCCCGTCGGCGCCCCAGACGCTTCGGGGAGGGGCCCGGAGATGCCCCGAGGCACCCCCGAGATGCATCCCGCGGGGCTTCCCTCGCAGTGCCCGAGAGGCCACCGAGAGGTGCCTCCCTCCTGCCGCCGCCCCCCGCCTCGGCCCTCCCTCCGCGCCCCCCTCTCCGCTCTCCTCGGCCGCCGCTCCTCGCCGATCGCGCCTCGCTCTCCTGTGCGAGTCGCTCCTCGCCTCTCGCCCCTCCCCGACCTGCTCGCTCCCCTTGTGTGCCTCGCTCCTCGACCCGATGCCGGCAGCAGGCTGCGGCCCCGAGCAGCAGCGCCCAGCAGCGGCAAGCCGCCGCGGCAGCCAGGAGCAGCAGGCAGCAGCAGCAGCGAACGGCCATCAGCACGCAGCACGAAGCGGGCAGCAGCGGCGGCGGCACGCAGCAACAGCAAGCAGCAGCAGCAGCAGGCAGGGGGCAGCAGCACGGACAGGTCACAATCGACCTTCAGCAGCACCTTGCAACGACGAGCAGCAACAGCACGCAGCACCGGCAAGCATGACCAACAGTCCGCAGCTTCGGCGGCGAGCAGCAGCACGCAGTTGCAGCGCGCGGGATGCAAAGCTCGAGCCCACTTCGTTCTGTCGGCCGTTCGGCAGCAGATCCACCACCACATGCCAGTCTGAAGCGACTTCGTGGACGTTGTCCACGGGTCAGCCTTGGCCTTGTGGAGGACGATCCATGGAGAGGACGCATGTTGCCAAATAATTTCCAGATGTCTAAAACATGTTTTAAACATGTAGCACAACATGTCCAAAGCATGCTTAGGACATATTTCTACATCATAAACACATGTTAAACTCAAGGATCGGACTGTTAGGCTGTCCATTGTCGTGGCATCCACAACCTTAGCCAATACCGCAATGCCGGGCCCGGCGCGTGCCGGAAGGGACGACTGCCCACGCCCTTTCGTGCCCACGGCGGGGGCGCCTCCGCGCGCGGGGCCGCGGCCCGGCTCGTGGAGCAAGGCCGCCCTGGCCGAACGAAAGGGGGGGACAGGGAAACGGGGGGGTTACGAAATCTGCTGCTTGCAGCTGGTTTCGGCCCCGCCGCCGGGCCCATTCCTCGATACACGGGCGCCTCCCCGGCGCATCCCGGCGCCGGGAAAATCAGCTGCGTGAGGTGATCCTCAAACCCCCCTTCTGCTGTCCCCCCCTTTTCGCCCAGCCCGACAGGAGCGCCCCGCGCGTGCCCCGGAGACGGCCCAGGAAGGCCCTTACCAGGATCCGCCAGGATTCCAGATGGCCTCCGAGAGGGGCACGAGGACGCCGAGCTATCTTTTGGTTTGGGAAAAAACTTCGTTTGGAGCTCCCGTTTCCGGCTTCGCGTCGCCCCGGACAGCCCCAGAGGCTCCCAAAGTAGGCCGAGGCTGGCCCAGGGGTTCCCCCAGAAGCCGCCCGTACGGCTCCGGGGCCTCCCAGGACTGCCCGACGACGCCTCAAGACGGCCCCCAGGGATGCCCCCAGAGGGCTATATCTCGGGAGCGCTCCCCTTCCGATCCCGCCCCCACACACGGCCAGCAGGCCTCCGAGGCGCTCCCGAAGGGCTCCTCGACAAGGCCCCAGGCGGGCTCCCCAGAGGCTCCCGGGGGCTGTCCGGCGGCTCCTCCAAGGACGGCTCCGACAGGCTCCGAGAAGGCCCACTTTGGTGTCGCTTCGGGCCCTCCTGGGTTGTCCTTTTGGCGGGGGGTCCAAAGGAGCACTTCGAACTTCAATCTGGTGTCGCTTCAAGCCCTCCCGGACTGTTTGAAGGCCCTGTCGGAGCGCTCTCGGAGCCTTCTTCGGCCACTCGGGGGCCCCCTTGGGCCCCTCACAGAGCTCTTTGGGCGTCTCGAGGAGGCCAAGAAGTGAGTTCGCGGGGGGGCAAAAATGATCAATTCGAGCCTCAATCTGGTGTCGCTTCAGGCCGTCCCGGATTCTGCCGGGGCCTCTGCAGGCACTGTCGGAGCACTCTCGGAGCCTCTTTCGGCCATTCGGAGGCCCCTCTTGGGCCCCTCCCAGAGACCTCCAGAGCGTATTGGAAAGCCCCAAACATGATTCTGGCAAGGTGTCCACATCACTGCGAGCCTCAATCGGGTCGCTTCAGGCCCTCCCAGATTCTCTCGGGGCCTCTGAGGGCCTTCTCGGGGCGCTCACGGAGCTTCTTGAAGCCACGAGCAGCAGCAACAGGACGAGGAAGAGGGCACGAGCCGACGACAACGACGACGAGAACGACGACGGCGACGACGACGACAAGCATCTCACCGCCGCCGCGGGCCCCCGGCCAGATGATCACGAGTCCCGTCATCGGCTGGAGGAGGACGAAGTGGAGGAGGAGGAGGAGGAGGAGGAGGAAGAGGAGTAGGAGGAGAAGGAGGACGAGGAGGAGGATGTGGAGCTGCTGCGGTTGCTGCTGCCCATGCCTCTGGATCTGCTACCGCTGATACTGCTGCTAGCGCTGCCCTGGCCACCCGCAGAATCGTCAAGCAGACAGCGCACCCCGTAGCAATGATCAGCAGCATGGGCACTCTGACTTTCGGCACTAGTGGCCGGTAGTCCACGGGTCAGCCCTGGTCAGCTACAACGCTGGGATCAGCGCGTGCGAGAAGGGCGAGCAGTGGCAGCGAGCTCTGTCGCTGCTCAACGAGATGCGCGAGGCGAAGTTGAACCCCGACGTCATCATGTGGCGCGCTCCAGAATCGGGGGAGCGTAAGACCCGGGTCCCCCGTACCCCGGTCCCCCGTACGACCTCGTCGGGGATTTCCGAGTCCCCCGTACCCGGGTCTTACGTCTCCCCGACAGAATGAGGGATCGAGAGGTTACCGCATCTTCCTCGAAGGAGGGCCCGCGGAAGGCGGCGAAAATACCACGGGGGCGGCTCCGCCGGTGGACGGCCGGCGGAACCCGGCGGACGACAACAACAATCGCACTCCCGCATCAGGGAAGCAATGCTTGTTTCGATCTAGGTTTTCCAGAATTCGCCTTACATTTAGATTTATTTAATCGCTTCGCTCATGCCGCCGGCCCTGGAGCCCTCTTTAGGGCCTCTTGGGGGCCTCTTGGGGACCTCTTGGGAGTCTCTTGGGGCTCCTTGGCGGCGTTTTGGAGGCCCGCAGGGCCTCTTGGGGGGCTCTTGGGGGTAGTCGATTGCGGCTGCCCCCTCGGAGGCCACGATCCTCCTTACATTTAGATTTATACATGCACGAAGAATAGCTATGCGTGGTGTGTATATGTATATGTTTCAGCATAACTGTGTACCTACATCTCCTGTGGGACGAGGCGGCTTGGCGCCAGGCCCAATTAGCTTCGCACAGCATGGACCCCCCCCTCAAGACAGTTTCGAGGCTCCGGGACGGCTCACGAGAGTTCGATAAGTGTTCAAGACAGCGTCTGGACGGCGCCGGAGGCCCCCAACATACCCCAAGACCGCCCACACAGCTTTCCAAGACGGCCCACGACGACTTCCACGCGCTCAAGGGGCGCCCCTGGATGACCAAGACGTGCACAAAAGGCTCTCCAACAGCTCCGAAGAAAGGACTAATCAATTATTATCCATATCCTAAGGTCGTGCTCGTGGTATTACTTGACGCCCTTGGACATCCTTCCTCCTTGTGCTTCTTCGCTTCCATATCATTCATCTACTCATACGAAAAGCACTTACAGCCAGCACGGGGCCCATCACAGACTCACTCTTGTTTACGGGGTCCATCATATTTTCGTTCTTCTTCACGCAGACTCCGCTACATCACGTTGTCACTCAGACTCGCTCATTCAAACTCAGACTCACGCAGGCCTGCTCAGGGAGTTTGCCTCCGACTCACTCCCATCCATACATACTTAATTCCTTTCACTCCGACACACCCTTTCCTCATTCAGACTCAGTCCGACTTTTTTGGTGACCCACTGCTCACCGCCATTTAGCAGGTGTGGCACCTCGGCGCCCCAAGGAGGAGTCGCCAGGGGTGATTGTACTCCAGAACCTGCGTCCAGATTGTGGGGGAGTCTCATGCGGCTTGCCTGTTGTTTCCCACCAACTTCGTTTGTTTTCGGAACAGGTTGTGAGGATGTCTCAGGCGAGGCGCTCGTCTCAGCACTCCCAAAGGGGGGGGGGGCGCCAGGGGTGAGGACAATGCAGGACTCGCGCTCACATTATGGGGGCGTCTCAGGCGGCGTGCCTGTTTCTGGTCCCCATGTTGTTTGTTTGTGGTTTACTGCTCACCACGATAAAGCAAGCGTGGCGCTTCGGCACCCCAGGGGGAGCCGCCAAGGGCTTGCCCCTTTCTGCCCCCCAGATTTTGTCTGTGGTCCAGTGTTCACCGCGATATGGTAGGCATGGCACTAGGGCACCCCGAGGGGGAGCCGCCAGGGGTCATGACACTGCAGGACTCGTGCTCTCATTGTTGGGGCGTCTCAGGCGGCGTTCCTGTTTTTGCCCCCAGATGGTTTTGTTGGTGGCCCAGCGGTGACCGCGATATAGCAGGCATGGCACTTGGGCACCCCACAGGGGGAGACGCCAGGGGTGAGGACACTCCAGGAGTTACGCCCATCTTGTGGGAGGGGGGGCGCAGGCGGCTTGCCTGTTTCTGCTCATATTTTCCCCAACCCTCCTTGGTTGGGTACTCGTTTGAATAGAAGGGTGTGGTCGCGTCCTCCTCCCGCCTCCCGCCTCCTCCTGCCCTCTCTTCGCCGACGATGGGGGCTGCGATCTGCGACGCTGTCGCCACTTTCGAGGGCTGTTGGTGGGTCCTGCGGAGTGGGGCACCGCGCAGATCTGAGTGAGACCTCGCCGTCCCTGGGGGCTGCGATCTGCGAAACTGTCGCCACTGTCGAGGGCTGCTGGTGGGTCCTGCGGAGTGAGGCACCGCGCAGATCTGAGCGAGACATCGCCGTCCCTGGGGGGGTGCGATCTGCGAAGCTGTCGCCATTTTCGAGGGCTGCTGGTGGGTCCTGCGGAGTGGGGTACCGTGCAGATCTGAGCGAGATCTCGCCGTCCCTGGATGGTTGCGATCTGCGACATTGTCGCCCTTTCGAGGGCTGCTGGTGGGTCCTGCGGGGTGAGGCACCGCGGGGATCTGAGCGATGCCTCGCCGTCCCTGGGGGGCTGCGATCTGCGACATTGTCGCCCCTTTCGAAGGCTGCTGGTGGGTCCTGCGGAGTGAGGCACCGCGGGGATCTGAGCGGGACCTCGTCGTCCCTGGAGGGCTGCGGTCTGCGAAATTGTCGCCACTTCGAGGGTTGCTGGTGGGTCCCGCGGAGTGAGGCACCGCGCAGATCTGAGCGAGACCTCGCCGTCTTTTGGGGGCTGCGATCTGCGACATTGTCGCCATGGTCGATGGCTGCTGGTGTGCCCTGCGGAGTGAGGCACCGCGCAGATCTGAGCGAGACATGTCCGTCCTTGGGGGGTTGCGATCTGCGAAACTGTCGCCACGTTCGAGGGTTGCTGGTGGGTCCTGCGGAGTGAGGCACCGCGCAGATCTGAGCGAGACATCGCCGTCCCTGGGGGGCTTCGATCTGCGAAATTGTCGCCACTTTCGAGGGCTGCTGGTGGGTCCCGCGGGGTGAGGCACCGCGCAGATCTGAGCGAGACCTCGCCGTCCCTGGGGGGGGGATCTGCGAAACTGTCGCCACGTTCGAGGGCTGCTGGTGGGTCCCGCGGAGTGGGGCACCGCGCAGATCTGAGCGGGACCGACCTTGCCGTCCCTGAGGCGCTGCGATCTGCGACATTGTCGCCCCTTTCGAGGGCTGCTGGTGGGTCCTGCGGAGTGAGGCACCGTGGGGATCTGAGCGAGACCTCGCCGTCTCTGGGAGGCTGCGATCTGCGAAATTGTCGCCACTTTCGAGGGCTGCTGGTGGGTCCTGCGGAGTGAGGCACCGCGGGGATCTGAGCGAGGCCTCGCCGTCGCTGGAGGGCTGCGATCTGCGAAATTGTCGCCACTTTCGAGGGCTGCTGGTGGGTCCAGCGGAGCGAGGCACCAGGCAGATCTGAGCGAGACATTGCAATCCTTGGGGGGCTGCGAGCCTCACGAATGCCGCTCGCAGAAGTAGATGCGCCCATATCACGTCATCACCTCCGTATAACGTCGCCCAAGCTGTTCATGTCCCGCATTGCGCAGGGGTTGGGTACGTCGCCAGGGTAATTTCCCAACCCTCCTTGATTGGGTATTATTTTTCAACAGAGCACCCCGATCGCGTCCTCCTCCCGCCTCTCGCCTCTCGCGTTCCTCTTGCCTTCTTGTCTTGTGCGTACCTTGTGTGTGTGAGTGTGTGTGTGTGTGCATCTCGGCTGGTGTACTTCTTATGTGTGCATCTTGCCAATAGGGCTGCGATCTGTGACACTGTCGCCACTTTCGAGGGCTGCTGGTGGGTCCTGCGGAGTGAGGTACCGCGGGGATCTGAGCGAGACCTCACCGTCCCTGGGGGGCTGCGATCTGCGAAATTGTCGCCACGTTTGAGGGCTGCTGGTGGGTCCTGCGGAGTGAGGCACCGCGCAGATCTGAGCGAGACATCGCCGTCCCTGGGGGGGTGCGATCTGCGAAGCTGTCGCCACTTTCGAGGGCTGCTGGTGGGTCCAGCGGAGTGAGGCACCGCGGGGATCTGAGCGAGACCTCGCCGTCCCTGGGGGGGCTGCGATCTGCGAAACGGTCGCAAATTTTTCAGGGCTGCTGGCGGGTCCTGCGGGGTGAGGCACCGCGCAGATCTGAGCGAGACCTCGCCGTCCTTGGGGGGCTGCGATGTGCGACACTGTTTCCACTTTCGAGGGCTGCTGGTGGGTCCAGCGGGGCGAGGCACCGTGGGGATCTGAGCGAGACCTCGCCGTCCCTGGGGGCTGCGATCTGCGACATTGTCGCCCCTTCCGAGGGCTGCTGGTGGGCCCTGCGGATTGATGCACCGCGGGGATCTGAGCGAGACCTCGCCGTCCCTGGGGGGCTGCGATCTGTGACGCTGTCGCCACGTTCGAGGGCTGCTGGTGGGTCCTGCGGCGTGAGGCACCGCGGGGATCTGAGCGAGACCTCGCCGTCCCTGGGGGGCTGCGATCTGCGAAATTGTCGCCACTGTCGAGGGCTGCTGGTGTTCCTGCGGAGTGAGGCACCGCGCAGATCTGAGCGAGACATCGCCGTCCCTGGGGGGGTGCGATCTGCGAAGCTGTCGCCACTTTCGAGGGCTGCTGGTGGGTCCAGCGGAGTGAGGCACCGTGGGGATCTGAGCGAGACTTTGCCGTCCCTGGGGGGGCTTCGATCTGCGACATTGCCGCCCCTTTCGAGGGCTGCTGGTGAGGCCTGCGGAGTGAGACACCGCGCAGATCTGAGCGACCCTGCGAGGCTGCGATCTGCGACATTGTCGCCCCTTTCGAGGGCTGCTGGTGGGTGCAGCGGAGTGAGGCACCGTGGGGATCTGAGCGAGACCTCGCCGTCTCTGGGAGGCTGCGATCTGCGACGTTGTCGCCACTTTCGAGGGCTGCTGGTGGGTCCTGCGGAGTGAGGCACCGCGGGGATCTGAGCGAGGCCTCGCCGTCGCTGGAGGGCTGCGATCTGCGAAATTGTCGCCACTTTCGAGGGCTGCTGGTGGGTCCAGCGGAGCGAGGCACCAGGCAGATCTGAGCGAGACCTCGCCGTCCCTGAGAGGCTGCGATCTGCGACGCTGTCGCCACTTTCGAGGGCTGCTGGTGGGTCCTGCGGATTGAGGCACCGCGGGGATCTGAGCGAGACCTCGCCGTCCCTGGGGGGCTGCGATCTGCGACCTTGTCGCCACTTTCGAGGGCTGCTGGTGGGTCCTGCGGAGTGGGGCACCGCGGGGATCTGAGCGAGACCTCGCCGTCCCTGGGAGGCCGCGATCTGCGACATTGTCGCCACTTTCGAGGGCTGCTGGTGGGTCCTGCGGATTGAGGCACCGCGGGGATCTGCGACATTGTCGCCCCTTTCGAGGGCTGCTGGTGGGTCCTGCGGAGTGGGGCACCGCGGGGATTTGAGCGAGACCTCGCCATCCCTGGGGGTCTCTGGGGAGCTGCTGCGGGATACGTCAGGCGCAACGGGCACATGGCACAGGTAACGGGGGTGATTTGTGAAACAGACCATCTACCGGTCGATGGCCATAACGTTGCGCCTACAGGTATCCCGCGGGGGCTCTCAAAAGCCGCTGTGGGATACGTCGGGAGCAACGGGCGCATGGCACAGCCAATGGGGTGATTTGTTATTACGTAGCCCTTGGATCTTGATCGGGGGCCTGCGAGCCTTCTGATTGCTGCTCGCAAAATTACATGCGTCCATGTTACGTCATCGCCCCCGTTTATAGCAATCCTGATGCACTTACGCCCCGCATTGCGCAAGGGTTGGGTACGTCGCCAGGGTAATTTGTGGTTCCTTGCTCATGGCGATGTAGCAGGCGGGGCGCTTGGGCACCCCACAGGGGGAGCCGCCAAGGGTGAGGACACCCCAGGATTCGCGCCCAGACTGTTGAGATGTCTCAGGCAGTTTGCATGCCTCTGGCCCCATGCTTCGTCCTCCTGGTGGTCCAGAGCTCATCGCGACGTAGCAAACGTGGCAGTTGGGCACCCCACAGGGGGAGCCGCCAGGGGCGAGGACACTCCAGGATTCGCGCCCAGATTGCGGGGATGTGTCAGGCGGT
This sequence comes from Prorocentrum cordatum, assembly GCA_963575745.1. NCBI lineage: Eukaryota > Dinophyceae > Prorocentrales > Prorocentraceae > Prorocentrum > Prorocentrum cordatum. The sequence continues at coordinate 180,968 of CAUYUJ010017054.1, read as the reverse complement.
GTGCCTGTTTCTGCCCCCCAGATGTTCCTTCGCGCCCAGATTGATTGTTAGGATATCTCAGGCGGTTTGCCAGTTTCTGTCCACCTGTTTTTTGGGGGTGGTCCAACGCCCGTTTCGATATAGCAGGCATCGCATTTGGGCACCCCGAGGAGAGGCCGCCAGAAGCGAGGACATTCCAGAATTCGCGCCCTGATTCTTAGGAAGTCTCGGGCGGTATGTTTGCTTCTGCCCCCAGATGTGTTCCCTTCGTGGTCCATTGCTCATCGCGACATAGCAAACGTGGCCCTCGGGCAACCCAGATTGATTGTAAGGATGTCCCGAGCGGTGTGCCTGTTTGTGCCCGGCAGACTTCTCTTTGGACGTGTGTGCTCTTTACTCATTAATTCACCTCCTCACCCCTTGCCCCAGGTCAGACGCAGTCATTCGCACTCGTACTCACTCTGCACTACCTCTTCCTCACTCAGGCTCAGTCACCACATTCAGACCCACTCATACCCAGAGTAAATCATATCCAGACGGACTCGTACGTATTCGTTCATGACTGTCCGTACTCATACTCACTCGCTCTCAGACTCACCCATCTTCAGACTCACTCGTGCTCAAACTACCTCGCACCCAGTGCCATTCATATTCATATATGCACCCATCACATTCAAACTCAGACTCACCCACACCCGATTACATTACCCACATTCAGATTCCATTGCCCACGCTCAGAGTCACCCGCACTCAGACTGACCCAAACTCAGACCCATTCGACCTCAATCTGGCCATACCCTGATTCACTCATTCTCAGGCTCAATCGTATACGGATCCACGCCCAGACTCGCCCACACTCAAATCACCCACGCTCAGATTCATTCGCAGGGAGGCTCACACAGAAGTGCTCACCGCGATATAGCCTGCGTTGCACTCGAGCACCTCAAATGCAAGTAGTCGCCGCGTGTAGCATGCCAGAGAGCGGGCGTAGCAACGCGATTCGCAATTGTATGAGTTGCCGCGGGGAGACGGGCAAGAGGAAAACTCCCTCGCTCTTCCATTTGTATTGCCTTCGTCTCTCCTGAAAGATGTCCAGAGGAGGAGGACGTAATTGAATTCATCGCCTTCGTTATTGTCGTCGGCGTCGTCGTCGCGGTCGTCGTCGCGCCTGTCGTCTACGCGGACTCGCTCTCACAGGTTCTGTTTGACAGAGGTTTCAGCGAGATGTCAAAGGAGTACGAGATGAACGCCTGGGGATCTGCGCGTCGAGTAGTCCCCACAAGGTGTTTTACTGAGTCTGAGCCTCTTCTGTTTCTGCTTCTCACCGCCCAAGAAGGCCCGCCCGACAGATATCGATGATCGCCTCCACGATGGTCACAAGAGGCTGTCACGATCCCCCCTGGACGGCGCACGAAACTCCACGTGCGCTCCGAAGTCGCTCCAAGAGCGCTTCATACGTGATCTTTTTTATTCCTTGTTTTGTCTATCGGCGCGGGCCCTCGCACCCCCCCTCCCTACTCCCATGGAGTAGATCTTGGCTGTTTCTTGGCGCCTGTTTCGAGCGGGTGGAGTCTCCCCCCACAGGGCGCACTGCTGCAAACAGTCGCACTAAGCAGAGGCCCGGAGCCAGACTCCCCCCCTCCCCCCCCCCCGGACGGCGAACACCCACCCCCACCCCCAATCCCGACGCCCATCCCCGAGCCTGCGATTCAAGGGGCCCGGACGGGGGGTTGGTTTGGGTTCTCTCTATTCCTGGACCCCGAAAGCCCACCCCCAAGGGCGCTCAAAGCTCCTCCATCGAACCGAAAGAATCAACCCCAATGTTGTTTTCCATGTGACTTGTTATGCTTCCCCTTTTGCCAGGATCCCGACCGCTCAAGACAGGCCCCAAAGGCTCCCAAAACTTCATTTGGAAACCCCAAAAGGCTGCCAAGAGGGCCACACGACTTCCCACGGAGGCACATGGGCGACCCAAGACAACCAACATGGCAAAAGAGGGCCCCAGAAGTATCCCAACGGGGGCCACAGAGGAGGAATGAAACTCCGAGACGGCTCAAGCGCGCTCCAGAATCCTCCACGACAGGTTCTGGAGAGCTCTGGGAGCCCCCAAGACGCCGCACGACAGATCCAAGAGCGCTCAAAGGCTGCTCCAGAGAGCCGACCAATACGGCCCAAAAGATTTCCAAGACCGCCCCTGTAACCGCCAAGAGGCTGCCAAGAGGGCCCCTGACAGCCCGAGAGGGCCAGGGACGACCCAAGTGCCGCCCAAGACGGCCACAGAGAGGCCCGAGAGGGCCGCAACAGAGGCCACAGAGGAGGAACGCGAACTGACATTTTGAGCCTGTCGATTTCGAAAGGCCCCAGAGACCCCCAACATACCACTAACTAACAGTCACCCCACTGGCAAGGGAGTGCCCAATGAGGCACAGGAGGGCGCACAAGATGGCTCCCACGAGGGCACCAAGAGGCGAAAACGACAAAGTTGCTTTTTGGTTTATGCTGCATCTTAGCGTTCTCATCATTTCGTCCGTTTTCACGCGCGACGACAGCCGAATTCACCCCCAATATCGCCCCAACACAGCCGAAGAGGCCCCCCTTTGGCAGGGAAGGGGAGGTCGTCCTCCACACGAATGCGACGACGTACGACGGCGTCCGACGACACAACGACTAACGACGTTGTCCAGCGACGAGTGCGACGGCGCCTGGAGACCCAAGACGGCTCAAGAGGTGCCTAAGAAGACCCAAGAGGGTCCCAAGACGGCGTCGAGAAGGACCCAAGGGGGCGAACACGAACCGACAGCTAAAGCATTATGTCCCAAGAGGCCCGCAGGAAACCCAAGAGGATCCGAAGAGGCCCCCCAAAGGTCCCAAGATGCCCCCTAAGGCCCCCAAGAGTCCCCAGGATGCCCCCCCTACCCACGTGATCTAAACGAAGATGCAAGGGGCCGATGGCCCATAACCCAGGCAAGGAGGTGGACATAGTCGCAGACCACTCGAAACGTACATGCACAGTTAGATGTGTACACATGGCGGTGACAGCGGCGGTGGTCGCCATCGTCGCCATGGCAGACATGGCGGTGATGGCGATCGCGAGAGTGCCCGAGATACCAGAGGTAGCCGTAGCGTATCTATGACTCCGAACCGAAGCGCGGAGGTTCCAGTAGGTGTATACTTAGTACCCCGCAGTTGCGGATCAGTGTGCGGTGGAGGCGTGGACGTCGGCAGTCTGCGAGGCTCTGCAGAAGCCCGCCGCAGGCGCCACATGTTTTCACAAATTATACCACGGCCTCGCCGCAGGCGCCGAATGTTTCTGTCAAAACAATGTTGGTGTGTCGCAGGGTGGGTCGCGGGTGGGTCGCGGGTGGGTCGCGGTTGGTTCGCGGATGGATCGCGGACCGGGTCGCCTGTCGGGCCGTGGGTGGGCCGCGGGTGGGTTGCGGGTGGGTTGCGGGTGGGTCGCGCGCGGGTCGCGGGGTGGGTCGCGGGTGGGTCGCGGGTGGGTTGCGGGCCGGGTCGCGGGTTGGGTCGGGGATGGGTCGCGGGTGAGTCGCGGGCCAGGTTGCGAGGGGGACGACGACAATTAACAACAGACAGCGGCAGCAAGCAACACCAAGTCGCACCGATGAACCGCATGCGAGCCACGCGCCCAGTTGCAGTGAAGGGCCGTTCGGCCCCTTCACTCTGATATATATATATATATACATATATCGAGAAATGCGTATATACGTGCAAACATCTGTACACATACATTACACCTATATATGTGTACATATATATACATGTGTATATATGTACACATCTACACACATAGATATATATATATATATATAAAAAAATATATATACATATATATATATATATATATACATTATACGTCGCACCCTGCAGATGCGGATAAGAATGAGGGGGCGGTGGGGACGTCGGCAGTTTGCGAGTCTTTGGAGAAGCCCGCCGCAGGCGCCAAACTTTCACAAATTACGCAACGAGCCCGCCGCAGGCGCCGATTTTTTCGTTAAACCAATGTGGGAAGGTCGCTGGTGGGTCGCAAATGAGTCGCGGGTGGGTCGGGGGTGGGTCGCGGGCGGGTCGTGGGTGGGTCGCGGGTGGGTCGCGGATGGGTCGCGGGTGGGTCGCGGGTGGGTCGCGGGGTGGGTCGCGGGTGGGTCGGGGGTCGGGTGGGTCGCGGGGTGGGTCGCGGGGTGTGGGTCGCGGGTGGGTCGCGGGTGAGTCGCGGGTGGGTCGCGCTCGCGGGCTGGGTCGCGGGTGGGTCGCGCGCGGGTCGCGGGCCGGGTCGCGGGTGGGTCGCGGATGGGTCGCGGGGGGGTCGCGGGCCAGGTCGCGAGGGGGACGACGACAACAAACAACAAACAACAGACAGCAAGCAGCAACAAGTCGCCCCGCAGAACCTCACTTGAGCCACGCGCCCAGTGGCAGTGAATGGCCGTTCGGCCCCGTCTCTCTGATACATAGTCCGGGTTTCTTCATAAGCGTCGGGGGGGCGTCACCCCCGCCGACAGCCCCATATCGACCCCCGTCGCGGGCAGCCACCGCGCGCCAAAGGCGCTCCGACCTCCGTCGCGGCGCGACGACGAGGCGAGGTTGACCCCCGTCGTGGGGGTACCTCCCACGCTTATTAAGAAACCCGTCGTGTGCGGGCCCCAGGGCTGCCACCCGTCGTGGCGCTGGCATGGTATGCCCATCGGGGCTGTAAACAGACACATATATATATATACATACATATACACATACATTTATCTCTATGCATATACATATATATATATATATGTGTATGTATACATATATATACATATACATATATGTGTATATATATATAGGTTTTGCTGGGAGGTGCGCGTGCGAGCGGGGCACTCACTTGTTCGCTCGCCGATGTTCGGCGCAGCCTCGGCCGCCGCGTCCGGCCGCGCCCGCGAGCTGGACGCCCCGAGGTTTTTCCGGAGCGCCTCGGCTTGGTCCCAGAGACCGTTCATTGGTCCTGGGGTTGCGCCCGAGAGGCACCATTGTGAGCGCGTTTCCTGCGGAAATCTTGCCGATCTCTGCTCTGCCTATTGAAAGTGGGTCAACGAATTTCCTTCCGGCGCCATGCTGACTGCGGTGCTCGTGGCGCGCAGCTTTTCAAACGTCCAGCACATGGTAGCCCGCCAACATGTCGATCATTTCAAGCATACAACTTGTCCATTGATACCTGTCGCGGTGGGAAAAACTATGAGCGTGTTTCCTGACTGCTCGGGGCATGATGGGCATTAGAGCTGCCGGCCCCCCGCCTCCCCCCATAACGTAACGCCCGTTCCGCCCCCATTGCGCTCTGGGCGCTGCCGCCGTGCGCACGGCGGCGGGGTCATGGCGCCAACATCGCAGAGCGGATTTCGTTCGGAAAACGATAGGATGGGCCCGGAGTGTCCCAGAGAAGTTCGTTCTGGATTTCGAGGTGATATTCGTGCGGATTTTTTTTGGCCAGGAATGAAGACCGAACAAAAATCCACTCGAAATTCACGTCGTTTTTCGCCCGCCGTTTCCGGGTTTGGCATTGGCAGAAATCCACGCACAAATCCGTTGCAGCACGTTTGCAAGGTCGGTGCAGTGAGAGAGGCACTTTTATTCGGCGGTGGACAAACCTCCCTTGAGTAAACCACCCTGTAGTGAAACCGGTCTAGGACCGAAACCGACGGACCTGGACCCGCAAAGATGACGGCCGCGACGCCCTCTCGCGAACCGAAATCGGACAATTCGTTAATCGACGTACGAGGAGGGTAGGAGATCTATCAACTTCCGGCCTACTTCGGTAGCAAATCAGTGAGTTTTGTATACCCTCGTCACTCCGTCTTCAGTGCGCACTAGCGTCACTCAGCGTCTGGGAGTCGATGGGACAGTTCCGAATGAACGCCGATCAGCGTTGAGTTGCGTCGATGAGCGCCGATTCGCAGGAGCCAACAAGGCGGTGTGGCGGCTCCCTTGAGACGCCACTGGGATATCAGAGGCAACGTCAAACAAGGGTAAGCCCAGGCCGACCCCCAATCCCGTCCACCAATCGCCGAGAGGGGCCTGATAGCCCACGCCGCCCAGGAGGCAGCGAATTCGCCATCGGAGAATCATCGCCGATCTGTCGGCGATGCATCGCCGATTCCAAGGCCGACGTCCCCCCCCTGAGCCAGTCCCCTCCGAGCGTTCCTCTCCACAGGAGGCGCCACGAGGTGCTCGAAAGACTTCGGGCGATGCCGTGGGAGGCCCCAGGAGAGTCGGGTCGGGCGAAAGGGGGGGATTGGGAAAGGGGGGGTTACGAAATTTGCTGCATGCAGCTGGTTTCGGCCTCACCGAGGGGCCCATTCCTCGATACATGGGCCGCCTCCGGCGCCGGGAGGCGCCGGGAAAATCAGCTACGTGAGCTGATTCTCAAACCCCCCCTTTGCTATCCCCCCCTTTCGCCCGACCCGAGAGAGGCCCGAGAGTGTACAGCTGATATGAGCCTGTATGTTGTGGGTGCATTTGGTGTTCCAGGCTTTTCGCCCCCAGGGTTCAACAGGCCTGCACACGGCGCTGGGGTGGCACAATAAGCCTCAGAGACGGCCCCAAGGCTCCCAAGAGGGTCCCAGATAGCCTCGCAGTGTGCCGTGAACCTTCCAATGGTCGCAAGAGAGCCCTAGGACGGAACCCGATCGCTCCCGAAGGACCCAGGACTGCGTTGGACATGCGAGAGGGTCCTCAGGAGACGCCATGATGGCCCAAGAGGCCCAAGATGCGCCCGATATTGCCCAAGAGAGCTCCCAGCATGGCCCCAAGATCCACGAGCAGCGCAGCGAGCAGCAACGGACACTAGCAGCCTGCAGTGGCAGCCAGCAGCAGGCAATTGTAATGAGCAGTACCGGGACGCGTCAGCAATCAGCAATAGTAAGTTGCAACAGCGGGGGTCAACAGCAGCAGAGGCAGGCGGCAGCAGCACGTGCTCACATGGTCAGCACAATGTTGCAGCAAGCAGCAGCGTGCACGGAACAACAACCAGCACAACATCAAGAGGCAAGGAGGTGCACCACACCGCGGCTGGCAGCAGCACGTACCAGCACCGTGCAGGCAGTAGCAGCAAAGAACAGTACACAGCGGGACGCAGCAGCGATGAATACGCAACCACACAAGAAGGCAGGCCATTAGGCCAGCGCACAAACAGACACGAACATGCCTGGCCAGCACATTTGCAACCACACAGGTTATGCAGCACACACACACACGTGTAAGCAAGCCAACGTACCTACTACGCTGCAGCATGCATCAAACGGCATGATCGTCAAGCCGCAGCAAGTAGAGACGTCATGCATTTGTTCGTTGAGAACAAGTGGACCCCTAACTCTAATAACACGATGAAGACGGGGCCTCACTGAGGTCCCCGTCTTCAAATTCGGGGTAATGCATCCGGGCGGTTTTGCCTGACACATCTGAAGAGCAGACCCCCTTATCCCTAATGCTTCTGGCCCTCCTAGTTGAGGTCCCCTCCCAAAGGCTCAGGCTTCCTTCATTCGTCAATCATACAGCATCAAGGAACACCACTCAGCGGCAACCAGGATCAGCAAGCGGCATTAACAGGAGCACGTACCAGCAAAGGTCGGGAGGGGCGCAGGCATTTGGTGTCTGGCCACTAGAAAACATAACGTTCGGATCGGGACGTAACAGACTAAGCAGTTTGAGTCTAAAAGGCTAGCCGTGAGCTACAGCAGTGGGATAAGTGCGTGCGGAAAAGGAGGGCAATGGCAGCAGGCATTGTCAATGCTAAGAGGGATGCGGAATGCGAAGGTGACCCCTAATGTCATTAGCTACTGTGCTGGCATCAGCGCGAGCGCGACTGGTGGCCAGTGGCAGCATGCAATTGCAATGCTCAGCGAGATGTGGGATACGAACCTGGACCCCAATACCTTCTGCTACAATGCTGCCATCGCTGCGTGTGCTAAAGATGGAAGGTGGCAGGACGCATTGGCATTGCGCAGCGAGCTCTGCGCGGCGAATTTGAAACAGGATGCCTACAGCTTCGGCTCTGCGATGAGTGCGTGCGTCGAAGGCGGGGAGTGGCAACCCGCCTTGTCATTGTTTGGCGACATGTTAGAGGCAACGTTGGAGCCCAACGTCATTACTTACTCCGCTGGAATCAGCGCATGTGGGATGGGCGGTCAGTGGCAGCAGGCGTTGTCGTTGCTCTGCGAGCTGTGGACTTCTCAACATGATATGGACGAGGTCCTTTTCGGCGCAGCCATTAGTGCGTGCGAAAATGGCCAACAGTGGCTGTATGCGCTATCACTTCTGAGCGACATGAATGCGGCGAAGTTGACACCTACAGTCATCTGCTTCAGTGCTGCAGCCAGCGCGTGCGGGACATGTGGGCAGTGGCGCGAGGCGATGTTGCTGCTGTGGGAAACGCGGCTCGCGAATCTGGAGCCAGATACTATCACTTACAACGCTTGCATTGTTGCGTGCGAGACGGGCGGTCAATGGCAGATGGCCCTGAACGTGCTAAGCGAGCTGCGGAGTGTGGGTGTGGAACCAAACGCAAACAGCTACAGGGCTGGAATTAGCGCTTGCAGTAGAGGTGGTCAATGGCAGCACGCGTTGATACTCTTCGGGGAGTCGTTGGGATTAGGACTGGAACCGGACGTGAGGCTTTACTCTGCTGGTGTCAGCGCTTGCGAGGAAGGCGGGCAATGGAAGCAGGCATTGTCTCTTTTGAGCGGGTGCAGGGCGGCGAAACTCGAGCCGGATGTTATCAGCTACTGTGCTGGGATCAGCGCGTGCGGGTCGGGCAAGCAGTGGCAGCAGGCGCTGTCGCTGTTCAGCGAAATTCGAACGGTGAAGTTGGAACCAACTACCATCAGCTTCAACGCGGTAATCAGCGCGTGCGAAGAAGGCGGCCAGTGGCGGAATGCTTTGTCGCTGTTCAGCGAAATGGGCACGGCAAAGGTAGAAGCCAACCTAGGTAGCTTCAACGCTGGTATCCGCGCGTGCGTGGAAGGCGAACACTGGCAGCGAGCATTGTCGCTCTTCAGCGTCTTGCGGGAAACGACATTGGAGCCAGACGTCATCAGCTACACGGGTGCGATCAGCGCAGTGGGGAGCAGTGGCATTATTGGCAGCAGAGGCGTTGTGTGGCGGCAGGTTGTTGCGATGTTCGGCGAGATGCGTGAGGTCAGCATAGAGCCGAACACCATGAGCTACACTGCTGGATTGATGGCCTGCGGGAAGCCGTGGGAAGTTAATGCGTTGCTCAATGAGATGAGGGAGATCAATATGGAACCGAATGTCCGCAGCTACAGCGCCGCAATAAGGGTGTGCGTGAAAGGTGAGTTTTGGGAGGAAGCTCTGTCGCTATTCAGCGACTTGAAGGGAGCGCAGCTGCAGCCAGATCTCATCAGCTACAGCAATTTGATCAGCGCGTGCGGGAAAGACGTGCAGTGGCAGGGAGCACTGTCATTGTTCGACGAGTTGTGGAAGTCAAACGTTGAACTTGACCGCTCTAGTTTCGATGCTGCGATTGCCGCGTGCGAGAAAGGCTCTGAGTGGGAGCGAGCGCTGTATTTGCTCAGTGAATCAAAGAAAGCACGATTGACAGGTTTCACTAGCTACGTTGCTACTGTAGTCGCGTGCCGGAATGCGCTCGAGGATCATTGGGTTTCGCGGTTGCTTGGGGAGTTGTGGGAGGCTAGGTTAGAGCCGGAGGTCACCATGTACGGTGCTGGGAAGATAGGCGAGGTGTGTGAGGCAGTTGGACAGTGGCAACAGGCGTTGCTGCTGTTCGGCGAGATGTTGAAAGCAAAGTTGGATTTGGATACCCGCGGTTACAATGCAGGAGTCCGATTGGCCAGCGCTGGCGATCAGTGGGGCTTGGCGTTGAGTTTGTTTCTCGAGATGCGCGAGACGCAGTTGGATCTTGACCTTGTGAGCTATAACCATGGAATCCGTGCCTACGGGAAATGTTCGCAATGGCAGCACGCGCTGTCTTTGCTTAGAGAGATGAGTAGGGCAAGAGAGAAGCCAGACGTCAACAGCTACAGTGCCGGAATGTCGGCATGCGAGGAGGCCGAGCAGTGGGAGCGGACGTTGTCATTGTTCTACGAGTTGAGGGCGATGCGGCTGGATCACGACGTTATCAGCTACAGCGCTGGAATCAGTGCGCTTAGGCAGGCGGGGCAGTGGCAGCAGGCGTTGTCGTTGCTCAGCGAGGTGATGGATCAGAAGCTGGAGCTGGACGTAGTCGTCTGCTCTGCTGGAATCAGCGCGTGCGCGACAGGCGGACAATGGCAGGTGGCGCTTTTGATGCTTAACGAGATGAGAGAGGTTTCCGTGGAGCCCAATATCTACAGTTACAACGCATGCATCAGCGCGTGCGGAGGCGACACCACATTGAGTCGGGCTTTGCTCGCTCGGTCCTTGCTCAACGAAATAAGGTTTGTGAGGCTTCAGCCAGACGTCATCAGCTATAACGCTGCCATCTCCGCCTGCGAGAAGGAAGCTTCCTGGAGTGAAGCCTTGGAGCTTCTGAGGGAACTGCGTGAGGTTGAGATTGAGCCCACAACTACGAGCTACAATTCTTGCATTAGCGCGTGCAGTGAAATCGGGAATTGGGAGCACGCTACGCATGTATTCGACAAGTTGACAGAGGCGAACTTCCAGCCGGACATCTTCAGCTACACTGCTCTGATGAGGGCGTTCAGAGGACGAACTGACGGGAAGTGGGAAACTGCCTTGTGGTGGTTTGGCGAGTTGAGGAGGGCCAGGTTGGAACCTGGAGTTATTACTTACAGCACTGGGATTGGAGCCTGTGAGACAGAAGGACAGTGGGAACGGTCCTTGTCGCTGCTCCGCGAGATGGTGGAGACGACTGTGGAGCCGGATGATCTCGCCTACAACTGCGTTGTGAGGGCGGCGACCATAGGCGATCAGTGGCAGCTTGCCCTGCTCCTGTTCGGCGAGTCGCACGCGATGAATATGGCGCGCACCGTCGAGAGCTACAATGCCGCGATCGTGGCGTACCAGGTCGGCGGGCAGTGGGAGCAGGTGCTGGATCTCCTGGCGCAGCTGACAGCGCTCGAAATGGCGCCCAACACCCTCAGCTACGAGTCAGCAATCAGCGCCCTGATGGGCAAGGGCAGCGCTGCTGAGTGATCTGTAGCAGCGCGTGTCCAAAGACGACAACACACACACACACACGCACACTTTTTTTGTTGGCGTCGGCGGCTAGCTTCGCTGGCGATGAGCTACCTAAACGGGAGTGCCATTGTAGCCAAGTGCGCCACCATGTAGGAGGAGGGTAGAGGCAGAGGACGCGGCCGAAAAGAGGCCACTCAGGGGGAGCGAGGCCACTCAGGGGGACGGGTCACGTCCCGAGCGTGTGGCGCTGCCGGCCGGCCCCGCCGGCGGGGCCGCGGCGGCTGCTGCACCGGGGGGGGGGGGGCGGCGGCGGCGGGGCGCAGTGCGAGGGCAGGGGTTACCCTTAAGCCGGGCCTGCCCCTCTACAGGAGGAATATTCAAGAGTAGCAAAAAACATGTTATGGGGACTATTGTTTCAGTATTTTTGTATATGTCTTAGAGAATTCTCGAGTATTTTTCCTTTTTCGTCCACAGTCCGCCTGTAGGGGGACATGCCCGACCTAAGACTACCCCAGTGGGGCAAGGGTGCACAACTGTCGTTGTGGAGCCAACGTTTAGTGGCCGCGTATTCCCCAGGGCGGGGGTGGGTGTGGCGTCCAACAAGAAGCTGGGGCGCAGGCGGCGGGCGGCAAGACCAAGCCCGGGGGGTCAGCACGCACACACACACACACACACACAACACACACAACACACACACACACACAAACACACAAACACACACGCACACGCACACGCACACGCACACGCACACGCACACGCACACGCACACGCACACGCACGCGCGCACACAACGTCTTGGGTACGAGTACACAGCGCTTCGGGTACACAGCGTCTTGGGGACAAGCAACGTCTTGGCACTTCTACCGTAGCGTTGCGTCTTTCTTCACTCCCCTTGCCCCCCCCCCCCCCCTCTTTGGGCCTTTGATTTTCCTGGACGCATTTGCGACGGCTGCCGTCCTTGGTCTCGGCACTTTTGTTGTCCAGCCATCTCAGGCGATTGGTTCGCACCCCTGCCCATGGAAACGTAATATTAGAGTTTGCTGGAGCTCGGGTTTGCAATTTGGTTCGGCGGTTCAAGCTCGGATTCGAACGGTCCATTGTTTGTCATCTGTTTGCATTACGGGACATGGCTTTGAGAACCAACAGACGGATCGACGTACATACTCATTGTACTACACCGCATGCTTCTATTGAATGAAGATCATACAGCTATTGGCCGTGTAGCGCACGGCGGGGCGCCAGGCTTTCAAAGAGCAAGCTTGAAGCTTCAGCCTTACGCTTGAGCTCGGAACGTCAGATCTGATCTGGCCGGTCTGGTTGGACTGGTTTGAGCTTAGTCCTAAAGCCTTAGCTGAAGATTAAGGCCTGAGCTAAAGGGAGAGTGGGTTAGGGGAGGTCCAGGGAGGCAGCGCCAGCCACTACGACGACCGAGAAACCAGTTGCATTGCTGTTTTTGTGTGCTTTTCTGTTTGTTTTGCACATGGTCTGGCTGGTCTGGTTGGTCTGGTTCGAGCTCAGTCCTGGTGGCTTAGCTGAGGTTTCGGGCGAGAGTGGTTGAGGGGAGGTCCGGGGAGACAGCGCCAACTGCTACGACCACCGAAAGCCAGTTTTGTTGGCCTTGCAGTTTTCTCCCCACCCGACAGGTTGGGGCTGCTAGATGTCAAGAGCAGGCCCCCCAGCCAACCCCACCCTGCATACCGCGGCCGCCAGACCCCAAGTTGTCCCGATGATAATCCCGGGTATCTCGCCTTGCTCCCGGCCAACCCCACGCTGCATACCGGGGCCGCCAGACCCCAAGTTGTCCCGATGATCCCCGAGAGTCCCGGGTGTCCCGCCTCGCGGTTGTCCAACCCCACCCTGCATACCGCGGCACCCAGACCTTAAGAATGTCCCGATGATCCCCGAAAGTTCTGGGCGTCCTGCCTCGTGCCCTCGGCCAACACGACAGAACACAACATCAGAACATGACAGAAGTGAACAGAGCATGACAGAACATTACATATCCGAACACGAGCATGGCATAACATTACATACTAGAACATAGTATCGTCACAATAAAACAGAGCAGATCAAACCATCACGGAACATAACATAGCCGTTTTGACATAACAGAATACGACAGGACACAACATAACGTAACATAGTCGAGCATATCATAACACACGTTAGGATCATATTATGGCGTTGCATCATATACCAAGTCTTAACACGACAGCAGAGCATAGCGACGGCGAACACGGCATACAATAACATACCCCCCCCGGTCACGCGCGTGACCGGCCCGAATAAACGAACGGGCTCCGGGGGAGCCAGCATAGTGGGGCCCCACCCAGATTTAGATTCGACCTCGCCATCCCTGGAGGGCTGCGAGCTGCGAAATTGCCCGCACTTTCGAGGACTGCCGGGGGGGGGGCAGCAGAGTGAGGCCCAACGTAGATTTAAATTCGTCCTCGTCATCCCTGGGGGCTGCGATCTGCGAAACAGCTGCCACTTTCGAGGGTTTGCTGGGGTGTCCAGCGGAGTGAGACCTCACGCAGGCTGAAATCATACCTCGCCATCCATGGGGGGCTGCGATCTGCGAAACGGATTGCTGGGGTGGCCAACAACGGGCTCACATTGATCAGACTTCGCCAAACATGGGGGGCTGCCATTTGCGAAACTGTCGCCATTTTCGAGGGTTGCTGGAGGGGGCAGCTTAGTGCGGCGCTGCGCAGATCAGAGTGGGACCTCGCCATCTTTGGGGTGTTGCGAGCAGCGAGCCTGTCGCCACTTTCCAGGGCTGCAGGGGGCTCCAGCGGAGTAACGTCTTCAGCAAATTCAGATTCGACCTCGCCACACCTTTTGGGGGGGGGGGGGCGCGAGCTGCGAACCTGTCGCCAGGCTCGGGGGCTCCTGGAGGGCCCAGCACAGTGGGGGGTCTTCCGCAGATTCGACCTATCCCTCCCTGGGGGGAGGGGTGCGATCTGCGGAACCGTCGCCCCTTTCGAGGGCCGATTGCTGGCATGCTTCGAAACATCATGTCATTTCTGTCCTTGCTCTGACCGTCTTTTGTCGTCATTCCCGTGCTGTCCCCGTGCTGCTGCCCCGCGTACGTTTCACACTGCCTGTCTGTCTCCTCCTATTCGTCCTCGCCCCGCTTTCGCCTCGACCCAGGGAATCAACTCATCATCTCCATCAACTGTGTCCACTGATCGGTGTCCTTCGGGCCGCGCACTTCGCGAGCCTCCCACATACCGCTCGCAGCACATATATATATATATATATATGTATATCTATATATCCCTTTGCCACGCCACCACCCCCCACCGAGCCCGCCCAGCTATCCTGGCCGTGCGCTGCGCAAGGGCAGGGTACATCGCCAGGGTAATTGTACACTCCAGGCGATGCTTAAGAAAACCCAAGTTTTCGGCCAGAGTCTCGATTATTCTTAACGTTTCAGTGTACATCCCAAGATTTTGACAGAAATTCTGTGTTTTTATTCAAATTCTGAGACTATGAATTTCTTAACCCATGATTTCTTAAGCATTTCGCAGGGTGTACGTTTCTTTCCCTTGTCCTCCCCCTCTGCCCCCGCAGAGGTGAGTTCAACGCCGCCGCGGAGGGCAGCGACAGCGGTGCCTGATCCCAGTTCGGGGAGGGAAGAGGGATCGGCCGGCGGCGAGCCCGGGGGAAGTCGGAGGGGCCGGCGGGCCGGCCTTCTCAGAGAGCTCGGACCGTTGAGAAGGTTTTAGATCATTCTCCAGTGACAGAGATTGTCCCCCCTTGGTTCGCCGCGGAATGAGGGTGAGGAGGAGGAGGAGGAGGAGGAGGAGGAGGAGGAGGAGGAGGAGGAGGTGGGGAGGACTAGAGGAGGAGGAGGAGGTAGAGGAGGAGGAGGAGGAGGAGGAGGAGGAGGAGGAGGAGGATCGACGCCGTTGGACGTTCCCCTGCTCCCTCATGTATCTCCTTCCACTGCTCCTTTTCCTTGTTGAGTTTCGTAACTCCTCGATCCTCTCTCTTCGTCGTCATCTTTCCCCTCCTCCTCCTCCCTCTTCTCCTTCCTACTTCTCCCGTCACCTGGTAGGGAGAGGGAGGGCGCGAAGGAGGAACAGTAGGAGGAAAGGGGGGGTACGAGGAGGAGGAACAGAGCCAGGAGCAGGAAGAGAGCGAGGAGGGGGAGGGAAGGGGGGGAAGAGGCACAGGACGAGGCAGGGGCGAACGAGGAGGCGGGAACGGGAGGCGAGCGCGACGGAGGACGCCGCGGAGGAGGAGGAGGCCCCGGGCCACGCATGGCGCGGCCGCGTCGACGGGCGGGGCCCGGCTGGAGACGACAGAAGCTGTGGAGTGGCCAAATTGAGAGGCCGCCGAGCACGGCTCGCACACTCACATCCAGGAGGGGGAAGCAACACACAGACACAACGAATCGTCGACTCCCAGAAAATATTGGGAAATGATGGGAGTTCTGTTTATTTGTGTGTACTTCTGCGTGTGTGTCCCTGGGCCCCTGCACACACTTGCCCCCAAAAACGCGCCCGAACGAACGCGAGCGGAGTTCCAAGGGAATGCGCATCACGCGGGCAGGGTCCGGCCAGAGCGTGGGTGCAACGCGCGCATGCTGCGGGAGATCGCCTGCTCCTCGTTCGCACGCGTGCTGGCGACCTCGGAGTGTCCACGGCACTCCCTGAGAAGCGTGGGGTTTCTCCCCAGATACGTGGAGCACGCGTTACAGGCCATACACACAAGTGTGCTCCCCGATAACATGCTTGCGCTCACGGCGCACATGCCTTGCTCCGTCCTCCCCCGACTCGGGAGCGACAGCAGCCGCTCCTTTTTGTTGGGCGTGCCCGAGGCCATCATCGCGGTCGTCACCGCCGGGGCCATCAATGCAACGCCACTCTCTCGAGTGAGGCGGAAGAAACGGGCCGCCGTCGCACTCCTGCAGAGGGCTGGGATTGCACTCGAATGTTCTGAGCTGCCTGAAGGACTCTGCCGCACGAGCAAGTCGACCGCACTTGGAACATATATGTTCTCGCAATTTTTGGCAGAGCAGGAAAGTGTGATAGGTGAGGGACAACTTGGGTGCAGGTGGCGGAGGCATGACGCGAGGGGTTTCCGTCCTCGGCCGCAACACTGGACCCGAGTTTAGCAAAGTAGTCGGCCATTCGTTCCCGACATAATCGAAACAATAATCTTCCACACGCAACCCTCGTGTTAAGTCGGGCATGTCGCTCTACAGGAGGAAAAGTCCAACACATCAAACGTGTTATTTCTACTGTTCTATTTTTTGCGGGGTCTTTTTCTGCATTTCGTGCAAAATCAGCCTGTAGGAGGATATGCCCAACCTATTTGCACGCCAGCAAACGACGACGAGGACGACGATGACGCCGACGGCGACGACCACGCTGACGACCACGCTGACGCTGACGGCGACGACGTGGTCCGCACCGAGGCGGCGAACCGGAGCAGGGCGGGCCTACCTCTGGCGCCAGCAAAGGAGGGGGCCGGCAGTCGGCCGTACCGTCCTCGCTGGCAATGAGGTGGCGCGTCGGAGGGCGAGCATCTCGATGGTTTTTTTTTTCTTAGATGCTGAAGGATCAGTGGCAGGTCAGGGGTGCATGATGCATCGACGAGGAGCAGTTTCTTGGAATTGAGGCTTGAGGTTTTCGGTAATGCTCGTATGTTGACGGCGGTTTTGCAGCCTCTGGCGTGTCCCAGCAGCTGCGCCGAGCCGAAGGGGTGACCGGATCTTCCCGAAGGGCAACCGAAGGCCAGAGTTATGGCTCGAAAGCCAGGGGGGGAATGATGCCTCAGAGGGGATCGCATCGGCCCCAGATCGCCCATTCATCGCCGGTAGGGGCCTGATAGCCCACACCGCCCATGAGTTTGCAGTGTCGCCGTCGAGGGCCTGTCGCAAGCCTATCGGCGGCGGATCCTCGAGTTCAGGCTGTCGTGTCCCCCCAGAGTCGGTCCCCCTGTATCGTTGCCCATCAAAGAAGGGGGGCTGTGCGTCCAGGGTCCTCCCTTCACTCGGGTCGGGCGCACGGGGGGGATTGCGAAGAGGGGGGGTCATGGAATCTGCTGCTTGCCTCGGGTTTCTGCGCCCCACCGCTGCGCGCTTTCCTCGATGCACTGGCGCTTCTGGTGAGCCCGTTGCACGCAGCGGGTGTACAAACCCCCTCTCGGCCATCTCTGGCTTTTGTCCGACCTGATTGAGAGGGCAATCTATCACGGAGCAAGTGCCATTCGTTGTTGCGCAGTTTGTTTTGGGGTGTATGAGCTCGCCTTGTCTCTACCAAGAATCACGTCAGGACCTGGGCACAGTGCCTTTGTATGGCGCGGAATGCCAAACACGGGCACCCTGGATCAGCTTTCCAAGATCATGTTTGGATAGTTCGTTTTGCTTGGAATCCTTTGTATCCCCTGCTCTCCCCCACCTTGCTCTCCCCTCCTCCTGCTTCTCATCCTGCTCCTCCTCAGCTGCACGATACCTGCATTACACATTCGAGAGGCCAAGGGTCCAAAAATGCAACGACGGTGCCAGGATAATGTACACAGTTTGTTCTCGTGAGTCGACGTTCCACCCATGGGTTGCGCCGCGGCTTCCTCGATCTGCAGATGCGCAGTAGGATGCGCATTCGGCTGTCGAGAGTAACATTACCCGCTGTTGGTTGCGTCATAGGTTGAGCATTCATCGACCGAAAATATGACAGCATGCTGCTGGTCTCGCCATAGTATACGTGTCGGCGGCCTAGAATCAAGTATCGTAGCATTGGCCGGTGGCCGAGAGTAAAACGACCTTGCGTTGCTTGCGCCATATCTTGCGCACTCGGAGGGCGATAGTCGAATGGCTTGCTGGCGGCTGCGACCACCCCAGTCCAGTCACTTTACATGTGGCGTGCCAAAAAGGGCCTTGCCTTCGAGGATCGAAGGAGCTGCCATCTCTTCCGCGGCGGAAGGCAGCGGAAGGGCGGTGGAAGTAAAACGAGGGCGGCTCCACCGGCGGTAGACCGGCAGGGCGAAAGCAAAGGTCGACCTCCCAAGGGATGACTCACCAGAGACAAAAGTACCACTACCACCAGCTAGGGGGTTGGCTGTCCCACCCTCTCGAGCTTGTGGCACCTCGTTCCGGGCATGCCTCCAGAGAGTTCCCGGAAGGAGGTGCCACCAGCTCGAGGGGAGGGAGCGGCCCCCCCCCTAGCTGGTGGTAGTGGTATTTCGGTCTCTCATGAGTGACAGCATTTTTGGCTTCAGGGTTTCTGGAGTCGGCCAACAAGACAAACCGATTCGAGCCAGGCCAGAACAAATGCCTAAACATTCGATCCGCGATCGTCGCGGTGCCCGCCCTCGGCCAGGGTCGGCGGTGGCAGCGGAGGCGGTGATCGGCGGCGGCTGCCGCGGAGGCAGCCGCAGGAACTCAAAGCATGCCTGTTCGGGGGCGGAAAAGAGGGGGGTGATGACTGGGGGGGGGTGGATATGATGGCGGGGGCCATGATATTTCCCCAGATTTCATGGCGCCCCTCCTTATTTCATTACGTCCCTGGCCCCCCCGCTGGGCCGCGCACATGCCGCCGGTCATGATTTGCACCCCCCCCTCTTGGACACCCCCCTCTTGGCCGCTCCCGACCTGTGTGCGCTGGCCTTAAGTCGGACGTGTCCCTCTATTGGAGGAGCATTCAAATATAAAACCAAAATAGTCAGGGGGCGATTCTTTAAATATGCAGATATAAAAAAAAACATAAAGGTTTGGGGCTATTTATGAACAGTTATTGATAATGATTTTTCTGTCGCCCAAAAATCCGACTGTAGGGAGACACGCCCGACCTATCGCTGGCCCCCGTCGTCGGCGGCGGCG
The DNA here is from genome assembly GCA_963575745.1 of Prorocentrum cordatum. Classification (NCBI taxonomy): domain Eukaryota; class Dinophyceae; order Prorocentrales; family Prorocentraceae; genus Prorocentrum; species Prorocentrum cordatum. Next base: position 162,019 of record CAUYUJ010017054.1, on the reverse strand, counting down.
GCGGCGACGATCGAAGTTCGACGGCGAGGGCGGCGGCGTCGACGACGGCCACCAGTGGGCGGGCCTTTAGACGGAGAGCCCGTCCGTCGCCACGCAGAAAAAGGGGGGAGGAGGAGGAGGAGGAGAGAGGAGGAGGAGGAGGAGGAGGAAGAGGAGGAGGAGGAGGAGGAGGAGGAGGAGGCGGAGGAGGCGGAGGAGGAAAAGGAGGAGGAGGAGGAGGAAGAGGAGGTGGAGGAGGAGGAGGAGGAGGAGGAGGAGAGACGAGGAGGAGGAGAGACGGGGAGAAAGAGGATGACGAGGAGGAGGAGGAGGAGGAGGAGGAGGAGGAGGAGGTGCTCCGTAGCCATTTTGGCTCAAGTCCAGGGGCATTGCTCGAGGACTTGCGCCGTGGTAAGGGCGATTTGTGGCCCCCACAGTTTCGCCGGTGTTCGCCCACCAGACCAGTTTCCTGGCGTTCGCCCGCCAGGCACACTCATTCAGTACATTTCGCTTACGGTACCTGTCCAGCCGAGTTCGATGGTGCCTTGTCCTTTTTTCTCTCGCCAGTCTTAGATTCCGCGCGAGGATCGCGGTCATGATGGAGGGGAATGGACAGCCAAAGTACGAAGCCGAGGAGGTAAGTTTTCGCCTGTGCCCCGTGTTCGCTGCGGGTGTCGGAAAAAGCTTCGTGCACTACACATGGTGCAAGCATTGCAAATCCCCCGTCGTCGATGTCCAGCCCGCTGTTCCCCACGCGCCGCAAGGAGCTTGGACTATGCAGCTGGAGTTGGCTAAAGGAGCGGTGGCGAAGGGAGGAGGCAAATGCAACCAGGTCGCTCAGCAATCTACGTCCGCTCCAGCTTCCAACAAGCAGCGCACTTCCCTTCCGAAGTTTCAGTGCCATCTATGTCCGAGAAGGAGGCCCAGACGTTGTCGCTCAAGGCTGGGGACCACGCCGCCGCCAAGTATTACGACCAGCTCGCCAAATCGCTGGGCGCGCCCAAGGCCCAGGAGGTGCCCTTGCATCAGTTCCGGCAGCAGCTGGCAGCCGACGTCGAACAGCGTGAGCGGAGATTGGAGCACGAGTTCGCGAAGCCCACGAAGTAGCGGGCAGAGTTGGAAGAGCAGAAGCGCCTGGTGTTGCAGTGTAAGGAAGAACTTTCTCTGCCGATGAACTCTACCAGGAGCGCGTGCAGGAGCTTGCGGCTGCCGCTTCGCCCAAAGCTGAGGCCCCCCCCTGCGAAGGTGGACATCAAGGACTTGGTCGAGGGCAAAGTTGACTTCGCAACTTTCTTCAACCTGGACAGCGTGCTGGACGTGCAGCGGGATGTCGAGGATATTGAGCTTACGGCCGAAGATCAGAAGGAGCTCCAGATTCGGAAATCGACGATGTCTGAGGCTATCAAGGAGCGCGCGCCGGACCTCTTCAAGGGTGCCCTGGATGCGTCTCAGAAGGCCCGCGAGGATCACGATAAGCATAAGTCAAGGCCCACCAAGAAGAGGAACACTGAGGACGGCGCCAAGGCTGGAAGTCTCGCAGGGACGACGCCTGAAGGTGCTGGTGCAGAGTCACTTGGAGACGCTCGCCCCGCTGCACCTGCGTCGGCGCCCGCTGCTGAGCTCAACATTCGTCAATGCGCGGATGAAGCGCTGTCGGGCGAGGCCCCCTCCACGGCACCACCGGCTGCGCGAGGGGGTGGGCTGCGATGACTTCAGCTGCTCAGCCTCGTCGTCGTCTTCTCGGTTGCCTTCGAGGACACGACTGTCGGTGACCAGGACTGCAAGAACCCAGCCGTCGTCGTCGCCTGCTGATCCATCTGGCGCCGCCTTGCTCCAGCACGTGCGTCATTATATCCGTCTTCCTCCAGTAATTGAGCTGGCTGAGGAAGAGTCTTTCGGACAGCTCATGAGTTTTTTTGTTCCCCGCGCAGCGCTGGAGCTGGCTGGCGGGGGGCTCGTCGGACAGTTCAAATCCAGGCCTGTCGGCCAGACTCCCCCCCCACCCTGCGCTGGGTTCACTCTCGAAAATCGACGCGCCAGAAATCCTTGCGGAGGCTCTGCTGCTTCGCTTTCCTTAGAGGAGCTTGCCCTTTACTGTCAAAACTTAATTTGAGTCGCTGGAGCCGACCCTGTCATTACTGACATGTGTGCATGGGTGGAGGGAGACAGTCTTCCTGCTCTGCGCTCTCGCTGCACGGCTGCAGCCAGCCGCAGAGCTAAAGGGCAGGTGCCCGCTCCTGTTTCCGCAGTTCATATGCTCGTCTCCTGCGCCATACTTGCCGACCCAGCACGCCCCAGAGTTAGAGATGTCCGCCACGTCGCTTGCCGCGCTGGTTCGCTTGGAACCAGAGGCTCTCTCAGTGTTTGGACGGCCGGTGTCAACGCGTGGGGCGCGCTCTGGGATTTCCTGGGCGGGGGAATCGACGCGCGCGTTCTCCCCGTTCAGGGTCATTGCCTGAGAGATCCAGAGTTGATTAACCAAGCCTTTGACTCTTTGGTTCGTCTTGGGTAACGATCAGCATGGCTTTCGCGCATTCCCGGCCCCTACGATGACGATTCGTCGGGAGTCTCGGCGATGGCCAGAGCTTGGCTGGGATTATACGAGGTAGAGGGAGGCAATGGCATGACGCCTGGTCGCGCCTTGGCTTGTATGGTACATGCCCCAGGTTTCCTTCGCTCTGCGTGGCCTCCGTGTATCTGGGGCGCTCCGTGGGCCTCGACTTCGGCGCGTGCGAGGTATTGCTCCAAGCTGGGGTCGTTCCTGAAGAATCTAGAGGGCGAGTTCATTGTTGCAGGTGGTCTCACCCACCCACCCACCCCCGATATGCACCGGCCTGGGTTCGTGCAAAAAACAGAGGGTCATTTTGTGCGCGCCGTTGATCGCACTCACTACCTCCCCAGAGTGCCCGAGATGCGCGTGACTTCGTGGTTGTCTGTCGCTTTGGGCAGGGGCGCATGCAACGTCAGCGATGCTAATGACACCGCGCTGCGTTCTCATGGACCAGTCCGCCTTTCCTTCCATCCCCGGCTCCTGCACTTGACGGCCTTCCGCGAGCCGCCGTCGCCGCCACTCGCCCCGCCGGTGGGCGCGGGCCCTCAGCTTGGAAATGAGGAGTTGTACCAGGTAAAGGATGCGATTAGGGGGGCCACGGACAGAGTCGGGAGAGGGGGCGGGGATGAAGTTTGCGATGCGGTTGCGAGACTTCATCGAGCGTGGGCTGATCAAGCGGAGCTTGGCTTGGAGCACACGCCGGGATGCGATCTGTCCATCCGCGGGGCCACGGGGAAATTTGCCGACGTGCATAGGGAATCTTTTGTGAAAATCCACAAGAGTTCAGAGGATCCCATTCTCCGTGGTCTCCGCTGGCTTGAAGGCCAGACCCGCGCGCCCCCCTGCATCCTGCAGGGCCTGCCGAGCTCTGGAGGCAAGACGCCGAAAGTCAGCCAATCGCCCCAGGCTCCATCGTCGTTGGCGACGGAGGCCATCCAGGCCCATGCTTCTCGTTTACATTTAATCGTCAGCTAAGGTTTCCGAGCTCCGCTGGATGGCGAAGTCGATTAGACTCAGTCTGAAATCGATGTTTTTTTGGCCGAAGACCTCGCCCCCGCTCTAGCTGAGGCGAGGGCGACGGCGGCGGCCGCCAGCAGGTCATCGCGGCAGGAGCGGCTGCAGGAAGGGCTGGATGAAAGGAGGCAGGCGCGATCACTTGGTCACCCGGGGTCCTCAGCCTTGGACAGCATCGACCACCCGCAAGAGCCGCGGCTGGATTTTCGCCGACCTTCGCTCCCTGCTCCAAGCTGAAGGGATGAATTTGGGGGCCGCCTGGGGCGTGGGTCAGGGCCCTGAGTCTGGTCCTCTTGAACCACAGTGCCAGCGCTGTTTCGCTGGATGGTTTCCACCTGTGGCATTATAGCCTTCTCGGCGACGTAGCTCTCGAGGCCTTGGCTGGCGCGACGTGGCTCTTGGAGTCCGTGGGCAGACTTCCCCGGCACGTGGCAGTGATTATTGTGGCCCTTATTGGGGGGCCCCTTGGGGGCTTCAGGCCCATTGGGGTCTTCGTTTCCCGGCGCCGCCTCCGGGGGTGGGCGCGTCGCCCTGTGGCCCTTCAATGGGAAATCGACCGCCCGAGGGCCTGCTGGGCCGCTGGTGCACGCAGAAGCGCCGCGGATGTGGTTTGGCGCCAAGGCTTCAAGGCCGAAGCTGGGGCAGTCCGCCGACAGGCCTCAGCCTCTCCCGTCTGGGACATGAAGAAGTATTGTTATTGTATTTCGCTGAAGCACCTCGAGCACCAGTGCAAGGTCCACGACTTTCCTCGTTGCATCGCCAGGGTTTGTCTCGCAGCCTACCGTCGTTCGGTTCGGTGCCTCTCGTTCGGGGGCATCCTGGAGGGTCCCTTCTGCGTCGAGTCAGGAGTGGCCAAGGGTTGTTCCATGGCCCCGAGCTTCATCGACTCCAGCGCTTATGTGTGCGACGCGGGCCTTTCTTTCCACCACTGGTGCTCCCGCTGTTGTCGCCTCCTGTTTAGTGGGGAGCGTCCGGGCTCTCCGTCGCGTCACCGCCAAGGTTTTCGGCAGCTCACTGGCTATGAACAAGATGGGCCTGGTCAGCAGCAACCGTCGGGTGGCCCAGCAGCTTCAGCTGCAGCTGGGACCACTGCCAGGTGTTGCCTCGCCCCCAGTAATTAGTCAACTGATGTGTCGACTACACTGCTGGGCGCTCGCTTCGCGCGCGGGTGGCTGGCAAGAGTAGAACTAGCAAAATCAAGGAGCGCATGGCGTTCGCTCGCAGGAAGGCCAGTCTCAGGAAGCACGGCGAAGCCCCCGGTAGGAAGGCGCTTAGGACCCACGCCCCGGGCCCGTTGGCCAGTGGGACGTATGGGGCTGAAGCCTCCTGGATGAATTGCGCTGAGTTGCACTTCTGTTGCTCCCAGGGGGTGCGCGCGATTGCGCCGACATTCAGAATCGCCATCTCTCTGCTTGAAGGAGACCCACCATGGAGGGTTGGAGGGTAAGTATGGCTCCGTCGGTTAAATGCTCCAAAAATTTTGGCTCACCCAGGCGCGTCAATTCCGAGGGTCCGTCCTTTCATGGCTTGAGGAGTTATCGGGCTGTGGTCTTTAGGCGAGATGACTCGTCTCGGGCCAAGGTCTCCGGGCCGCTCAGCGCGCTTGGGACGACAATGCAGCGGTTCGGTTGGACGAGGCCGTCGTTCTGTGCAATCGTCGGCAATGGGGGGGGCGAGCTCAATATCATGGTGCTCCCGCCTCGTCTTGTCTGTCAGCTTGGAAGGGCTGCCGTCTGTAAGGGTCTTGAAGGGGATGTTGGGCCTAAGTTCGGGGTTCCCCACGGGCTCTGTTTGGGCGCCGTCCGCAAAAAACTTCATTCCAGCATATCTCCAACGAGGACAAGTCCACTATGAGAGCCATCGCGTCCACTGCCATATGCACGCGGTCTGCTGCGTAAGATTCTGGGTGCCAGATATCCGTGGCATGCGATCTCTGCGGAGAAGAATATGACGCGCTGTGGCGCGGTCTTTGGCAGCGCAAGGGGTGCGCAGATGTTCGCGATCAGGTATTGTATGCAGATGTTGTCGCTGAAGCGATGGAAACCAACGCTGAACGATGTGAGTACGCCTTGTTCATGCATGGTGTTTGTCGGCACCGTGGAGATGAGTTACTTCGACCGTTTAAAGATTGATTGGTTCACGTGGATTGGTCAGTCAGTGAAGCCACGCCCCCTGGAGCTTTCGAGCCCATCTCCACGCGCCCTGATCTGGGGTTCGGGGGGACGTGTTTCTGGGTGGCAGTTGTTCAACCACAATGCTTATGAGTTGTCTCGGGCGGGCTCGTGTTTGGCCATGGTAGATAGCAGCGCCAACCTTATGTGTGAGGTCGATGCGCCAGTGTGGTAACCTTACCCGCAGACGCCACAATCTGCTGAGTTTGGAGCGTTTGGCGCGCTGGCTTTCGCACTTGATGATGCGGCTGCCTGTTCAGTGATTATAAAAACGTGGTCGACCTTTTCAAGCAGGGACCAAGCAGGTTCTTGTCGTCGGAACTCAAGCATGCTGGCCCCTAGGAAGTCGATGCTCGCAATGACCTCCATGAGCAAGGCTTGTTCCCGCGTGAAAGACTTGTCAGGCGAAGTAATTGCTTTGCTGGCTGCGCCCTGTGTTCTCACGGTCCGAAATGGAACGCGTTGATCGCACGGTTTCAATTGCCAGAGCTGTTATGGATGCCGTTGCCGCCGTCCTTCCCCTCCTTTCGGAGGGGTTTGGGGTGGAGCGTGCTCCTCGGTTCTGGACCTGGACCTTGTGAAAATCCGGTTCCAGGGGTAATCTAGTTTTGTCCGCTGCAGTGTAGCCCCCGTCTGCAGCCAGGTCTGAGGCGCCGTCGACGGCAGAACCGATGAGGGGGGGAGGAGGAGGAGGAGGAGGAGGAGAAACGAGGAGGAGAGACGAGGAGGAGGAGCAGGAGGAGGAGGAAGAGGAGGAGGAGGAGCAGGAGGAAGAGGAGGAGGAGGAGGAAGAGGAGGAGGAGGACGAGGAAGAGGAAGAGGAGGAGGGATGGGGAGGTGGAGGAGGAGGAGGAGGAGAGACGAGGCGGAGGAGGAGAGACGAGGACAAGGAGGAAGAGGAGGAGGAAGAGGAGGAGGAGGAGGAGGAGGAGGAGGAGGGGTCCCGAGATGGAGCGGGTCCCAGACCCCCGGGGTGTCCCCAGGGGCCAGCTCTGCATCCCGAGCCGCTTCTCCGAGCATCCGTGAAAGGGTCCCAAGAAGCCACCAGGCTGCGAAGACCTAGCAAGCTGAGCCTGGGCAGGGGGAGGAGGAGGAAGAGGAGGAGGACGAGGAGTAGGAGGAGGAGGAGGAGGAGGAGGAGGAGGAGGAGGAGGAGGAGGAGGATAATGCGGAGGAGAATGAGGAGGGAGCGGAGGGCGGATGACGCGCAGGAGGGAGGAGGAGTCGGGAGGAGGGAACGAGGGCTGTTTTGGAGCTTTGAGCGAATTTCGAGGGCCCGCAGAAGCAAACGCACTAGCGACGAAGCAGATACACGCCGTACCTGACACTGAAGTCCACATTACGTTCTGGTCGGCCACGCCGTTACGGTGCATGCCTCCATAGACGATTGGGTAATATTGCTCTAGCCGAGGGCCGTGCTACACCTAGCGATGGAATGCCACCCAGGGATCGACGTGCCTCTCCACCCACACAGGTTCCACAACGTCCACCCCCAGTCCACTCCCAATTGTGCACTCAGCCGTCGACACACACACATATATATATATATATATATGTATATAAATACATATATATGTATATATATATATATATATACATATATATATAGATAGAATGACCCACACGCTGGCGGATGATCAAGGCCATCTTCCCATCCTTTTCCCGGGCTGTGTACTCCTCAGTGGACATCCCCCCAGGCTGAACCTCGGCATCCGCCTCAGCCGTGTTCTGCACAGAGCCCTGCATAGCCATCGGCCCCCGCCCCTCCACACCGGCGCTGTCCTCGAGGCCCACGCCCGCGCTGGGCTCGCAGGCAAGCGTGTGCTAGGCACCCCCCCTGCTCCCTGCCCAGGGTTTGCCCGCCGTTCTCGGGCGACCCTCGCCCTTCCCCACCCTTGCCGCCGTCGCTATCATTCTCGCTGAGACGGGCAGGGGCCTGGGCTCTCGTCTAGCCCATCCCGCTCTTCTCCACCTCGTCTTTCTCGGCGGACTTCTTGGGCAACTCCCCCAGCTCCTCAGCCTTCCCGGAAGAGCGGGACATGGGCAGCTCTGGGAGGTCGACGGCCCCAAGACGCAGCCTGCTGCCCTCGACCTTGTCGGCCGCGTCCGTGCCTCCAGTCTTCTGTTCCTCTTGCCGCGTGTCTTCGTCACCTTGGGCGTCTCGCCGTGCACGTCCTGCTACGTCTGGAACTGCTCGCGCTGCTTGTGTGGCCAACCTGGGGAACTGTAGAACGGTGTTCGACCTGGTTTTCGTGCCAGGATGGCGGCACCTGGCGGCACGCGCGCCTGTGGGCTCCGAGGGGGTCGGTGGCCTCGCCCAAGCGCCAGGCCGCCAGCGGCCGCCAGTGGCCACTGCAGGCCGCCAGTGGCCGCTAGCGGCCACTTAAGTGTTGCTACATGGCCACTACGGTACATTCGGGGCCCTGAAGAAGGAACCCTTTTCGTTGGGGAGGGGCTCGGTGTTCCTTGATTGTTTCAAAGTTTACCTCGGGTTTTCCCGAGGTTTTCCATGGGAAATCGAGGTTGAACTTATGGGAAAAAGGGGCCTCGTTCCTCATTTAGGGTTCCTTAGGTCAACGCGCCGACTGTAGGTTCACGAGGCGTTGGCGCGTTGGCGGCACCGGCGAAGGCGTTCAAGACGCGGGAGCGCCGACGGACGCGGCAATGCCATTCGACCCGACTGAATTCAATTTTGAACGATCGGGGCCGCGGTCGACTCATGGTTGAAGGATCGACGCGGTGGCAAACACCTTTGCGCGCGCCGACGCCGCACGAACCTATCGCAAGTGCCGCTAAATGGCCGCTATAGGCCGCTACAGCCACTAAATAACGGCTAGATGGCCGCTATTGGCCGCTAAGTGGCCGCCAAGTGGCCGCTGGTCGCTAGTCGCACGCGATAGTGGCCGCGACAGGTCGCCAGTGTCCACTGAGTGCCGCTAAACTTGTCAGTTTTCGGAGGTTGCGATGGTCAGCGCGAAGTGCCCCAGAGAGGCTACATAACACTGCTTCTTGCACTGCCACGCCACCCCCTTGACCTCCATAAGCTCCGACGTGAGTTCATCAGCCAGCAGGTTGGCCTTGGCGAGCTCTGCCGTGAGGGCGTAGAAGATGTCGACGGACCCCATCCGCCCCCCACAACCTTCTTTTGCCCCTTCATACTCCTGGGTCCGCTCGACGTACAGTCAACCCACATAGTAAGGATGAGCGATGTTCCAAAGTGTCCCTTGCATCCTTCCCCTTCGGCCCGTCCTTGGCCGCTTTCGCTGGCCGCGCCCCGCTCGCAAAGCGCCGACATGGCCTTCCAACCTTCCAAGGCCCCTGCATCCCTATCGTGCGTCCTTCTTATACGGGCTGACCCGTGCGCAACCTGCGGCCGAATCGCACTCGCGGGCTCCAGCGCACCCGCCCGACACTCCTCTACCGTCCCCGCCAGAGCGTGTCCAGGTCGCCGATTGAGCACCTCGAGGGGAGGGGCCCGTGCTCCAGCCCCCGCGGGCCCGCGCCACCGCGGGCCCCGCGCTCACGCCACCCCCGCAGCGCCAGCACGCCGTCGACAGTCCGCGCCCAGAGCAGCAGCGAGCGGGCCTCCAGCGCATGCCCAGCGCCCAGCTCCGAACACGTCATGTTGCCATCTCGCCTCGCCATGTCCAGGCCGACCTTGCGCGGAGCCCCACGCCGCGTCCTCAAGCCGCAGGCCTGGCCCTGGCCAGGCACGTCTGGCTCCAGCAGTTCCCCTGAAGCCCAGGTGGCTTGAGGGCGGAGCGATGAAGAGACCTAGAGGTGGGGGGGGCGGGGGGAGGAGCA
>CAUYUJ010017054.1:95000-150000 GCA_963575745.1 Prorocentrum cordatum | reverse complement strand
TCCTCCTCCCCCTCCTCGGGACGGCCCTGGGGGAAACGGTGCAAAGGGGGAGTTCAGTATCGTTTATCCGACGCGGCCTCTCGGAGGCGCCCGGGGTGGCCCTCGGCGGGGCCTCTTGGAGGCCTCTGTCAAAAAGGAAGGAAACACACAGACACAAGGAATCGTCGATTCCCAGGAAAAACAAATCGTCGATTCCCAGAAACAGATGGGAAAATATGGGAAGTGGTGGGGAAGACGAAAACCCAGACAATGTATAAGAAGATATGGGGGATCCTGTTATTGGTGTCTATTTGTATGTCCCAGGGCCCCTTCACTCTGGGGGATCTTGGGGGCAACATCGGACGCCTCCCAGATGGGTTCCGAGTAGATGGGGTCGGGAGATCGCGCCGCATCACCGCATCGGCGATGTGGTTCGATGTGGAACCTCACGTTCTCCACGCCAGCAGCGCCAACGCATCTCCGACGTCGCCGATGATCGCGATGCATCGGCGATGCAGGCCCCATCTGCTCGAACCCTATCCAGGCGGCCTCTGAATATGGGGCGCCTCTTGGGCCGCCGTTGAGTCGCGGTCGCAACTATGACCAGAAAGGCTGGAACGCGGCAGTCATACCCAAACTCGATGGTTTTGGCGATCATCACGCTCCCGGGCCGGCTCCGAAGGGCTGCCCCCCCTACGGTCCCAGGAGACACCCAGGACAGCTCCGGCGCGGGTTGTTTGAGGTGACCGCAGGCATGTTGGGAGTTGAGGTTTCCAAGAGGGTTTCTTGGGCCTCGGATTAAGTCGGGCGTGTCCCTCTACAGGAGGAATATTCAAGCATAGTCGAAGAATAGCCGGGGGACGACTTCCTGAGTATTTCTTGGCTAGTTTTGGGCAGGTTTGGCATATTTGTATCATTTGTCGTCCAGAATCCGCCTGTAGGGGGACGTGCCCGACCTGAGGCATGCTGGGAGTTGGGGTTCCCCAGGGCGTGTCTTGGGCCCCGGGAGGGAGAGCCGGGGCAAGACCCAGCAGCGCAGACAAGTTAACCCTCTCTTGATATTGAGGGAGGTGTTTCCGTCAGTTTTTCGGGCCAGACGAAAGGGGGGGATAGGGAAAGGGGGGGTTGTGGAATCTGCTGCATGCAGCTGGTTTCAGCCCCACCGAGGGGCCCATTCCTCGATACATGGCCGCCTGCGGCGCCGGGAGGCGCCAGGAACATCAGCTACGTGAGCTGATTCTCAACCCCCCCTTTGCTATCCCCCCCTTGCGCCTGGTCCGAGTGTTGCGCCCCCTCCCCTCCGTTTTTTCCTGGTGGGTCCGCGTCGTCGGTTCTGACGGCTTGTGGGTCTGGTGCTGATGATTGCCCCGTGGGGAGCGCACGAGGAGCCAGCAGGCGTCCCCCCAGCGACTTGGGCGGGGGGGGGGGGCAGGGCGCCTTTCTCGGCATGGCTCTGTCGTGTGCCTTTTTTTTCTCGGCCAGGATGAAGTCGGGCGTGTCCCTCTGCAGGAGGAATATTCAGGAATAGTCAAAACAACCAGTCTGGTACTATTTTGTGAAAGCTTTGTTTGAACTTTGTGTTGGCGTATGTTAGTTTTTTTTGTGTGTCCTCCAAAATCCCCCTGTAGGGGGACAGGCCCGACCTAAGGCCAGGACCATCGATCGGGGGCGGCCAAGAGGGGGGTGATGACTAGGTTGGGAGGGGTGGATATCATGGCGTGGGCCATGAAATTTCATCAGATGTCATGGCGCCTCTTCTCATTTCATTACGTTCCTGGCCCCCCCCCCTGGGCCGCGCACGTGCCGCCGGCCATGATTTGCGCCCCCCCCCCCCCCCCTCTTGGACGCTCCCCTCTTGGCCGCCCCCGAATCGAAGAGGATCTGGGACCACCTTGCGAGCCAAGAAGACAAACTCGCACGCACGAAATCGACAAGTGCACGTGGAATGGACGTCCGAGCGAGGGCAAGCCTAACGCCCATCTCAGCACTGCGTTTTCAAGGTCCGTGGGAGTTCGCGTGGGTGCTCCGCGGCGTGCCTGCGGCATTGGTGGCGGGCGGCCCGTTGACGTGGAGGCGGGCGGGCAGAGTCGGGAGCAGAGGCAGCGACGGACGGGCACGTCATACGAGGTCCCCAGACCTCCGACGTGGCGAGAAACTCACGACGAAGGTTCTTGGCAATTCTCGGCCTCTGGAGGCCCTCGCCGGGCCTCGGGAGCGTCAAAGAACGACTCGGGATGAAAAACCGGTCCCGGGGAAGGTCTCCAGACTTCGGGGGGCCGACGCCGTGAGTTTCTCGCGACGTCGGGGGTCTGGGCCTGGTGTGCAGGCGAGCAGCCTCACCGGCGCGAAGTCCAGACTGCAACGCAGGCGACACGGTTGCGATGGCTTGCTGGGAGAGGAAGGGGCTGGGGAGGACGACGATCACGACGGATGCGACGGCGGCCGCGACGTCAACCACCCGCGTGGTCGTGAGTGTGTTGCGTGGCAAGAGGGGCAGTCGCGGCAGGGAGGCTACGCAGTCGATCGCCAACCGTGCCATGGAGTCGAGCTCTCAGATGCGGGCGATACACTCGAAGGTGTCCATGCAAAGGCGGAGAGGGAGCCTAGTCCGCATTATTGATATCCAGTGCTTCCCAGAATCGCCACCACCATCATTGGGGTCACAGCTGCGAGCGTGTTCGTCAAGTAAATCATATGATGCACTTGATCACCCATCAGTCCATGCGCATGTTCATCCTAAGTTCCAATGTCCAATGCAGTGCAGAGCTGTTGTCTAAGTCGGCTTCAAGGGGCTTGTCGAGCGAGAGCGTTTTGGAAGAGCTCATGCTGTTGCGGCAGCGTTGCTTTCCCAGAAGGTCTGCGCCGCGATGATTGCACGGTGCCTATTTTGATGTCGTTCCGTGAGGATCAATGACTGTGCCGCCTTTCTTCAGTAGTGATCTTGGCACCGCAACGGCTTTACCTCCTGTCATCAGCGTGCACGTGTATGCGGAGCATTGATGGTGCGTATGTGTATGTGTGTATGTGGTACCCGAAGTGTCTGGCAACCATTGGGATCCAACCGCCCACCGCGGAGTGCCCCGCGCAGGGAAGCGTGGTGGCCCACGGGGAACCCTGGGGACCAGAGCACCCACCGCGGAGTGCGCCCCCGCAGGCCCGAGTGTTCTGTGGGGGGTGGGGGGCGTAGGGATCTGTATCGAACCCCGTCGGGATCTGAGCACCCGCCGCGGAGTGCGCGCAACAGGTTGTCTTTGGGTCGGCGGGGTGGGAAAGGCACAAGAATCTTCAGGCACCCATCGGTCCTCTTCCCCCTCTTCCTCTTTCCTCCTTCCCCGCCTCCGCCTCCTCCTCCTCCTCCTCCTCCTCCTCCCCCTCCTCGTCCATTCCTTCTCCTTGTAGATATCTTCTCCCTATCGCACCCCGAGGCCAGTTTTTAGGGCGGGCCGGGCATTTCGCCTGAGGCTTCCTCACGGTTTATGACTCTGAAGCTTAAAAAGTGAACAGTTTCACAGATGGAGGGCGGGTGGTTTTCAGAATGTGGCTCTCGCCTCAGCGCCGCGCACATTCGTATTTAAAATCCGCAAGAGTTTCACGGATTGAGGGCGGGTGGCTTTCAAAATGTGGTTCTCGCTTTAGCGCCGCGCACATTCTTTTTCAACATGTGCAAAGGCTGCACGGATTGAGGCTGGGTGGTATTCAAAATGTGTTTCTCGCTTGAGCGCCGCGCACATTCGTTTTACACATTTGCAAGAGCTTCACGGATTGAAGGCGGATCGTTTCCAAAATGTGTTTCTCGCTTTAGCGCCGCGCACATTCGTTGGAAACATTCTCAAGAGTTTCACAGATTGAGGGCGGTTGGTTTTCAAAATGTGCTTCTCGCTTTAGCGCCGCGCACGTTCGTTATTGAAAATTGCCAGAGTTTTACGGATTGAAGGCGGTTCGTTTTCAAAATGTGGTTTTCGCTCAGCGCCGCGCGCACTTGTCTACACATGTGCAGGAGTTTCACGGGTTGTGGGCGCTGCGTTTTCCACATGTGGTTCTCGCTTTGGCGGATGCGCACATTTGTGCACGCATGTGCAACAGGTTCACGGAGTCCCAAGATCCGCGTACCAGAAATTGTGTTAGGGAGCGGTTCGGGACGGTGCGGGCGCAACAGTTCTGCAGATTCGCGTCGCGGAAATCCAACGAATGACGTTATGGCACGATTCTGCATCGCCAAAACGCAGCAGTCAGGTTGATACATGGCGTTTAAATAAAGAGAGCAATTTTGTGGCATGCTCCTGGATCTTCAAACTGTTGACTTCCAACGAGGCAGTTCCCTCAATGGAAATGAACCGGTGTAGGGGCCTAGGAAGAGGGAGTTTGGAGGGAGGGTTAATTCCAACATCGTTGATGACTCTTGGGTTTACACTTGTCCTCCTCATCCTCCTCCTCCACCCACCACGGAGTGCAGCCACCGCGGAGTGCGCCCAGGACCCCTCCGAGGGGAGCCACGGTAGAGATTTGAAGTTAGGGATGGAGAGGGATTCAAGCGTCCTTCTCGGAGTGCGCCCCACAGTGCCGGTGGTAGGGGGCGGGGTCCATCGTCGTTTGGTCCCCTGCGGAGTGCGTCCCACATTGCCAGTGGGATGGTGGCCAGAAGGACCCATAGAAGCCCAGTAGGATCCAGGAGCCCGCGGCAGAGTGCACACTGCAGGGCCAGTGGGGGAGGGCACACCATAGGGGCCAAAGGGGACCGATCGGGATCCAAGCAACCGCAGCAGAGTGCGGCCCTCCTGGCCAGCTGCTTACAACCTAGGTATCGCAGGCCTAGAGGTTGACACGAACACCAATTTCGGCGGTGTGCCTCCACCGAGGGAAGAAGATCCCGATCTCGGTGATGGTGGCAATATACTGTCTTCAAGCCGAAATATTACCACCAGCACCGAACATCTAGGATCATCTTCCCCGTGTGGAGGCCCCCCCCCGTGTTGGTGTTGGTGCCAATTTCCAGGCCTCCAAAGGTAAGGGCCACTAAGCAAGCACTGCTTGGGAAACGTGTGAGCTTACCAGCAGTTCGCTTTATCCTTGCCAGAGAACTCGCAAATAATATCAAGGGAAGGGCATCGAGGGACTACCAGCGACAGCGGGAGGGGAGACGGGCAACCACAGGAGTGATCAGCCCACGCAGTCCCGTCCCAATCAAATTCTTGGCATCGCTCGGACGTGTGCATTTTTACTTCGGCGAGGACCATCGAGGAGCATCCTTGATCACTTGGCAAAACATCCACGCACGAAACCGAACAACAACAGGGAATGGACGTCCGAGCGATGGCCAGTTTTAGAAGAATCCACTTCAGGGGCCTCCGTGAGCCTCGTGCAGGCCTCTCGGGGCCAGTGTTGAGACAGGCTCGGCTCGTGCTGGGGGCGATCAAGAATGAATGATGCTTTGTCTCCGTCGTCCCTTGGAGCCCGAATCTCGAGAGGTTTACAATATTTGTGAGCCTCTATTGGCGCCTTCGGGGCTCTTCAGGCCTTGTTGAGGCCTCATAGGCCCATCATAATTGAAAAGGCGAGAAGTCAAAAACCCTATTGCCGCTCTGGGGTATCCTCTGAAGTCTCGGGGGCCATCTCAGAACCATGGTGAGGCCTTTTTGAGGTCTCTTGGAGCTACATTATCTCGAAGGCCACCTTGGCCTACATTGGATGCCATCTGGAGCAGGTCGGACTCGCTGGGGAGGTGGAGGGGAGGACATCTTTTTCGTGGTATCTGAGGCCCTGAGCCAATTCTAGCATAATGGTTACTTGGATAGTTGCAACTTGTCGTGGAACACCATACCGGCATAGTATTACTATCCATTCGAATGTTCTTAAACATTGTATCATGTGAAGCACATGGCCATCAGTTTTCGTCCGGCAATCAGGTTGTGTCTTACTGAAACTAAAACGGTCAGCAAGGAAACCACCACCACGCAGGCACTCCACGTAGTGATCGCACTGCCGAGCTTACCACTATGGCGCGGAAGGGGAATGGCCTTTCAACGTACGCCGCTGCGAAAGCTATGCATCATGGCGCTCTGAACCTGTGTTCTATGCTTAAGGTCGGAGGGGGTCACGTGCAGACATTGTGCAGGTCAGTTTGACGAGCATGACGTCTTCTTTGACTCGCTCACTGTCTCTCTTGACTCATCGAGTTGCCACCACCGCTACAGCCGCCACAACCGCTGGCGTCGTCGACGTTGGCGGGTTCGTCGCTGTGGTGGTCATCGGCATCGCCATTGCCATTTATCGTTGTTTCGGAATTGTTTTTGTGTTGGTCAGCAAACCGTGATTATCAGCGTCACCACAAGAGTCGCCATTGTCATCGATAGAGTCACCGTCCTGGTCGGTCATGCCAGCATCTTTGCCATTACCATAACCGCCCTCGACCGATCACCAACACCATCAATAATAATCTCCATCATCTACAAGCACTGACATGATCTTTGCCATCAGCGTCGTCAGCATCATTTCCACAGTCATTTGGGTTCAGAGTGTGCTCCGGCTCGGAAGCCATCCCCTCTGGCCGCGCGCGCCTGGGGAGTTGATGCAATGGCCTATGGTGCCCCTCTGGGGTACTACGGGGCTGGTGCACCACCACCACCACCACCAAGCATGTACGGGGCGGGCCCGCCAAGCATGAGGCCCTCCGGAAGCGGGTATAGTCCGTACGGGTCTGGGTATGATCCGTATGCAGGAAGCCGACAGCATGCCCTGGCGATCGTTCCGCAGGGCGGTTGGTACCCGCCGCAGCAGCAGCCGCCGCAGGAGCGGGGGCCCCCGCCCCTGAGGACCAAGATCAAGCGGGGGAAGGGCCTGCCAGGGTGCAACCTGTACATTTGGAAGATTCCCCCGGACTGGGACGAGCTGGAGTTGGCGAGGCACTTCGATCACTACGGCGAAATCATATCGTGCGTGCTCATGAGAGAGCCGAACGGTGATTCTCGCGGTTTTGGCTTCATCGGCTACACGGAGCCAGACTCTGTTCGCAAGGCGATCCTTGGCATGGATGGCCTGCCCGTGGGCCCGCCCCTGGAGCTGCCGGGCAAGATGCTGTCGGTCAGCCCAGTGAAGGGGGAAGAGCATTTGATGGCGGAGTTCCCAGATTGCTACCCCCCGGCGGGCGAGTACGGATCTGAGCCCCAGGGTCAGAGGACGGTGCCCGGGGCCAACATATACATTTTCAGCATGCCGCCGCATTGGAAGGACATGGACTTGTACAGGCACTTCATTCATTATGGGGCCGTCACGAGCGTGAAAGTGATGATGAAGGACGACGGTAAGGAGAACCGCGGATTCGGTTTTGTCGGCTTCGTCGACCCTATATCAGCGCAGCGCGCCATCGCTGGCATGCACAACCTCCTGCTCGATCCAGAGGGTATGGTCAAGAGGCTGCAGGTGAGGATCAAGAAGGGCGAGGAGAAGGCGGGAGAGGAGTGCAGAAAAGAACTGGCAATGAAGGACCCCTATCACCCGGGCTACAGCGAGCCCTCCACGACGAGCCGGTGAAGCCATGACCGCTCAAGCCGGATGGTAAGCCTGGAAGGCTAGCACATGGCCGCCACAGTAGACCGTAATCCCACTGATGTTCTCCTCTCGACCGCAACGTCCCCTCTTGCGTCGTCGTCGTCGTCGTCACCGCCACCGTTCTCGCCGTCCCCTCGTGCACCGCCACGGCTTCCCCATCGGGCCTCCGTTGGGTGCCTCTGGAGCCGGGGCCGAGCGGCTCGTGTTGCCGCAGCGGGGCCCTCTCGCCCCTGGCTGGGGCCGGCCGCGCGAGCTGGCGTGGGGGCCCGCACCCGAAGTGGCCTGGTGGCGGGTGGGGCTCCCTGCTTCCAGACCTGCGGAGCGTGAAGGCTTCGCAGCGGGGGCCCCCTTAGGTGAAGTCGGGCGGTGGGAAGAATTGTCTGGGGACGACTTTGGGAGTAGACGTGTTTGACTATGCTTGAATCTTGTCTGGCTATTTTTTTATTCTTCGTCCCAAATCCGCCTGCAGGGGGACATGCCCGATCCAATCCTGAGGTCTGCGGTCAGGCGCTTCAGCTCAGCGTGTCGCGGGGCCGGTTCCGGTGGCCCCCCGCGCTCCGGCGGCCGACACGCTGTCCACGTCCCAGTGCCTCAGCGTCGACGTCCCGAGCCATGCCGTGCTCCCCGCCCCGCAGAGCGGAGCGACACGCTGTCCGCTCTGGAGGCGCAGCGTGCCCCTGGGGTGCCGCCGCGGCACGGCGAGCAAACGTTCCCGGCTGTAGACCCCGTCCCCGGGATTGGCTTGTCGTCGCGGGTCGTTTATCGATGGTCCCCAGGGTCGTGGAGGGCCCCTGGGGACCGAACCCTGCCGCACGCGATTCGTAGGAGGTCACGCGCGGCGGGAGTGAGCCGCGCGTCGCGGTCTGGGCGCCGCGGAGGGAGCGGCTGTCCTTCTCCAGGGGGGCGTCGCGGTGACGCAAAGACTGTCGCGCCTCGCGCCTCGGTTGGCGCGATATGTTCGAAGTTGGGCGACAACGACGACGAGGAGGGGAGGAGGAGGAGGAGGAGGAGGAGGAGGAGGAGGAGGAGGAGGAGGAGGAGGAGGAGGAGGAGGAGGAGAAGATGGAGATGGAGGAGGAGGAGGAGGAGGAGGAGGTGGAGGCTGACGACGCGTCCGTGATGGGGCGGATCTCCGGCGGCCCTTCGGGGCGCCGTGGGCACCCCTGATGAGGGCTCTCGGCGAGGCGCCGCTGCTGCAGCGCGTCCCGAGGCAGGAAGGCGTCCCTGCCTCTCTCTGCCCCCCTCTGACGCCGGAGCCGCCGAGCCTTCTTAATCCGAAAGCCTTTATAACGGATTCGAGGGGACGATCGAAAGCAGTCCCCCGGCACTGCTCTGATCGCATTTCCGCATCGTTCAAAGCAGTGCCGGGGCACTGCTTTGAACGACTGGCGTTGTTCAAAGCAGTTCCCCGGCACTGTGGTCGTCGACGCCATTATAAAGGCTTTCGGATTAGGTCGGGCCTTTTTCCTTCTGCAGGAGGCAGATTCGACAAGTGTCGAAGAACAGTCCGGGGACGGTGTTTCGGGTATTCGTGAGCACTTCTTGACACATTAGTTGGCACTTGCCTTCATTCCCCCTGCAACAAATCCGCCTGTCGAGGGACGTGCCCGACCCAAGCCGAGCCGCCGCTCCCGCTCTCGGATCGGGCGAGGGGGGGAGGGGGCAGGGCAGCGGAGGGGGGAGGGGGGGGTCCCAGGCCTAGAGTTATGTCGGGCCTACAGGATGAAGATTCAAACATAGGAAAGATAGTGGGTTGAGCATTTTGGAGTATGTTTCGGGTATTTTTCATGTTGTCACCCAGAATTCCCGTGTGGGGGGACGTGCCCGACTTACGCCTAGAGGTTGACACCAATACCAATTGCGGTGGTGTGCCTCCACCACGGGGAAGAAGATCCCGATCTCAGTGATGGTGGTAGTATTCTGGCTTCCAAGGTGGCCGACAGATTACCACCGACACCGAGATCTAGGATCGCCTTCCCCCTGTGGAGGCAGCTCCCTGTGTTGGTGCTGGTGCACATGTCCAGGCCTCCGAGGGGGGACGAACCCTGCTGCATGCAGCCGGCCTCGACCCCGCCACCGAGAGCGCCTTTCTTGACACGCTGGGCGCCTCTGGGCGACATCGTACGCGGCTCCCTGCAGCGCGCTGTGCATGTTTACGCTCAAGCCGGGCCTGTCCCTCTACATAAGGAAAATTCAAAAATAGTCGAACAATAGTTTGGGGGCGATTTTCGACGTATGTTTGGAGTGTTTTTTTTGTATTTTTTGGTTCGCCCAAAATTTCCCTGTAGGAGGATATGCCTGACCAAACTTTTGAGCCAGACTCCAAATCACGAGCAGGACGAGGGCGAACGCAGTGAGCGCGAAGAGCAGGAGGAGGCAGAGGAGGCGGGGTGGGTGGAAACGACGACGCAGTGAGCCCGACTGGGAACCAGCTAGCAGGGCCCTGTAGCGAACGCATCCGGCACACGGCCAGGGCTGCGGTGGGATCCAGGGGAGTGGTGGCCACGGGCCTGGGGTATGGGTCTCTTTTTCTCTTCCCGGTGGCGGGAGGAGGCGCCGGGGAAAGGGGCCACGGGATCCCAGCGGACTCGCTGCCCCCCCCCCCGGGCTCCGGTGCTCCCGCTGCTCCTCGGGGCAGGCTCGTGAAGAGCGCCCAGGGCAGCCAGCAGGGCAGCCAGGCGGGCGAGCAGTAGGAGGCCCCGGGCCGCCTGAGGCCGACCGGGAGCGCACCGCCGCCCCGGGGCAGCAGCAGAGGAGCGCTGGGCGCGCCGCCGCTGGCGACCCGCCGCGCTCCTCCCCTCTCCAGCCCATCCTCCCGTCCTCTCCTTCCCCTCGCCCCTCCCCTGCCCCCTCCCCTCTCCTCGTCGTCGTATCTCTCCCTGCCCCCCTCCCCTCTCCTCTGCCCTGCCTCCTCCTCTCCTCCTCCCTCTCCTCCTCCGTCCAGCGGGGCGCTGGGGGAGACGACTCCTTGAGGACCCCCTGCCTGCAAGACGTAGCCGCCCGCCAAGGGGGCTTCAGGCAGCAAGGGGGCCCTTTGCGCGCGGGCGGTCGTGCTCGCAGTTCCGGCCCGTGGGCGGGTGGTCCTGGCGGCGGCGCAAGCGGCCTGTCATCGCTCTGGCTCCCCCAGCTCTCGGGGGCTGCGGAGAGGGGGCTTATGACTAATTAGGGGGAGGACAGCGTGGTGTGGGCCATGAGCTTTCCTCCGATTTCGTGGCGCCTCTTCTTGCTTCATTACGTCCCTGCCCCCCCCCCCCCTGGGCCGCGCATATGCCGCCGGCCACGACTGGCTGCCTCGTGGCTGGTGTCCCGGCGGCGCGCGCGGGCCACGGGCGCGGGCGGGGCGACGGCCAGAGGCCGCTCCTGTGGCCCGCGGGGCGACGGGGCACCCGGCCCCCGCGGGTGCCGCCCCACGGAGCAGGGGGGGACGGCGGCCGGCCATCGCAGCAGGCGGGCAAGCATAGTGGCGAAGCGTCCCGGCGTGCCCATGGGCCCACCAAGCAATGGTCTGAGCACCTCCCTCCTGTGACGTCTACGGGATGTGCTCGGAACGCGTCTGGCCGCGACCGTCTTGTGTTAACACATCGGGCGCATGTTTGAGTCGGGCGTGTCCCTCTACAGGGGGAATGCTCATAAATCGTAAAAAATAGTCAGGGGACGATGTTTGGGTATTCTTGATCATGTTTGATTATTCTTTGACAATCCTTTATTTTTCGTCCAAAATCCGCCTGTAGGGGGACATGCCCGACCTAATTCTACGAACATGTCATGGTAAACCTATAGGAATGCCGGGACGGTCGGTCCCTGCTCAAATCGGAGCTCTCCTGGGGCACCGCCTGTAGGGTGCCAGGGCAGGAGCGAGAATCAGTTACGACTGCGGCAGCCATGCAGCACCAGCCTTAGGTCGGGCACGTCCCCTCTACAGGCATATGCTTGACCGAACAATTACACATATTCCAAACATACCACAAAATAGTCAAAACAGAATCCCAAAAACGTGCCCATCATTTTTTGTGTATTTTCGAATATTCCTGTAGAGGGGCAAGGCCGACTTAGCACCGTGCACCAGGGCAGAAATGAGGAGTCGCAACAAGTGAGGCATCACCACGGAGCAGCAGTCATAGTGCACTCAGAGCACGAGGCACACCAGACATAGTGCCACAGTGCACGCTCATGCGGCATCAGGGCAGCGACACGAATTCGCAACACACGAGGCGTCATGAAGCAGCAGCCATACAGCTTCACCTGTAGAGCACCGGGACAGCAACGACAAACATAGCATATCAGTGGACAGCGCACCACCCATAGTCCACCAGGGCGAACACGAGACGTAATGGCAGACGGCCCGTCAAAATGGGAGCAGGCGAATGAAAAAATACCCCCCCCGGGGGGCTTCAAAATTATAGAGCTGGGCAGACTAATGAAAATCAAACCGCCAGAGCTGATTTTAGAATCGTCTGCCCCAGCCATTTTCCTGCCGTCGCCCTCGTCGTCGTCGTCGTCGTCGGTCGTCGGTCGTCGGTCGTCGGTCGTCGTTGTCGTCGTCGTCGACTAACTATAGCGGGCCTACGTATCACCCCCCCGCCACCCCACCCCATAGGGCATCCGCAATGCGTCGTCGTCGTCGTCGTCGACTACAGCGGGCCTGCGCAGCCCCCCCCCCATTGGGCATCCGCAGTGCGTCGTCGTCATTGTCGCCATCGTCGTCCCTCGTCCCCGTCGTCGTCGTCGTCGTCGTCGTCGACATCGTCGTCGTGCTTGTCGCCGACGACTACAATGGCCTACGCCGCAGCACCCCCCCCCACGAGGCATCCGTCGTGCGTCGCCGTCGTTGTCCGTCGTTGCCGTCGTGGTCCCTCGTCCTCGTGCTCGTCCTCGTCCTCATCCTCGTCCTCGTCGTCGTTGTCGTCGTCGTCGCCATCGTCGTCGTCGGTCGTCGGTGGCGTCTTCGTCATCGTCGTCGGCGTCGTCATCATCTTCTTCGTTGTCTTCGTCGTCGTCGTCGTCCTCGACGAACTACAGCGGGCCTGCGCAGTATCTCCCCCAGGGCATCGGGCGGGCATCCGCAATGCGCCGTCGTCGTCGACTACAGCGGGCCTGCGCAGCACCCCCCCCCCTCACCCATTGGGCATCCGCAGTGGCCGTCGACTACAGCGGGCATGCGCACCCCCCCTCTTTTCCCCACCCCAAGGCATCCGCAGTGCACCCGTCGTCGTCGACTGCAGCGGGCCTGCGGGCCTACGCCGCAGCACCCCCCCTTCCACCCCATGGGGCATCACCAGTGCGTCCTCGCCGTCGTTGTCGTCCTCGTCGCCGTCGTCGTCGTCGTCGGTATCGGTGGCGTCGTCGTCGCCGTCGTCGTCGACGCCGTCGTCGCCGTCGTCGTCGTCGTCGTCGTCGTCGTCGTCAACGCCGTCATCGTTGTCGTCGTCGTCGTCGTCGTCCTCGTCGTCGTCGTCGTCGGCGGTGGCGTCGTCGTCGTCCTCGACTAAGTACAGTGGGCCTACGCAGCAGACCCCTCTTACTCCATAAGGCATTCGCAGTGCGTTGTCGTCGTCTCGTCGTCGTCGGTCGTCGTCGTCGTCGTCGTCGCGTCGTCATCGTCGTCGTCGTCGCCGCCTACGGCGAACGGCGGGTCTACGCAGCACCCCCCCCCAGGGCATCCGCAGTGCGTGGTCGTCGTCGTCGTCAGCATCGTCGCCCTCGTCTGTCGTCCGTCGTCGCCGTTCTCGTCCTCATCCTTGTCTTCGCCCTCTCGTCGCTGTCGTCGATCGAGTTCGTGGTCGTCCGTCCTTCTGGTCGGCGGCGCAATCGCCCTCGCGGACGGCCCGACCCCCTTGACTGGGAGGGAGGAGGAGGAGGAGGAGGAGGAAGAGGAGGAGGAGGAGGAGGAGGAGGAGGAGGAGGAGGAGGAGGAGGAGGGGGACGACGAAGCGGAGAAAGAGGAGGAGGAGGAAAAGGAAGATGAGGCGGGGGGAGGAGGATGAGATCAAAGCATTGTTTTCTTCAAGGGTCGGGTTCGCAAACCTTTGGCGGCCTCGTGGGCTCCCCCCCGGCCCCCCCAGACAGCTTGGGATTGCCCGCCCTCCGTCGGCCTGCTCTCCCCCCCTCCATATTTTGTGGGGGCAACCAGGCCGGCGAGTTCATCCGTAAGGGCTTGGCCCCCATGCCGCCGGCCCCCCTTCTCGTAGAGTGGGGCTTGCCAGAGCTGTGTCGGGATGTCTGGACGGCGACGTGAAGCCATGTCGGGACTTCACGCGGGTGCCAATCTTAACTTACGAGGGCTTATTGATTCGGTGGCGCGGCTATTAGGTCATTGGCAATGGTTTATGGCTTCGGGGACGTGACTTTTGTGTAATTTACAAGGGGGTTACGGCTTCGGGGACGCAAAACATGCAGGAAGGTTTATGGCCTCGGGGGCGCGCATATTGCGTCATTTACGATGGCTTGTGGCCTCAGGGACGCGAATATTGTGTAAGTTGTGAGGGTTTGCGGCCTCGGGGACGCAAGTACGGTTTGTGGCCCTGGGGACGCGAATATTAAGTATTTGTCGAAAGGTTTATGGCTGCGGGGCGCGCGAATATTTTGTGATCTACAAAGATTTATGGCTTCGGGGGCGCGAATATCATGCAATGTGCAAAAATGTATGGCTTCTGGGACGCGAGCATTGCATACTTTACGAAGGATGTTGGCTTCGGGGACGCGAATATGCTAGAATTTACAAGGGTTTCTGGGGTCGGACATGGCGTACTTTACTAAGGGTTATGGCTTCGGGGACGCGAACATCAAGTATTTTAACGTGTCCCACGACCCCCCGGGAAATTCAGAGAACGCGATTCAGCGACGCTAGCCTGGACGCTTTTCGGCTCCGCCCCTTCGCGCGCTCAGCAGCAATTTACAGTAAGGAAGCAGAAAGCAGGACTGTAACAGTGGAAATTGGAAACTGCAACTGGCACAGGGAGCTGCAAGCCTAATCTTCGCAGCCTGATGGCTCCGCAAGGGGCCGGCGGATTGTCGAATCGTCCGCCCCTGATTTTTTGTTTAACCGTTTGCTTCCATTATAGCACTGCCAATGAAGCCTGAATTCCACCCATCGGGCACTACCCGTCGACCACCTGGGCAAGAACGCACTCACAGCCAACAGCTCGCCGTAAGCACCATGTAGAAAGTACCACCCATGGAGGGGCATGGAAGAACGCGGGCTCGCAGCAATCGGCCCAACACAAAGCTCCAGCAATAGCACAAGGCCAACACATCGAAATCCCGCAATTCATCCATGATCGAGCGCCGGCCATCGAGCACCATAACACAATCGACAGTTGGCAACAACACCCATCACAGAGGAGCGATAGCGTATCACAGACAACCTGCCATAGAACACCCCCCCCCATAAAGCACCGGGGCTAGAATGGGACATCGAAGCAAAGAGCCCATCATACTCACGAGGTGGTAGAGTTTCCTACCGTCGGCGATCGCGGATCGCGACAAGGAAGACAACGCAGATGATGGCCAGCTTGAGGATTACGAATGATGACCACATGTGCCACTTGCGGAGTGATTTGGCCCAGGCCGGATTAATACACGACTGCAATGAGGTGGCGTGTTTTGTTGTCCAAGTAGGCTTGCCCGATAGGAGTTCTAGCTCAAACCCTACTGACTGGGCCGTTGCCGCCCCCTCAATCCCTATGCCACCCCTACGTCCTATGGCTGTGCCTGTGCTTGCTCTTGCTTGCTTGCTTGCCTGCGGATTCCTATGCCTGCTTGCTCTTGCTTGCTTGCTTGTACGTGCGTGCATGCTTGCTTGCTCTTGCGTGCTGGCTCTTGCACACTCACTTGCTTGCTTGCTTGCTTGCTCTTGCGTGCTTGCTCTCGCTTGCCTGCTCTTGCCTGCCCTTTCTTGCTTGCGCTTGATCGCTGGCTCTTGCTTGCTTGTTATTGTTCGCTTACGCTTGCTTGCTTCCGCTTGCTTGCTTGCGCTTGCTTGATGCCGTTCCTCCCGTCCTCCTCCCGTCCTGCTCCCGTCCTCCTTTCGTCCGCCTTCCATCCTCTTGTCCTCCTCCTGTCTTCTTATCTTTTTGGAGTCAACGCTGGCTGATAGTTTATTCGACAATGTAGTGCATGCCTATATCACTATCGTTTATGTGCCCTTCGCGCTGCATGTTTGCTCATCATACGCTGTTCGCTGACATTCTTATGGGAGGGCAGGAGTGCCGCGAAGGCTTGATTTTTTTGCAATCGCAAAGAATTGTCAAACCACCCGAGTGCAGCAATAGAGCCATGAAGCAACACATGCATAGCGCCCTGGAAATATTTCGAAATCGCAGCCAGCTCTTGCTATCCAGGACCAGCCACATAAAACCACCCGTATGGGAAATACGCGAAATCGCTCGACATTGCCCATCATAGAGCACCAGCCATAGAGCACTACCCCCAGCCTCAGGGCACCAGCGCATGAGCACGAAGTCGTTGCCGACAGCACATCATACAGCACCACCCGAGGGGCACCAGGGCATTAAGGAGAAATTGCGGCAAATTGTCCATCACAGACAACCAGCCGTAATGCACCACCCACAGAGCATTGGCAAACGTTTCATGAGGGCACCGGCCATCGACCACGACAAGAGCACAAATGCAAAATTGCAACTCGCAACAATCATTCCCGGTCCGCCCGATTCATGCAAGAACCATCTTGATGCAAGCGTTGCAAAGGGAACGTGCCACAGCAAGCAGTCCCGCATCACATGGACAAAATAAAGAACTCTTTAATGTACACACGCTTTCGGGAAATGTAGATGACCATCCACAGCGCCCCAAGTCCAGAACGCCCAAAGGTGAAATCGCCGCAAACAGCCCATCATAGAGCGCCAGATTCAGGTCGTCTCCAGTAAAGCCCCAGGACAATAACGGGACATATGAGCAAACGGCCCATCATGAAGCACCAGCTTAGAGCACCTCCCACAGCCATGGAGTGCCACCCATAGAGCAGTAGAGCCAGAATGAGAGAACGCACCAAACGAACTATTCTATAGTACTGGTCACATAGAAACGCTTGTAGAATACCAGGTCCATATCAGGCGTCGCAGTGTATGGCCCACCATCGAGCACATGCTCAAGCGCACCACCTATGGAACGTCAGGGCAACAAAACGACCGGGCCGTCATAGAGCAGCAGGTGGGCACCAGAGAAAGAGAGCGACAGCGTTCTTGTCCCCCCCTTCCCTATCTCCTCCTCCCCTCCTCCCCTCCTCCTCCTCCTCCTCCTCCTCCTCCTCCTGCTCCTTCTCTGCTCTCGATTCTCGATCCCGTCGTCTCGTTCCCCGGTGCAGACTCCACTCAAGTCCCCCCCCTTCGCCGCACCTCCCCGCCCCCCCGCACCTCCCCGCCGCCGCGCGGCCCAGGGTTCGGCGGCGCCCGTCCCGCGCCGTTCTCCGCGCCCCGCTCGGGGGGGGGGGGCGGGGCGCACGTTTCACCACGACGCCCTGGCGGCGCGCACCGAAGGGAGCAGGGCGACGATCTGGGGCCACGCTCGGTGGGGGTAGGCTGAAGTCGGGCACGTCCCTCTACAGGGGAAATCATCAAAATAGTCGGGGGATAATGTTTGACTGCTTCTGATCGTTTTGATAAATTGTGTTGACCATGTTGAATTTGTCGTCCAAGACCCGCCTGTAGGAGATTAGGGCTCCTCCTCCTTCTCCTCCTCCTCTTCTTCCTCCTCCTCCTCCGGGAGGTTCTGTAGCCATTTTGGCTCAAGTAACACATCTTTCGAGGTTGGTCCAGGTTGACCACATTGAATCTTCCGATCAGTGGCCCTGCCCAGTGTGGAAGTAGTGTTTATCGAACACCGTCCACCACTGTTGGCTTGCATTTTGCCAGCCCTCAGTTGCAGCGGTGGGTCGCAAAGCTGTTCGGAAGCAGATTAAGGAGGATTCTCGCCGCGACAGGGGAGAGCGCGACCATCACTGCCGAGACAGTTCGTCGGGAAATGCATATTGCAGGTCTCCGGCATCACGTGTGAAGCGCATGCTGACCCCCTCGCCGAGTCGCAGCCGTCACATTTCAAGTCGTCCAAGGGGCCATATCAGTGTGCATGGCTCCAGCCAGGGAAGCGAAGCTCCCATTTCGTCCAACGTCATGAACGAGTTGCGCGCGATGGTGGGTTCATTCGAGTCAAACATCACAGCCTCGATCGATGCATCGACGACGCAGCTTCAGTTGCATATTACCTCGCACCAAACGGCGCTTCTCCAGCTCGACACGAGGGTGCAGCACACCACGGAGGAGCTACGGAATCACAAGCCTCAGATCGAGCAGCTCGGAGCCCAGCTGCAACAAGTGGCCCAGGCAGCGTCGCTGGCGGCTTCGTCATCCTCAGCTGCGTCTGGGTCCAGTGGGTCGCGGGCACCAGCAGGTACGAACCCATTTGTGCGGTATGTTGGTACGGTTCCTCGGCCAGTTCATAAGACAGTTCGGCAGGCCCATTTTAAACAAGTTCTAGCTGCGCACCCTCATCCTCTCCAGGGCGCGGAAGTCGTTTTGCATGCTGTAGCACAGAACTACAAGATCATGTTCGCTTCTCTCGCCCTTGCCAAGCAGTTATGCGAGGACGTTTCGTCCGCCGTGCTGCAGTGGGTGGATCCTCGGAATGGGGCCACTCATCAGCTTCGGGTGCGACAGGACTGCCCCAGTGATGTTCGTGATCGCCAGAGGTGCATCAGTCGAATCTACCAGCCCATCCTTGACTTGCTCAAGCAGCACCAGTCATGGGCGCCGGAATGCAAGCTCGGTTTCAACGGCTTCAAATGGGGAGATGATGGTGGTCCAGCCCGCAGATGCATCCATTATCGTCAAGCTCACCGAGCGCCCTGAGAGCACGGAGGAGTTCCAGGCTGTTCAGGAGGAGCTCAACATGTGGGGTATCTCGGCTGAACAGATCCAGCAGATCTTCAACTCTGCCCACCGCGCTGAACGGATCGGCCAGTACCTGCGTGGGGTCCCTTGAGCGGCACGTGCGCCAGCAGGCGCCTGTCAGTCTTTCGCCTCAGCCGCTGCGGGAGAGCGAGCACCCCGAGGGGGATGGTTGCTCGAGTGGCAGAGGCGCGCCCGCCTGTAGTCTCGTGCAGAGGGAGACCCCAGCACATCGCCATTCTGATGCGAGCTCGTGCACTGAGGCCGTCGAGGGCCTTGCTCGTAGTCTCGCTTTTTGGATCATCTTTATTTTCCATCTCACCTTGTTCTTGTCATGATACTATCATTCCATGCGTCCCTGATTGCCCGCTCGGCATCTGCATATGGAATACTCAGGCTGTCTTTGGCTCCGTCCATTCGAACCAAGCTAGCTTCCGACGTAAACTGAAACATATGCGTTCTCTTCTGCGCAAATTCCAGGTCCTCGGGATCCAGGGGTCTCATGGGGGGGGGGGGGAGATTTTTCATATTTAGCGTGAAGTTCGGCCCCATCAGGTCTTCGGCAGTTTCTGTCCATCTCCGTCTGCAGGCGGCGCACTTCTCCTCGTCTCCAAATAGTTCCTGAGCACGCGGCGTTGCGTCAAATTCAGGATTATAGCACCTGGCCTCATCAATTTACTGCGCCTTCCTGGAAGGAGAGGCGACATCCAGTTCCCCAACCTCCATGTGGATCCTGAGTGGGGCATCAATGATATTAGGGGTGTTCGCCAAGATCAAGAGTGCCCTCGGGGGCCCTGGTAAGTGCTGCGCCTTCCTCTTCGGGGATTCCAGCTTCACGGCGCTGGGAGAATTCAGAGTGAACGCTTCCTCGTGGCATGAAGGTCCCTCCAACAGCCGGTTGGTATCGCGTTGTTTCGTCTTCTCTGCTGTGCCTTGCGGAGGTGTTGCAGGAGGGTGATGCGCATAGGCTGCAGAGGGATGGCGCGTGGTCCTATGGGCGCCCCGACCGAGTTCGTTGCTCCCTCCCCGCCCAGGAGTTGCTCGGCCTCTGCCCCAACACTGGCGTCGTTTGGCCGGCGTCTGACATTTCGGGACCGTCTGAGCACCTCCCTGTTTTCCTTACGCTGGAACCTTGGAACCTTCAAGGCACCGCCAGTATCCCTGCCTGGGCTGCCCGACGTAGAGCGCTTCAAGAAGTTGCGCAGGGACCCCTCATGCCTGAAGAGCTGGGTCAGACCCTGGACGCGCAGCTCCGGGGCGCCAAAAATGCGCCCTACTATGTTGCAGGTCGCGCCGAGAAGCACATGGCACGGAGCGGCGCTGAATGGTTGGAGGAATATGTCTCTTGCTGCTTAAAGTTTGTGCGTTCTGTTCGTGGTGGTCGGTTTCTTTAATGCTGAGAAGGCGGCCCGTGGGCGCCCCTTTCCTTGGCAGGCGCGATCTGTCCGGGGGTCCAAGGCAGACATTGCTGAAGCGAGGTCTGCTGCCGCCACCCAGCGAGCCCGCGACATTTCGCTCGCCCGGCGGTCGAGCGGCCGCAAGATCAGCCTGCAGCAGATTACCGATGTAGACGGCCAGCATTATTCAGATGGCCGAACATGCGCATATATTCTCGCTGAGCATTGGAGCCGAGTTTTTCAGGGCGCAATTGCATCTGATGAAGGTATATCCGGTATTTGTTCTGAGATCGTCCCTATTTCTACACATGAGTACCATTTTTGCGCCAATGCTAAATCTCTGTATCCATGGGTGGTTCCTGGGAGTGTTTTCTTGGAAATTCTACGTTGGAAGAAAGATGCGGCCCCTGGCCCTGACGGGGCGCCCAATGCTGCCTGGAAGTGCGCCGGAGAAGGTGGTCAACATACATATGATACCACGTGTGCCTCAGGTTGATGCAGGTAGGTCAGTTGCCGCCAGACTTCACTGGTGCTCATGGCGTCTTTCAACCAGAGGATTGCCCTGGCGGAGATAATAATGCCAGAACGCCTGCATGTGCGTGGCCTCTCTCCCTGAGCAACTCGGACAATGAGATTGTCGCCGGCTGCGTAGGTTTTGCTGTCAGCAAGATCGCGGAGGACACTGCAGTAGGGCGCCAGAAAGGATTCGCCGAAAGGTCGCCAACTTCCGAACATGATTGTTCCGTGGACGCGGCGATTCTGAGGCGGGCTGTCATTGATGCCTGCCCGAGGTTTGGAACCGCGTCGCTTGACATGAAGAGCGCATTTCCCAGTGTCCTGCCCCTGTTGATTTGGGCGGTGCCCAAGGAGATGAACCTGCCCAAGCACGTGCGCCGCGCGATCCGAGCGTTATACTCCAGTATGAGAATGAGCAGCAGTTTCCATGGGCGTGAACTTGTATTTATTCATATTACGAGGGGTGTCAAGCAAGGGTGTCGTTTTTTTCAAGTTTTCTGTATGTGTATCAACCCTGTCATCGCTCGGAGTCGACGCAGGTGCTCGTCGCTTCCCATGTCCATGGGTGCATTTGCTGACGATATCGGAATTACATGCAAAGATATGCTCCAGCGTTTGCCATCCATCCTGCGCGTTCTATTCAGGAGTGCGTTTGCGACGGGGCTCGTGCTGAATAAAGCCAAATGCGTGCTGTTTATTCCTGATCAACGGTCCCGTGAAACTGCAGTACCGGATCTCAAGGATATGGGTGTGTATATTACAGAATTTACGATTACTTGCAATGGGAAGTACCTGGCAGAAGTCTTGGAATCTGGTGATTAAAATGTTCGTGCGTCGCACCCTGCAGGTGAAACAGTTGGGTGGGGGGCTCTCGTACAGTATCACGGCAGACTACATGTGCGCGCTGTCTGTCGTCCGCCATGCAGCGCAAGTGTGGGGGCCTCCTAAGTTTGTGAAGATGGCGGAGAAAAATGCACTGCAGAGGCTCCCTTGTTCGCCGCGTTTCCATTCCCCCCCGGAGCCATGCATCGACTCCGCGATCTCGGCCATAGGGTTGACGCCAGGAGGTTGGAGGTCTGATCATGCGCCTGTCTGTCGCGCGCTGCCATCAACCCGCCCAAGTTTCACGAGTTGAAGAACTGCCTGCAGGAGTTTTGACACTTCTAACGAAGTCAATATCATGTGAAAGTTCACCGCGTTAGCGGGTGAATCGCTCTTCTTCAGGATGTGGCAAGTGTACGACGCCTTCTTCCACATCCATGTGCTTCCCGAGTGTCTGAGGAGGAGAGTTTAGGCCAGGGTAATGAAACTTGTGAACCGTGATCGCCACAGTGATGCCCCCACGATCCAGGATGTTATTTTCCCCCTGGTGGCCAAATCGATCCCTGGCGTGCCTCGGGGTGATGTCCTCCTCACTTTTGTTCGGAATCATGTTGCTGGTGCCCGTCTTCCTGGATTTGTCTTCGCTGCCTGCTGAAAAACGCTCTGTGACGGGTGGAACACAACCAGGAGATACAGGCAGTCCACCCAGGCATGCGGATTTAGCAGTTATGCAGTGGGAGGAGATGATGTGTTGCATTACTCGACCTGCCCAGAACTTACTGAATGTATTCGTGGAGTGTTGCCTTGGCTTCCCAACGAGTGGGGACGTGAACCTCTGAGCTCGATCCTGCCGCACTTGTTCTCTGCATCCTCTCACGAGTCTCGTCCCTCCCAATTGCTTTTGTAGATTTACTGCAGACTTGTTTCCAGGTTTGTCGGGCCTTTCCTCTGTTTGCACTGAACCCGCCCTCGCCCACTCCCTAGTTAAAGCTAGGCTGAGGGCAGGGGCGAGACGGAGTAAGACAATTCGTGCTCTCAGCCGAGGTGCCAGAGTTGAGTGATCTCTTTTATTTTGTGTTATGATCGGTGTTCCTGCCCTGGCCTGTTGCCGCCCTGGGGGGAACGGGCTAAGGCAATGGCTTGGGTCGCGTCGGCCGAACCATTGCCTTCCTCCCAGTCAGTGGTGCTCCTGCTCTGGAAGGTCTGCGGGTGGGCGTTCTCGGCGGACTCGCAGCCGTGGGCGCGCCTCCCAGCGGCCGGCGCCTCGCCGGGAGGGCCCCGAAGGGGGTGCCCCGGAGCGTCCAGGGCGGCCGCCGAAGAGCCGCGCCGATGGCCCCAGGACCGCCAGGCGTGAGGGCTTAGGTTCGGCAGTTGACTGCAGGCGGTCCATCGGAAAACGTGCCGAAATCTTGAAACAATCTTCGGCCGGGAACTCAAATTCCAAGTTTTTTTTTGTTTTTTTTTTGTTTTTATATATATATATAACTTGAATGGGAAACTCAAAATCCAAGACAACCTGAGAACATCTCAAACGCAAAACCTGGGGAGAACTCAGACACAGAAGAAATTGCGGAACATCTTGAACCCGAAACCTGGGAAACACCCAAACCCACAAAACACATATAAAAAACGTGAAGCTCAAACCTATACAAAAACTCAAACCCGGAAGGCTGTTTTCCCAGAGTTTTTGTTTTAAAAGAGTTTCCCCAGAGCGCTTTTAGACTTGTCCCAGAGTTGTTATCACAGTTTTTTGCATTCGAGTTTTCAAGCGTTTACACTATTTCCAGAGTTGTCCCACAGCTTTTTGTATGTTTCAGTCGTTTAGAGCTTTTCCAGCGTTTTTCCATTTTTATAGTTTTAAGAGTGTTTTTAGAGTTGTTGTAAACGTTTTTTTTTTTTTTTTTTTTTTTTTTTTGTCTACAGTTTGCCGAACGTTTTTTCCCAAACGTTTTCCCATGTGTCGGTTTAGATATTTTCTGGAGTTGTTGTTTGGTTTGAGTTTTTTCCCCAGGTTTGAATTTCAGATGTTTTCAAAGTTTTTTGTGGTTTTGAGTATTTCGCAGGTTTGGTGTTTGAGTTTTTTTGTCAGGATGTCGACCTCCCCAGGTGTTGGTTTCAAGATTTCCTGTTTTTTTTCTGGTGTGGGTCTTTTGGCCCGAAGTGGTCGTGGACCTCCTGTAGTCGCAACTGCCGAACCTAAGTCAGGGCCACTTTTGGTCAGAGCAGGAAAAGGTACCCATGCACATTGTTCATCTCTAATTATTCGGAAGTTCTTGGATTTTTTAGGGGGCCAAGATCCTTTCATTTCTAATTGTTCTGTCGTGGGCCTCTTCCTGGCCACTAGGGGTCAGGAACAATGAGAACCGATCACAATTAGAAATGAACATGATTAGACATGAACGACGTGTACCCACGCCTCTACCCCGCCCCCCCGTTTTCCCCCTTTTGGGCCAGAAGAACTGCGGGGACTGGTCTTGAACAGATTTTGGCCAGGGTGTGGCCAGGGTGGCACCATTCTGATAAGGCAACCCGCCTCTTCGAGGCTATCTTGCCTTCGAAGAGATTCCAGTTCGAGTCCTGGTGGGTTGGAGCTCAACATCGGCCCTGGCATACTTCGCTGAATGTCAATCCAAAGCCTGTTAGATGCTAGCTCCAACTGGATGGACCCCTGTCCAAATATGGCGTATTCCCGCTTCATGTTTCATGTATGTGGCCCTTTAGATACTCGTGCTCAGTGGTCATCAGTCGCCCCTGTGTGGGGCCCTCCAAAACCAGAAGCTGTCTCAGGAGTCTCGGCGAAGACCTCGTAGGATTAAGTCGGGCGTGTCCCTCTTTAGGAAGAGTATTCAAACATAGTCAAACCTTTATCTGGGGATTTTGTTCAGTATGTTTAGACTTTTTTCTTTGGCCGTCCAAAATCCCCCTGTAGGGTGACATGCTCGACCTAATCGTAGGAACCCCCCCTGCCTCCTTGTTGCGCGCCGCCGGCCCCTCGTCGCTAAGCGACGCGTGCCCGAGACTTCCTGCAGCCGGACAAGAGCGAGCATGCTCCGCGCGCGTGCGACCTCGTCGCCGATGTTCGATGATCCTCAGGGCGTGCGTGAGCTTAATGCGTGCGCTACTCCGCTCAGCTCCACCGATCGATCTCCTGCGTTGTATTGAGGGGTCCGGAGGGGCAGACACACATCGGCGCTGAAACACACGCTCTGAGGACCATCGAGCCGCGAGGTCCGTCCTCTGGGGGAAGGGGAGGAGGAGGAGGAGGAGGAGGAGGAGGAGGAGGAGGAGGAGGAGGAGCAGGAGGAGGAGGAGCAGGAGGAGGAGGAGGAGGAGGAGGAGCAGCAGGAGCAGGAGGAGGAGGAGGGGGAGGAGGAGCAGGAGCAGGAGCAGGAGCAGGAACAAGAGGAGGTGGAGGACAGCACGAGGGTCATCGAGCCGAGAGGCCCACGGCCTCTGGCGGCCCCGTCTCGTGCAGCGCGGCGGCCTCGGAGCTCTCTCGGCCCCTCCTCTCCCCTGCCCCGGAACCGCTTCTCCGCCGCCCCCCCCCCGTCCAGCCCCGAGGGGAGTGGAGCGCATGGCGCGGACGAGGAGGGGTGGTGGTGGTGGTAGACGAGAGTGGGGAGGAGGATCGGTGCGAGCGGAGTAGCGTGCAGTGTTCTAGGGAAAAGAAGAACGTCGGGGGGGAAGGAGGATGGGGAGGGAGGGGGGCAAAGGGGCGGAGGATCGGCTTAGTTTCGCAGTTGGGTGCTAGGGCAGGTCCTCATTGGTAGAATCCCTGGGCATGGCTGAGCGAGAGGAAGTGGGAAGGGGTAGCTTTTGGATGAGGACCAGCGGTAGAGTTGGTTCGGGCGGGAGCGAGTTCCCAAGATGGGAGCGTGATGGAGAGTATGCTGGTGAGGAGAAGGAGGAGGAGGAGGAGGAGGAGGAGGGGAAGGAGGAGGAGGAGGAGGAGGAGGAGGAGGAGGAGAGGAGGAGGAGGATCACCAGTAGGGGAGGAGAAGGGAAGGAGGGGGATGAGAAGGGGGAGGAGGAGGAGAAGGAGGAGGAGGAGGAGGAGGCGAGAGAGAGAGAGAGAAACAAAAAACGACACCCGTGCGAGAGGAAAACTGATTCGGGCTTGCTGGCGCGAAAGCGTTTCGAAGTTCATCGCAGCTGAAGCCGAAGCGAATCAGACATGCACAGATGCGGAAGGAACCCACCCTGCAGACTCGGTTGACAGGAGGAGGGCGCCATCGCCCTCTTTCGCCTTCTCCTCCTTCCCCGTCCTTGCCAGTGGCATCCTCCATCCGAGTGGTATCGTCCATCGCCCCCCTCGTCCCCCTCCTCGCCCTCCTCGCCCCCCCTTGCCCTTCCGAGTGGCATCGTCCATCTCGTCCTCCCCGTCCGCCCCCTCCTCCCCCCCCCCTCGAGGCTGCCGCCGCTGCGGCCCCCCGGCCCTGCCCCATCGCCCGTGACGCCCGCTCTGCTCGTCCTGCCCATCCCTGTTTCGCCTGCTCGTCGTCTCCCCGCTTCTCCTCATCTTCCTCCTCCTTCTCCTCCTCCTCTTTCTCGTCCTCCTCTTCTTCATCCCTCCTCCTCCTCCTCCTCCTCCTCTTCCTTTCCCCTCCTCTTCCTCGCTCATCCTCTTCCTCCTTTTCCTCCTCCTCCTCCTCCTCGTCATCCTCCTCCTTCTCTCCCTTCTCCATTCCTTCTCCCTACACATAACTTCTCCCTGTTGCACCCCGAGGCAAGTTTTTAGGGCGGGCCAGGCGTTTTTCCTGAGAGTTCCTCACCAGTTCTGATTCTGAAGCTTTAAGATTGGCAACGGCTTCATAGATGGAGGGCGGGTGGTTTTTCAAAACGGTGGCTCTCGCCTTAGCGCCGCGCACAGTCGTAGTAAAACATTGCAAGAGCTTTTTCACGGATTGAGGATAAACCGATTTCAAATTGTGGTTCTCGCCTTAGCGCCGAGCACATTCGTTTTGTAGATTGCAAGAGCTTCACGGATTGAGGGCGGTTCCTTTTCAACATGTGTTTCTCGCTTTAGCGCCGCGCACATTCGTTCATAAACTTTGCCAGAGTTACACGGGCTCCAGCGATCAACGTATCAGACATTGTGTTTTGGAAGGGTTCAGGATTGTGCGGGTGCAACGAATACAAGGGATTGCACCTGATTTGCAATCAGTGTTTGGGATGATTCTGGAGGATCCAGAACGAATATTGCACGAAAGTTGCACACTTGTGCATGGATTTCGGAGGATTCAGGGAGCCAAGAGGAAGGAGGGTGCAACAGACGCTGATTCGCGGTTTGGCAATCACAAGAACGGCGTTCTGGCACGATCCAGGATCGTCAAGACGCAACAGTCAGGTTGATCCTTGGCGTTGAAATCCCGAGAACATTTTTTGGGCATGCTTCTGGGTCTTCAGACGGTTGTCTTCCAACGAGGCAGATCCCTTATAATGGAAATGAGCCTTTGTAGGGGCATATGAAGAGGGAGCCTGGACGGAGGGTGCATTCCAACATCGTTGATGGTTATTGGGTTTACACTGGTCCTCCTCCTCCTCCTCCCCCTCCTTCTCCTCCCCTTCCTTCTCCTCCCCCTCGTCCTCGCCCTCCTCCTCCTCCTCCTCCTCCTCCTCGCGCCTTCTCTTTCTTTTCCTCCTCCTCTCTCCGCCCCCACGCTCCTCCCCAGAGATCCGACGTCGTGATTTTTGCAATACGCAGCCCTGGGGAAGTCTCAACCCATTACCCAGGACCGGTTTTTCATCCCCAGTCGTTTCTTGACGGGCCCGAGGCCTGCCTGGTGAGGAACCCTGGAGACCGAAAGTTGCGAAAATTCTCCGTCGTGTTTTTGTCCATACGTTGGATCTCTGGGTCCGCCTCCTCCGCGCTCACCCCTCCTCTCGCCTGCAGCCGCGCTCGGCCCACGGCGCAGCGTGCCGTGGCCGCGCCATGGCGCCGCCGCCGCCGCCGCCCAGCCCCGCCGCCGGCGCGCGCGCGCCCTCGCGGCGGCGGCGGCGGCCGCGAGAGGCGCCCGCCGCCGCGGCCGCCTTCGGGCGTTGGCGGCGCCGCCGCCGGTCGCGGCAGGGTGCGCCGCCGCGGGGCCATGGCGCCGCCGCGGCCCAGCGCGGCGGCGCCGCGCGGCGGGGTGGCGCGATCGGGCGGGGGCGGCCTCGCCAGCCTGCACCCCCGGGGGGGGGGGGTCCTCCTGTCGCGGTGGCGGCCCCGCCGCGCCGGGGCCCAGGGCAGAACGGAAAAGGGTGGCTGCGCGTGTGCCTGAGGTGGTTCTAGGTCGGGCATGTCCCCCTACAGGCGGGGTTTGGACGACAAATCGAAGATAGCCAAATCATTTCACCAATACCCAAAAAATCGCCCCCAGACTATTTTTGAGCAGTTGTGAATACTCCTCCTGTAAAGGGACACGCTTGACTTAGAGTTAGTTGGGGGGTGCTGTTTGCATGATGTGTGTTGCGGGGGGGTGTTGCAGCGCCACGGTTATACCTGGTTTCGTAGCGTCATCGCTCTATCAAAAGGTTCCCAGCAAACCTCGGAGGCCTCGGAAGGCCTCTTTGGGAGCCCCTGGGCCTCTCTGAGAAGGGCTCTGCCCTGTTAGAAGTTCCGTCTGTTCTCTTAGGATCGGCAACCTCACTATGTGTTCAAAGATAGTTGAGATTCGGAACTCAAAGGAGATCATCAGCCAGGTGAACCATAGCGGGTCTGTCCGATACCCCTGGCGCCGAGTGGACCCGTAGGGGTAGGGTTCGCCAACGGTCGGCAGATACAGTCAACATCCATAGTGAAGATGCGCTGCTTCATCGCGGCTATCCTTGCATCACTGCTTCTTCGGGCCACGCTGAGCCAATGTTGTTGTCCGAGGAGCTCAGAATGGCAACCAGCACTTCCAAGGGTCTTGCATCCTCACCTTGCATCCGCCCCTCGCGCCGCCCAAAACTTGCGCCGCCCCGCCCCCCCCCGCCCCCCACTTTACATCCGCCCGCCCAGCCTCACATCCTCACATCCGCCGCCCTCGCGCCGCCCCCCCCCCCCCCCGTCGCACCTTCTGCATCTGGCCCCCCCACCCTTCCCCTTGCGCGAGGGGCCGCCCCACCCTCGCGCCGCCCCCTCGTGCGCGCCGCCAGCCAGCGCCGGCGGCGTGGGCGCGCTCTGGGCGGCGGCGGCGATCGCCGGCGGGCCGCCCGCCGCCGCGGCCGCCGCCGCCTGCACGGCGCAGCTGTTCACCGACGGCGAGTTCAACACGGCCACCACCGCGGGCGCGCCGCTGGTCCGCCCGCGGACCTCGCGCCCGCTGCGCGCGGGCGACAAAAGCACTGTGCATCCGCGGCCTCGGCGGAAGGGCCCCTGGGCCGCGGCCGCGAGGACGCGGGGCGCGCTGGCTCGCGGATGCCCCGCGCGCAGCGCATCCGTGGGACTGCGCATATCCGTGGGACCGCGCCCGGGAGTCCAGGCCGCGAGGGCGCGGACACGGGCACGTTCGCCGCTCGCGCTGCGGACCTCTCCCGCGTCGCGAGAGCCCGGGAACCCATGGCAGGCGTTTGCTCCTTGTCGGCCTCTGGGGGCCCTCTCCGGGCCCCAGGCCGGCAGGTCGCGACGCGGGCCGCAGAGCCGATCTGCGGGGGAGTGGGTCAGGACCTCGGGGGGGGGGGGCCACGTCGTGAAGGCAAGGGGGAACCTCTGGGGGCCACGACGTCGGGGCGCTGGTCGGCGGCGAGCGAGGGGGGGGAGGTGAGAAGGGGCGGGCATGCTTGGAAGGCTCGGAGGTCCCCCCGGCCTTCTGAGAAGTTTTCTGAGCCTTCCGCGAAGGCACAAGAAGACTTCCAGAAGGGCAGAGGGCTCCTGAGGAGCCCCGCCGCCTTCTGAGAAGGCCTTCTCTACAGTGGGGGCGCGCGTCAAGAAACCACATGCTTCTCGTCAGGGTACCCTGGGTTTCTTCGCTCGCGCGCTGCGTGGTGACTTACCGCAGCCGTTGAAGGAGCTGCTGCGTTCAGGGTGCTCCGGGTTTCCCCTCAGGTGCATCCCGCGCGTGGGTTTTCAGGGTTAGGTTTCTTGCGGCCGCACCCGCGCTGTACGGCGTGCTGGGGCAGGCGCTCCCGCCCGGACACGCGGCCGGGGTCCGATGCGGGGCCCCAGAGGCCGCACCGCACCGCACCGGCGGCGCGGCGAGCTGTGCCCTGAGATGCTACATTCAGTGCGGACCTGTCCCTCTACCAGGGGGAATGTCCAAAAATAATCGAACCCGTTACGGGTACGATTTTTCCATGATTTTTGCATATGGTTGAGCATGTCTGGGCTGTTTCCCATTTTTCGCACAGTCTCCCTATAGGAGGACATGCCCGACCTTATCCTACATCGCGAAAAAGGTGCAACGTCGTGGCCAACCGCGACCAGAGCCCTCGACCCCATCTCTCTGCGGCGTCTGTCGAAACGAATGGATCCGTGAGGGTCTTGGTCAAGCAGAGGCCAGCGTCCTGGCTCGCCTATAGGCCCACCAGAGAATGTTCTAAGAACCTTTTGTTGTCTGCACGAAATGTTCTTAGATCGAACGTTTCTGGCTGGGTCTGTCTTGTTTTAACTCCTCGGGGTCATGTTCTGAAAACATTGTTTTTGCTCGGAACATGTTTGGGTTCTAACAACATGTCGTGGTAGGCCTATATGTACATATATATATATATATATATATATATATATACGCCGGGACGGTCGGTCCCTGCTCAACTTGGTGCCCGATCTTTCTTGGGCGAGAGCGCCAGGCGTGGCAACAAATTGCAACGCTCGAGTCCTGCGGCGGAGCGGTTCTCGCCAGCCATCCCGAAGTCGCCGAGCGCTGGGTCGGTGCCTCGGCTGTTGCGGCGCGAGGTTGTCTGTGGGGCCGTCCTGCGCGGGGCCCATTTGTCAGGAGCGAGAGGAGGACGCAGTTACGTGTAACCCAGTTCTGGTGTGTTCGGAGAGTCTGCGTTGCGCGAGCGTTCGTAACACGGGGCTGGCCTGGCGGACTCGGGGTTCGTATCCGTGTGCGTGGCGGGGCGCGTACGGTCGGACCAAGGCATGAGATCGAGGTCGGCTCGGGGAGGTGCCCTCATGGTCTTCGTGCTTGTTCAATGTGCTTGCGCATCTTTGGGGAAGGGTGCCCTCGAAGGGATGTCCTCTGGTTGGGGCCTGCGGAGGGCCTCGTGCTCTTGGAGGAGGCTCATCTGTCCTGGGTCCGACCGTTCGCAGGAGGAGGAGGAGGAGGAGGAGGAGGAGGGGGAGGAGGAGGTGTGGGCTCCCTGACCTGGGAGGGCCCCAGGTCCTGGGCCCGGGCGGGCACGCCCTGCTGGGCCTCGCTCGGCGCGGCGCCGTCGACCTCGGGCGGTGGCTGGAGAACGGCGTGAGGTCCGTGATCCTCGAGGGCCCGCCAGGTGCCGGAGAAGGGAGGAGCTGTACAGTGGAGGCCCAGGCCGAGGAGCCCGCTGCTTGCCTCCAGGGTGCCCTGGGGTTCTTGGGCTCCGATGTTTCTGCTATTGGGAAGCGTGGCGTTCCCACACCAACGAAATTCATGGACGTCCTGGGGTCTCAGGGTGGGGGTTCTTGTGGAAGGTTTCTTGTGAGCTAGCCTCCACTGTACACGCACACGCTGCCGGGAGCGCCGTGCGGAGTTCTTTCAGGAGGGGAAAAAACACAGACACAATTAATCGTCGATTCCCCAGAAAATATGCAAACATATGGGAAGTGGAGGGGAAGACAAAAACCCAGAAAACATGTGAAAATATGGGAAATCTTTTTATGTGTGTGTACTTATTTGTGTGTCCCAGGGCCCCTTCATTCTTGGGTCGGCGCTGCCCCCCCCCCCACCCCCACCCTCCCTGGCGCCGCCTCCAGGGGCTGGCCCCCTGGCGCGCCCCGCTTGCCAGGGAGGGGAGGGGGCAGCGCCGATGCGAGAAGTCCGCACGGACCTCCGAAGTCTTGTGTGTTATCTGCGTGCTCCGAGTTTCTTAGGGAGCGTCGGGGGGGCGTGATCCCCCGCCGACGGCCCCACATCGACCCCCGTCGCGGGCAGCCACCGCACGCCGAAGGCGCTTCGACCCCCGTTGCGGCGCGACGACGAGGCGAGGTTGACCCCCGTCGGAGGGGTAGCCCCCACGCTTATTAAGAAACCCAGAGTAGCTGTTTCTTCTTTTTCTGAGGCACGTGCTCGCTGTCACTCTACGAGCGGGAGGACCTCGACGGAAGACATACAATGGCCATGACCAAGATGACTGGGGATCTTGTCGCTGCAGGTCTTGATCATGGTCCATGCCCGCCGTTGCCGTTTCGGGCTGGTGCTCCAGGAATGGACGACCACCAAGACGGGCGATGACCGAGATCGATGCCGACGTTTCCCTGGCCATGGCCAAGAAACCATTGCATAAACATAAACTTTCGGAACTCCGCGCATATGTCATGGATCTGCGCTGGACACCCCTGGCGCACTCCGCTCCGCCCCTTGGGGAGGGGGTCCAACGCCGATCCCAGAAATCCGCGCGGCAGGTCGAAAGTTTATGCTCAGGCAGTCCGTGCTTTTCTGATTATTGCCTTCTGCCGCGCGCGGAGGGGAGCAGGGGAGGGGGGAAGGCTTCTTGGGAGCACCCCTGCCTCCGAGAGGCCCTCCCCCCTTCCCCGACCCCCTTGTGCGCGCCGCCGATTCGCTACCCAGATCCCCGACATCATGATTCCTGGGGGAGCGTCGACCCCCAGAGGTCTCGACCCATTCCCTGGGGTTAAGTCGGGCCTGTCCCTCTACAGGAGGAATATTCAAAAATAGTGCAAAAATAGTCTGGGGACTATTTTAAACTATTCTGTGACCATTTTGGAATACTTTTTGACAATTTTTAGTTTTTCGTCGAATATGCCCCTGTAGGGGGACGCGCCCGACTTGACCCCAGAGGTTTCGACCCGTTTTCAGGGACCGGTTTGTCCTCCCGAGGTGCCGTTTGACGGTCCCCAGGACCGGCGAGGGCCCCTGGAGACCGACTTAACAGCGACGTAGACCTCCGGACCTGCTCTTCTCTGAAGTCGGGCCTGTCCCTCTCCAGGAGGACGATTGAGAAATAGTCAAAAAATAGTCTGGGGACGATGGTTAGATTTTTTCATAAGGTTGATAATGTTTTTCGTATTTGCGATTCTTCGTGCATCATCGGCCTGTAGGGGGACATGCCCGACCTAAATCTCCTCATGACTCGAGGGGGTCTGGGCCCAGGACCGGTCCGGGTGGCGCGTGGACCTGGGGCCTGGCCGCTACACGGCCTGCTTCCTGCAGGCGCAGTGGAGGGTTTCTCCGAACGGCGTAGGCGACCCGTCCTCCTCCTCCGCCTCCTCCTCCTCCTCCTCCGCCCCTCCTCTCCTCCTCCTCCTCCCCCCTCCTCCTCCTCCTCCTCCTCCCCCTCGTCCGGTCCCCTACGGCCCCGGGGGAAACCGTGCAAGGCGCAGGGCGTGCCGCCGCGCCCCCCGGGGTACGCGCACGTCGGCCCGTGGAGCGAGGCGCTCAGCGCGGGCATCGCCCTGGCCGTGCCGCGGTCGGCCCACGTGCGGCGTGGCCCAGGCAGCCAGGCCTTCCAAAGCTCGGCCTCGCGCGGCCACGCGCAGAGAGGGCAGCCAGGCCTGGAGGTTTCTCCGAAGGGCTTAGGCGGCGTCCTCCTCCTCTCCTCCTCCTCCTCCTCCACCATCCT
This sequence comes from Prorocentrum cordatum, assembly GCA_963575745.1. Classification (NCBI taxonomy): domain Eukaryota; class Dinophyceae; order Prorocentrales; family Prorocentraceae; genus Prorocentrum; species Prorocentrum cordatum. Next base: position 117,158 of record CAUYUJ010017054.1, on the reverse strand, counting down.
CCTCCTCCTCCTCCTCCTCCTCCTCGGCCCTCCTCCTCCTCCTCCTCCTCCTCCTCCACCTCCTCCTCCTCGTCCTCGGGTCGCCTACGGCCCCAGGGGAAACCGTGCAGGGAGGCCCATGCCAAGAAGCACCCTATGTGCCTTCAGAGTGCCCTGGGTGTCTGGGAGTAGATGGCTGTGCTGTGGAAGGCGTGACGTTCCCGAACTAAAAGCCATTAACGTCCTGGGGTCTCAGGGTTGGGTTTCTTGGGGAAGGCGTCTTGTGGTCGGGCCTCCACTGTATTGGGGAGAGGGGAAGGCTTCTCAGAAACACCCTGCTTCCCAGAAGGCGCGGGCCTTATCTACAGATGTTGTTACGGCTTGCGCCTTCTAAGAAGCAGCCTCCTTCTGAAAAGCCGCTCCCCTCCCTACCCCTTCTTGCGCACGCCGCCAACTCGCGAAAGAGTGCCCGCTCGCCAGAGTGACCTGTGGTGCGGGCCCACAGGACAGGGGTGCCCCCGAGCACCGGCCTGAAGCAGCTTGTGCTCGCTTGACTGTGGCCCCCTCTCGCCCCCCCCCCCGCAAGCCGCGCACCAAAATTCACCGTTGCCCAGGATCACTCTTGCGTGTAGCCGACTCCCGAACTCGGCGGGGCGCCCCAGGGGGGAGCGCGAGATGGGGGGGCCCGCCTTGTCGGAGGGCGGCGGGGCTCGTCAGAAGCCTCCAGGCTTTCCGAGGAGCCCTCTGCGGCTTCGGATGGATCCCCGCCGCCTTCCCTGGGCGCGCCGCCAACAAACGGGTTTCGCTGAGCTGGTGTCGGAGGATCGCGCCGCATCGCCGAGGCTATCGGCGATGCGGCTCGATGTGGAGCCCGACATGTTCTCCACCCCGACGGCGCCGATGCTTCGGCGGACGTCGCCGATGCATCGGCGAGCGATCGCCATGGGATTAGTCGGGTCCCGATGGAAAGGGGTCCTAAGAATTCGCGCCGTGTTCGGCCCCCCCGGGCCCTCCACGGGCTCCGACAAAAGACCCAGAGGACTCAGGGGTGGAAGAAACACACAGGCACACACACAATTCATCGTCGATGCCCCGGAAAAATTACGGGGAACTATGGGAAGTGGGAGGGAAGACGAAAACCCAGAAACTATAGAAAAATATTGGGAATCTTGGGTAGTTTGTGTAGTCACTTGCGTGTCTGTTGGCCCCCTGATCCTGGGCTTCCAATAAAACGACCCAGAGGATGCAGAGCTGGTCCCCGGGGAGGTCCCGGGGGTCCAGAGGACCCGTCCCCCGCGGAAGCCGATGGTCTCCTTGGCATCGCTCCCGGGCGGTGTGCGTTGCTCTAGGCGTGGCCAGCGCCGGAAGGCCTCGACCACCTTGGAACATCAAGGAGTCGAAGAAGAAACAAACACATAACGATACACATTTAACAAGTTTCAAGTCTATAAACATCGAACGTACACAAAAAAATCTAACAAAAAGGTCAAACAGAACACAATTTCCAGAAAAGCACCATACACATAAACTGTTGGTGCTCCGCGCGGGTTTCTTGGATCGGCGCCTGGGCCCCCCCTGGCGGCGCCTGCGGCGCCGCCCCTGGCGCGCTCCACGCGCCATTGATGGGAGTCCAGCGCAGATCCAAGAAATCCGCGCGGAGCGCCAGAAAGTTTCTGCCCATGGGGTTTTTCTTCTTCTGGGGATACCCGTGTTCACCTCGAGAAGGGAAGCACGCACCAACCAGCACAGTGCACGGGGGTTGAAGGTCCGAGCGATGGCAAGCTCCATGCTCGATCACCCAGCAGAGATGAACCCCTGACCCCCAATAGCACGGTGAAGACGTGGCCTCACCGAGGCCCCCGTCTTCGCAGTAGGGATGATCGGTCTTGACGGTTTGGTCCGAGGAGCAGACCCCCCTACGGTGGGGGCGTGGGTGGAGGAATGTGCCCAGAAGGCCTCAGACCCTGGAGGGTTCCTTCTCTGAGGAGCTAGGGCGGCGGTGATAGTCATGGTCACTCCGCGATTGGAGTTCACCGTCTTCCGGACCCTGGATTCCTTGTCCAATGGCTCCCTGTCCGATGCCCTCACCGTTTCCCTGATGTTCCTGGCCCTCCTACCCCAGGTCCCCCCCCCAAAGGGGTTAGGGGTCCTTGTATGAGCGTGTTTCTTTATCGCTTGGGGCGTAATGGGCATTAGAACCTCCAACCCCCACCTCCCCCTTCCCTATAACGTAACGACCCTCCCCCCCCCCCCCAAGTGCGCTCTGGGCACTGCCGCCTTGCGCATCGGGCACACGGCGGGGGGGAGGCGTTACATCATACCCCCCCCCCCGGCCCTCTCCCCCTCCCCGCCACAGTGCCCATGATCGCCGAAGAGAAAGGAACGCGCCCTGTTCGGGCCGGGCGAAAGGGGGGGATTGGGAAAGGGGGGGTTACGAAATTTGCTGCGTGCAGCTGGTTTCGGCCTCACCGAGGGGCCCATTCCTCGATACATGGGCGCCTCCGGCGCCGGGAGGCGCCGGGAAAATCAGCTACGCGAGCTGATTCTCAACCCCCTCCTTTGCTATCCCCCCCTTTCGCCCGACCCGACCTGTGCCGAACCACTCGAGGCAGGATCGCGCGCACGAACTCGTTCCAGCACTTCGAGCTCGCCTTCGCGCTGCGGGCGCCCCGCGGGCGGGCCTGCCCCGCGGCGGCGCCGCTCCTCGAGGTGCGCACGTCGGGCCTCACGGCGCGGGGCGAGCACTTCAACGCCTCCGACGGCGACGCCATGCGAAGGCGGAACAGCCGCAGAGACACACACCTTAGGCGATGCTGAAGAAAACCCAAGTTTTCGGCCAGAGTCTCGATTATTCTTAATGTTTCAATGTAAATCCGAACATTTGAATCGACATGTTGGGTTTTTATTCAAGTTCTGAGACTATGTGTTTCTTGACCCATGATTTCTTAAGCATTTCGCAGGGTGTACACATGGTTCATTTCGACTTCTTCGAGAGCTCGTTGATCTCTTGGGGGGCCAAGAGCCTTTCGTTTCTGCTTGTTCTCTCCTGGGCCTCTTCATGGCCACTATGGGGCCAGGAACCATTAGAAAGGAGCACGATTAGAGATGAACACGAGTAGGAATTAACTTAACCACGTGTAAAGTGGAGGCCCATGTGAATTGGGCCGAACGAAAGAAGTGGATAGGGAAAGGGGGGGGGCTACGAAATCTGCTGCATGCAGCTGGTTTCGGCCCCGCCGCCGGGCCCCTTCCTCGATACACGGGCGCCTCCCGGCGCTGGGAGGCTCTGGGAAAACCAGCTACGTGAGCTGATTCGCTACCCTACCCTTTGCTATCCCCCCTTTCCGTTCCCTACGAGTTAAGTCGGGCATGCCCCTCTACAGGAGGAATATCCAAGAAATGCCAAAATATAGTATGGGGACGATTTGTTGAGCATCTGTTTCAGCTATGTTTGCATCTGTTTTGACCAGTTCTCATGTTTCCTCCAAAATCCGCCTGCAGGAGGACATGCTGCTGGACCCAAGCCAGGAAACACCCTGATTTTGCCTCCAGTGGCCTGGGTTTCGATGCTTCCGCGATGGAAAACAGGAGGCTCTCGCACCAGAAAAATCAAGGGACGCCCTGGTTCTCAGGGTTGGGTTTCTTGTGGAAGGTTTCCGGTGGTCGGGCCCCCACTGCAAACTTTCGACGCTCCGCGCGGACTTCTTGGAACTGCGCTGGGGTCACCCTGGTGGCGCCTCCAGCGCCGCCCCCTCGCGCCAGGGAGGGGGGTTCAGCGCGGATCCAAGCAATCCGTGCGGAGCGTCAAAAGTTCATGGTCATGCAGTTTTTCCATCTTCTCAGCCATGGCCGCCATAGCGTCGCGCCTGGGCCTGGCCAGCGCAGAGGAGCTGAGGGGCGCCATCGTGAAGCCCGTGCTGCAGGTTCTACTGAAGCAAACATTTGCTTTGCATCGCTCGGACGTGTGCATCCCTTCTCGGCGAGGATCATCGAGGAGCCTTCTAGGTCACCTTTCGAAGAAGTGGCCACACGCAAGGAGCCGAAAAATGCAGGGGGAATGGACGTCCGAGCGATGGCGAGCTGAAGGGAGCATCTGAGACCGCGTCTCCATGCGGTGGACCCGAGACGTCCGTTACGGTTAGGGACGGTCGCCCCCACCGCGGGGGCCCGTTCCCCCCGCGGGCACGGCGCGGTGCTCACGGGCATTCTGTGGAGTTCACAGGCGTGCGTTGGTGTTCGCATGTGTGCTTTCGTTACCTTGAGGGTCGTGACGCGCGTCATGCCGCCCCCTTCCTCCCCCCCCCTCTCCCTCCCCCTATATGTGCGGTCCTGGCACTGCTGCAGTGCGTCCGGCACCACACTCTGTGGTACGGGACCCACACGGCGGGGGATGGGGGAGTTACGTTATGTTCCCCCCCTTTCCCCCCTCAAAACGCCTTTTATCACTGCGGGTAGGTTACTCGACGCGGATATTCCCGCTTGCGCATCTCATAATAGCATATTTCTGCCACGTCTCGCGGAGGAACTCCGTCTGTGAACATCTGGGTGTGAGATCGAGTCAGCCTAGACGACTGGCGCGACAACGACGACGACACCGACGACTTCAGTGACGTCCTTCTTCTCCTGGGCATCTTGCAGCAGAGATGAGAAAAGTGCAGGTGGAAGAGCGAGGGGCCCTTGGATCACCAAAAGGGAGAACACGGTAATTACGTGAATATGTGTGTGTGTGGTTGATTCGAGTGTGAGTGAATCTGTACGTAAGTGAGCCCGGGCATGATGAAGTTTGAATGTGAGTGAGTCTAGGTATGAGGAAGTATGAGTGCAAGTGGGGTTGATTCTGCGTGAGGCTGAGTATGAGTGAGTCTGAGTGCGAGTGGGTCTAATTGGGAGTAAGGGTGAATGTGAGTGGGTCTGAGTATGAGTTTGCTGCAAATGAGTCTCAGTTTGAGTGGGTCCGCGTACGAGTGAGTCTGAGTATGAGTGAATTTGCGGATTGGTGAGTCTGAGTGTGAGTGGCTCTGAGGGCGAGTGAGTCAAGGTGTGAGTCAGTCTGATGAGTGGCGAGGAAGAGGGAGGAGGTAAAGAGGGAGCAGGAGACGTTTGAGAAATAACAAGTAGCCCATCATAGGACGTGGGGAAACTCGTCCCAAGCATGTTGTGTTAAGTCGGGCGTCGCCTCCTGCAGGGGGATTTTGGGCGAACAGTTCAAAATAGTCCCAACATGTTCAAAACTATTCAGAACTCCTCAGACATAAAACAGCAAATAAGCATTATGGAAAAAAACGTCCCCAGACCATCAATGTTTTGATGTTTGAATGTTCCCCCTGTAGAGGGGCACGCCCGACCTGAATGCTGTGGCGCTCGCAGGCCCCTCCCTATCCCCCCGCCCCCCCCCCCGGAGCGGACGCTGCGGGAGGGACAACGCCAAACACCACGTCCCATCCGTATAGCCACGGCCTCGCGCGCATGGGGCCCTCCTGGGGCCGCAGAGCCCGACGGATGCGGGGGGGGCCTCTCGCGGGTGCCCCGCGCGGAGCGCCTTCCTGCGACCGCGCACGCGGGATCGTTCCCCAGAATTCGGTCGGGCCTGTCCCTCTACAGGGGGAATGTTCAGAAATAGTCAAACATAGTCTGGGGACGATTGTTTGTATGTTTGTTGTACCTGTAGTGCATTTTTCTGCATACTTCGAATTTTTCATCCAAGCTCCGCCTGTGTGGGGACATGCCCGACCTAACCCTCGAATTCTGAGCGCGAGGGCGTGGATGCGGATGTGTTCGCCGCTCGTGAGCAGGTGTGGCTGCTGCCCTCTGGCGGTGCCGGCGGTCCTCCTGGGACCAGCCAGGGGTGCGCCCTGAGAGTGAGCCTGGAGACCGAGAACTTCCCGCTGTCTGACCACCTGGAGTGCGCTGGAGAGCACGGCCTGGCCTTCGGGCTCGCCCCTCGGAACGTCGTGATCTCCTTCAGCAGCGACTCTGTGCTGGAGGCCACGGTCGACGGCGATCAGCACATGCGCTGTGGGCCAACGCAGCGGTCCCTGAAAGCACAGCGCAACGTGGACGTCTTCCTCGGCAGCCGCTTCCTCGGCCTTGCGCCCCCGGCATCCGTCGCGCTGTCGGGCCTTCGCTACCGGCTGGTGGGGCCTCGAGGTCCCTACGCCCTCCAAGGCCAGAGCAGAGCAGGCATCCCAGATGGGGTCCGAGCAGATGGGCTCGGAGGATCGCGCCGCATCGCCGAGGCACCGGCGATGCTGCCCGATGTGGACCCCGAGTATCTTCACGCCGACGGCGTGGATGCGTGGCCGACGTTGCCGACGCGGTCGCGATGGGGCGCGACCCTCGGACCCCATCCTTTTTGGACCCCAGCTGGGAGGCCTCCACACAGGAGAGGAGGGGGGAGGGGGCAAAGGCCACGGCGCTCGGGGTGTTGTGTTACCATTAAGTCGGGCCTGTCCCTCTACAGGGGGAGTATTCAAAAATAGTCAAACAATAATATGAGGATTGTTTTCCATTAGTCTTTGACCATTTGGGAATATTTGTTGAGTATACTTTTTCTTTTTCGCACAAAAATTTCCCTGTAGGGGGACGCGCCCGACCTAACCCTAGGGGGGAGGGGGGAGGGGGCAAAGGCCACGGCGCTAGGGGCGCCGTGCTACCGCGGCGAGATCTCTGCGTACCCACCGGCCCCCTGGCCAGGCCCCTCCTCGGCCCCCTGGGAGCGTCGTGTGCACGCCTCCCCGGCCAGGCCACCGGGGGCGTATGTCACGCCCCCCCCTGGGCCCAGGAGGACTGGTCCGGCCGCAGGGCGGGGCAGACATGCGCGGGAGGAGCGCGCGCGCCCCCCCCCCCTCGCCCTCCCCCCCCCCTGCCCGCCCCCCCCCCCCGCCCCCCCGTGCCCTCGTCGTTCGGCTGTCGCTCGTCGTCTTCGCCCTCGTGTCCTGCCGTCTAAGGCGTGCGGGCCCCTCTACAGGAGGAAAAGTCCCAAAGAGTCACACGATAGATAGGCTGGGGACGATTTTTTCATTTTTTTGTTGATTGCTGTTGAGCATCTTTTACAAGTTGTCTCCACAGATCCGCCTGTAGGGGGACACGCCCGACCTGAGCCCTGTCGTGTCTCTGTTCTCTGCGGCTGGGCTCCGCTCTCGCCGGTAGGAATCGAGTGCAGACCTCGTTGCCTTTTTTTCTCGTGCCATGCGGGCGAGGAGAAGAGCCCCCCCCCCGACGTCTCGCCACGTCCTGCCCCGTGTACACCCTAGGCGATGCTTAAGAAAACTTAATGTCTCGATTATTCTTAATGTTTCAATGTGAATCCTAAGATTTCAATCGAAATTCTAGGTTTTTATTCAAATTCTGAGACTATGAATTTCTTAACCCATGATTTCTAAAGCATTTCGCAGGGTGTAGTCCAAGGCCTCCGATGGACAGTCCTGTTCGAGCCGCGCGGCCCCCAGAGGCCCGCCCGTCGACCGCTCTGCCCTGGCGAAGGGCTGCCTCACGGACCCGTCTCGGGTGGCCCCAGCTGGGCTCGCCTCGATGCCTGCGGCTCGATCCGGCATTCGATTCCCGCGGCCTCCGAGTCCGATTCGAGTCCACTTCGGACTCCGATGTGGGCTCCGATTTCTCAATGGAGGGCCACGCGTTGTGCACTTCGAATTCTTCGAGAGTTCTTTGATTTTCTGGGGGGGGCAAGACCCTTTCGTTTCTGATCGCTCTGTCCTGGGCCTCTTCCTGGCCACCAGGGGGCCAGGAACAATTTTGAAACGAGCACGATGAGTAATGAGCACGGTTAGAAATGAGCGACGTGTACACGCCTGCCGATTTCCGCCGATGCGACTCTCTTGATGGGTGTGTTTTCCACCACCACCACCATAGGTTGGAGGGGGAGGGGGTCCTCCTCCTCCTCCTGCTCCTCCTCTTCGTCTTCCTCCTCCTCCTCCTCCTCCTCCTCCTCCTCGTCCTCCTCCTCCCCCCCCTCTGACTTATGGTGGTGGTGGTGGTGGAAAACATGCCCATCATCTCCCAGGCTCGGCTGCCGAGTTTTCCGCCGAGCCGATGCGTCGCTTCGTTCGCCGCGAGCGGCTTGCCGGTGCGAGAGTCTGGGCCTGTGCTGCCCTGGGGCCCCCGACGCCTCGCTCGCGCCCTCTGCAGGAGGAATAGACTGTGACTGCTTTTGTGACTGCTTTTGATTTTTGTTTGACTATGTTTCATGTGTTTCATATATGTATATATATATAGATATACAGCATAGACCACCCTTCGGGTGATAAGGAGGTGAGGGGGGGGGAGGGACCACCGTCGCACTCGATCGATCTCACTATCGATCTCACTATCGATCTCATTATCGATCTCACATTCGATCGATCTCACAATCGATCTCACTATCGATCTCACTATCGATCTCGCATTCGGTCTCACTATCGATCTCGCATTCGGTCGCACTATCGATCGCCATATCGATATCACAATCGATCTCACAATCGATCTCACAATCGGTATAACTGTCGATCTCACTATCGACACCACTATCGATTTCATTCAATCGATGTCACAATCGATCTCACTATCGATCTCACAATCGGTATCACATTCGGTCTCACTATCGATCTCACTATCACAACCGTTCTCACAATCGATCTCACTATCGAACTCACTATCGAAGTCATTATCGATCTCTCGTTCAGTCTCACTATCGATATTACAATCGATATCACAATCGATCTCACATTCGGTCTCACTATCGATCTCACTATTGAACTCACTATCGATCTCATTATCGATCTCACAATCGGTCTCACTATCGATGTCACCATCGATATCACAAACGATCTCACAATCGATCTCACATTCGGTCTCACTACCGAACTCACCATCATCATCAACATCATCATCATCATCATCATCATCATCATCATCATCATCATCATCGGGACACCGACGGGACACCGGCGGGACACCGCGGGCCCCCGGCCGCCCGGAAGGGAGACACTTGGTCCGGCCGCGCCTCAGCCACACGGGACACCAGCGGGACACCGGCGGGACACCGCGGGCCCCGGGCCGCCCAGAAAGGAGACATTTGGTCCGGCCGCGCCTCAGCCACAGGAGACTTTTATCTCGCCCGCCCACGCAGCTTCGCCTCGCCCGCACGGCACGCACGAACACGAAACCGAAATCGATTTCCCGGTAGGGGGGCTCTCCGTTCCACTTCGATCTCACCCCCTCACCTCCGATATATATATATATATATGTATATATATATAAAGCCTGTAGGAGGACATAGACACAGCACCACAGACGGCAGCCCACATCATACGTTCAGCACCACAGACGGCAGCCCTTCGGGGCCGACGTTGACGGAGCGCTGGGGCTGAACATCAAAAGCGCGCAATTCCCTTCTGCCTCGAGTGATCTCCTCCCAAGAGCGCGAGGCGGGCTCCCCAGGGAGCACCGGGCCCCCTCGGGGCCTGGCGGGCGCTGCGATTCGTGCAGTCGTCACTCGTCGAAGCCGCGAGGCGGGGTTTGACACTCAGGGAGCACCTGGGGCCCTTGGGGCTTGGCGGCCGCGGTACGCCGGGTGAACGAGCGGGTCGGGAGCTCTTTCCGTTCCATCTTACAACCCCAATTTGTGTGTGGGGGGGAAGGGGGAGCAGCCCGTCGAGGAGGAGGAGGAGGAGGAGGAGGAGGAAGAGGAGGAGGAGGCCCTTTGGACTTTGCTCCCGGGGTGTTGCAGGGCTAGGCGAGTTTCTGGCCGCCGCCGAGTGCCCGACGGGCAGCCGAGCGAGACGCCGAGGGGTGTCCCGAAGGGTTTGGCGGTTTTCCTGCAGTCGGCTTGGGGGGAATCGGGCCAGATAACTCGAGGTGAGCACGCGGAGGCAGGCCCAGGAGGTGCCCAGGCAACCGTGGAAGGTCCAGCGCGAGCCAAGGGGCAGCAGTCGGGGGCTGCTGTAGGTGCCCCTGGCCCAAAGACGTCCCCAGCTTCTCGCTCCAATCTGCCGCCCCAGTAGGGGCCTCGTGGGTGGGGTGCTCCGGGGGCTGCGGGGGTCGCCTTGGAAGTCGTGGGGGCACCTTGGGCCAGGGGTAAGTCGGGCACGTCCCTCTACAGGAGGAACATTCCAAACTTGTAGAATAATAATCGGGGGACGATTTTTGTCGGTATTTGTTCAATCTATGTTTGAATTTGGTGGACTCTTTCAAATGTTTCGTCCAAGATCCGCCTGTAGGAGGACATACCCGATCGAAGGCCAGGGGAACCTCCGTCCACGCCCGAAGCAGAGCTCGCCGGAGCAGAAGAGCAGGAGGTCGTGACAGCGAGGTCCCTCTACAGGAGGAAATTCAAAATTAATGAAAACATCTCAGGACGATGTTGTGGAATTTTCTTTGGACATGTGTTGAACACTTTTTTGATGATTTGTTACTTTGCCTCCCAAATCCGCCTGTATGAGGACACGCCCGACCTAACAGCGATGCCTTCCAGCAGTCCCATGGTTTCCTTGCTGCCCCGCGCGTCCGGAGACGAGTGGCCAGATTCGAGTGGGCGAGCGCCGCCAGAAACTTCTCGGAATTTCCAGAGCGCATCCGGCGCAGGAGCTCGCATCATGACATTCTTCCCGTCCTCTCCACTTTCTTCTAGGCCTCCTAGATGGGGTCCGCGCGGATGGGGTCGGAGGATCGCGCCGCATCGCCGATGCATCGCCGATGCGGCGCGATGCGGCGCCCGAGTTCCTCCACGCCGACGTCGCCGATGCGTCGCCGATGTTTCGCCGGTGCATCGCCGATGCATCGGCGATGCGGCGCGACTCTCCGACGATCCCATCTGCTCCGACCCCGCCTGTGGAGGCCTGCAGACATCGTTGCCGCCCTCTGACTCTCTCTGCCCCGCGCGAAGGGCCCGGCCCGGCTCCCGGGCCCGCGGCCACGCGGCCGCCGCTCCCAGCGGGCGGCGGCGAAGCGCCGGCGGCGGGCGGGCCGCCGCCTGCGGAGATCCCGCGCATCATCCACCAGGCCGAGGGGTGGTGGCAGTCGGTTATGAATGAAGAGGAGGCATGCTGCCAAATGATTTCCAGATGTCTAAGACATGCTTCAAGCAAGTTTTCAAGATGTGAAGACATGTTTGAAACATGTTTTACGCATCCTAAGCACATGCTTTAACTCAAGGTTAGGATTGTTACAGTGCCCATTGTCATGGCATCCACAGCCACAGGGGAGGAGGCTTCCAAGAGGCTGGAGCCAATCGCAGGCGATCGCAGACATAGATCAGAGGGGCGTGGATCAGCGACGGGTCCCGTTTCCGTTGGAGACCGCGTAGTTACTTCCGCCGCCGACCGAGGCGGCACACCGGCCGCATTTTGGTGAGGGCACCTCCCCCGATCCCCTCCTCCTCCTCCTCCTCCTCCTCCTCCTCCTCCTCCTCCTCCTCCTCCTCCTCCTCCTCCTCCTCCTCCTCCTCCTCCTCCCCCTCCTCCTCCTCCCCCCCCGACAATCAGAGCGCCATGTGGTGTCAGCGCACGGTTACTTGCTCAACTGCGCGAAGCCGTTCTAGCTGTGTTCAGATCCAGTGCGGCCGGGACGATGCCTGCAGTGGCATGCGCCCAGAAGGGCAGGGATGCGGGATCGGGGAAGCGTAAGATCCGAGTTTGCCGGGATTCGGGTTTGCCGCCGTCTTCTGACGGCCCTGTCTGTCGGGAGATGCTTGCAGCGGGAGCTCGCGTCAAATTTTCAAACGGCCCCATCAGGCAAATTCGAGGTCCCACAATTCGAGTTTTACGTCTCCCCGATGGGAAGAGGAGAGGAGTTTCTATCAGCCTTCGTTCGCCGCCAGGCGGTTGGGGGAGGGAGGGAGGGAGAAGGGACGAGTTGCTTCCGGATGCTGGTGGGGAGACCCTGTCACCGAACGGATCTAGCTTGCGGCGGAGATCTCCAAGATTCCCGCAATGCCGTTCAGGACGGACCACCCCCCGCCACCAGGCGGCTGCTCTTCGCCCAGTCGTGCCATCGCCCCGGGCAGACGGGGACACAGCCCGACACGACAGGAAGCTGGATCTGTCAGCGTGGACAGGTGTGCACACGCAGGCCCGCGGCGGCGTGTGCCGCGAAGGACGTGGCCAGACCGTGCCAGGACGTGCCCTTCGGTGCCCGAGCGTGCCAGACCCCTCGGCCTCCTTGGGACGGTTGCGGGGCAGTTTTGGGGCGGTCCTGCGGCGTGTCTTGCTCAGCTCGGCGTCTCCGCGGGGACGCGTTAGCAAGGCTTCGGGCCGCCTCGAGACTCTGGCCACGGCATCCAGGCAGTGACATCCGGAACGGTCTCGGGCCTGCCTTTGAGGTGTCATGCCCTCTCGGCTGTCCGATATTCGTATTTCTTATCTTGGTCTCTCTTTCTCTCTATGTTCCTTGCTCTTTCTCGTAAGCTCTCTTTATCGCTCCCACGGCCCAATAGGCCTCCGAGACGGTCCAAGATGCCTCCAAGAGCCTTTTCACGACGATTCCCACGACGGCCCCAAGGAACACACTTCATTTCTATGTACCGGATTGTCGCTATTCCGCCTTTCCGGCTTCTCCACGCTTGCGACGGCCTCAGAGGCCTCCAAGATCGCCCCACGACCGCCTCAGACACTCCCAAGAAGGTGCCAACGCAGCCCCCATGATGGCGCCCCACGACGGCACACGAGGCGTTCCAGAGGCGTCCCAGACGGCTCTAAAACGACCCAAGAGAGCTCCCAGAGGCTCTCGAGACGATCCAAGAACGCTCAGAATCGTTTGCAGAGGCGCTCGACGCGCCCCGAAGGCCTCCCCACGGCCCACTGGGCCTCCGAGACGACCCGAGACACCTGTGAGATCAGTCCTGCGAGAGTCCCGAGAGACTGAGACAGTTGCCTTGCTGTCTTATAGGTGTTCTGTACCATCTTCACCATTCTGCCTTTCCTGCTGCTCCACGTCCTACGACGGCCTCAGAGGCCTTTCCGGCTTCCTCGGCGCCGATGCAACACATCCGCGCGACCTCCAACACCTTGTGCTTTTGACGTGTGGTGGTTCCGCGGGCCTCCTCGCCTGTGGCCCAAGGAGCTCCCGAACAAAGTGAACCCCACCCCACCCCCCTCAGAAATCGTGGGGGGTAGGGGTAGGGTTCGCATGTGGCCCCCTATCCCAGGAGCCTCCCGGATCATCAGACGAAAAACAAAGCGCGCGCGCGACACTGAAACATGCACGTGGCACGGGCGTCCGAGCGATGGCAGGAAGGGCGCCAGCGCCCGCGCTCGCTCGGGCCCGCGCTCGGGCAGGGGCCCAGGCGCCCGCGGAGCCGACCGAGCCGCCCCTCGCCCGCCGCCGGAGGCGCCGCGGGCCTCTCCCCGGGCCAAGCCGGGCCTGTCCCTCTATAGAGGAGGAACGCTCGAAGCGCGCCAACAGAATGACAGGGGGGACTGCTTTCGGACTATGTTTTTGAGCATCTGCGATCCGTCGTCCCAAAACCCTGCCTGCGGGAGGAACATGCAAGAACAGCCACGAAAACTAGTCTGGGGACTATTCTCCGACTATGCTTGAGTATTTTCGATTGGTCGTCCAGAGTCCGCCTGCAGAGGGGGCGTGCCCGACCGAATTCCGCGGCGTGGCCGCCGTCGGACGCCGCCGCCGCCGACACGCCGCCGACACGCCGACGGCGCGCCGACGGCACGCCGCCGCGGCGAGCCCGCGGGGCCGCCGCCGGGCCCGCCGTCGCAGGCCGCCGCCCTCTCGGCCGCAGCCCGCCGTGGGGGAGCGGCCGCGGTGCCCGCCGCCGTCCTGCGTTTTGTCGGGCCTCTGTCCCTCTGCAGGAGAAGATGTCAAAGCTAGTCAAACAATAGTCTGGGATTTTTTTGTTTATTTGTATGTATGTATGTCTGGCTGTCTGTCTGTCTGTCTGTCTGTCTGTCTGTCTGTCTGTATGGCTGTCTGGCTGTATGTCTGTAAGTCTGTCTGTCTGTATGTCTGCATATCCGTATTTTTATACATATATATACATACATATCAACAAAAATCTAATTGTGCTTTGATGCTTTGTTGGGTATGTTTGATTGTTCGTCCAAGATCCGCCTGCAGGAGGACAGGCCCGACCCAAGCCCTGCAGGTGTGGCTGGGCGAGGGCGAGCCGCGGGCGCTGACGGATGCCCGGGGGCCTCGGCGGCGTGTTCCAGGGGAACGAACAACGACGTAAACATACAAACTCGGAGGTCCGCGCGGTTGTCTCAGATCCGCGCTGGGGCCCCCTGGCGGCGCCTCCGGCGTCGCCCCTGGCGCGCTCCGCGCGCCAGGGAGAGGGGTCCAGCACGGACCAGAGAAATCCGCGCGGACCTCCGAGTTTTAATGTCTATGACATTCTTCGTTCCCTTATGTTCCCCGCCCGAGCCCCCCGCGCCGAACCCTCGCGGCGCTTTGCGCCCCAGCCAGGGGATCCTGGAGGAGCTCCAGGTTTTTGAAGGAGGCGATGGGTCCCAGAGTGAAGCCGAGGTGCGGTAGTAAATCATGGGAGCTGATTCCGCGGTTCAAAGTGCATCAGCGTCGACTGGCGTCTGGTAGTCGCTGAGATAAGGGCAAGTTTGCGCCCCCTTCCGCCCAATGTCGAAACGCCGAAAAAGAACGCTCACGTGGGGATCCAGAAGAGCCAGAAACTACAGGTCAGGACCAGGAGCGCCGCATTCGTGAGATCGCCTTCGAGGCCATCACTCAGGCTAGAGCAGCAGGCAAAACCAACAGAGCCCTCAAGACGAAGACGAGGGCAGGAAATATCGATAGGGCGACCTGATCGATTACCACACGCTGCTGCACCGCACGGTTTTGGGGACCCGGGTCGTTCTCCGAGGACGTCTCGGGCGACTGGGGCTATCCGAGGTCCCGAGGCCGTGCGGTGGCCGGGCCGCGCGGTGAGGGCGCGCGGGATTTCCAAGATCACCGCGCGGTCCGGCACCACACGGTTTTGTCGAAGAAACAAAAAACGCCGTAAACGTATTTTTTTAGCGCTCCGCGCCGATTTCTTGGATCTGCGCTGTGCCGCCCCAGCGGCGCCTCCGGCGCCGCCCTTGGCGCGCTCCGCGCGCCAGGGAGGGGGGTCCAGCGCAGACTTAAGAAATCCGCGCGGAGCGCCAACAGTTTCTGTTTATGGCGTTTTTTCTTTCTCTATTTCTGGGGATCCCCGAATCGAGTTGGTCTGGCATGTTGGTGGCGTCTTCCAGCTTGCGCCGCGGCGGACTCTCTCGGGCCCGGGCGGGGTTTGCGTGGCGGCGGGTCTGGGAGGAGGACCTTCGCGGAGGGGAATCACGCAGTGACAAAGCGTCCTAGTTTGCTTCGTCATAGAGCGCCGAGGCATGCTCTAACAGTTTTTTCTACCGTGAGGGAGTGCTGTTGGGGTATGTCTGCGTGAGAACGTATTACTTTAATGCATCGGCTTTACCCATGCGATCGCAAACATGGATCAAGGGGGCGTGGATAAGCGACGGGTCTTGCTTCCATGGGAGATCGCGGATTTCCGCAGCCGAACGGGGCGGCACGGGCCGCATGTTGGGGAGGGCACATCCCCCAATCCATTGATTCGGTGACCGCGCGCCAAATCCATGGATCGCTAATCCATGCCTGCGCGCCCCCGATTTATGGCATGAACAAAGTGCCTCTTTTGGGATGGCGCTCTCTACTTCTGAGGGCATGCCGCCGTGCTTGAGCATCCGAGAATGCGCGGACGCCCCGCCCTTGCTCGAGGGGAGGCAGGAGTGGGAGGACGAGGGGGAGGGATGGTGAGGACCTGGTTCTGGGACCGTGCGGTGCCTGCACGCCCGGCACAGGAAGGAGGAGGCGAGGGATGGGGGAGGGGGGGGAAGAGAAGGAAGCGAGGGCGAATGGAGGGGAGGGTGGTCGGAATGGCGAGGAGGGCATCCGCTCGAAGTCGGGCGCGCCCCTCTACAGGAGGCAGAATCCAGAAGCAGTTAGAACATAGTCTGGGGCGACGTTTCGACTGTGTTCGAATGTGCTTGAATCTTTCTTCGGGCATCTGTAATTCTTCGTCCGAGATCCGCCTGCAGGGGACACGCCCGACCGAAGATTAGCACGCACGCGCGACCGACCGAAACCGACACGGTTTCCTCGTGCCCTCGCGCGGACCGCGGCGCGCGAAGGTACGCTCATCTGCGCACCTCCCGCGGGGAGGAGGAGGAGGAGGAGGAGGAGGAGAAGGAGCAGGAGGAGGAGGAGGAGGAGGAGGGAGGAGGAGGAGCAGGAGGAGGAGGAGGAGGAGGAGGGGGAGGAGGAGGAGGAGGAGCAGGAGCAGGAGCAGGAGCAGGAGCAGGAGCATGAGGAGCAATAGGAGCAGGAGCAGGAGGAGGAGCAGAAGAAGAAGGAGGAGGAGGAGGAGGAGGAGGAGGAGGAGGAGGAGGAGGAGGAGGGAGGAGGAGGAGGAGAGAGGAGGAGGAGGAGGAGGAGGAGGAGGAGGAGGGGAGGAGGAGGAGGAGGAGGAGGAGGAGGAGAAGGAGGAGGAGGAGGAGGAGGAGGAGGAGGAGGAGGAGGAGGAGGGCGCGTGGCTAGGCGCGGTCCGCCTGCCGAGACGGGCAAACGGCCGAAGGAGGAGGAGGAGGAGGAGGAGGAGGAGGAGGAGGAGGAGGAGTTGTCCGATGACCCAGCCCTGGGGTGCCCCTGCGCATGGGGCCCGCCGGGCTCCTGGAGGGCGTACGCGCTCTTCGCGCCGGGCTCAGGCTGCGCATCTCGTCGCCGGCCATCGTCGCCGCCGCCGCTGTCGCTGTCGTTTTCGCAGGTCGTGGGGGGAGGTCGACGGTCATCGCCACAGGTAGAGTCAGGGGAGCGAAGAATGACATAAACATCAAAACCAACTCGGAGGTCCGCGCGGATTTCTCGGATCGTCGCTGGACCCCCCCCCTAACGCGCGGAGCGCGCCAGGGGCGGCGCCAGAGGCGCCGCCAGGGGAGTCCAGCGCGGATCCGAGAAATCCGCGCGGACCTCCGAGTTTTTATATTATGTCATTACAGGTGGCCCCGATTAGTAGGTCGACCCTGCCAGATCAAGGGTACCCTCCTGTCCTGTGTCTCGCGACCCATGCCTCCTACATTCCTGTGGCAATGTGGCCCTTGGAAGGGTCTTGTGTCCTCTCGCGTGTCCTCTCCAATCAAGGCCGACTGCATTCGCTCCCCTTAAGAATGTGCCTCTCGGCCGAGGCAGTCCCGCGGCGAGACACCTTTCCGCCAATTCCTTCTGCCACCGGGCAACCAGCAACAATACGCGCATCGTCGGGCGCAACACGACCCCATCCCTCCGGACCTCGTCGGCTTTCCTGCCCAGGACGGCGGTCCACAACCCCCAGCGCCCCTCTGAGCCTTACGACGCTGTCTTCTCAGCGCTGTCGTGGTGCCTGGCAGCACAGCACCCCAGGGGCGAGGGCCTAAATGTTGGCGGCGAGCCACCACCTACAAGTGCGGCCGTTGTTGACGCAGGGCTATGGCCCCAGGCTCCTGCCTCTTCCCCTTCCTCTGGACCAAGTTGCTAATGCAGGATCAGGGGAGCGACATATTGCAAGAGCACGGGCTGGATCTTCTCGAGTTGGTGTTGGGGTTGCCTTCCCCTTACTTGGAAGGTTTTCACCATCGTGAGCACCATCCCCACCCCGACCATGATGGAGTGGTCTTACTCTCCCAGCGTGCCCCCCCTCTGGGTGGGATGGACGCCGCGAAACGTGAAGGAGACAACAGCACCCAAACCCACCCTGGGAGGGGCAGATCGGCCAGCGGGGCTAGTGTTTCCCCAGTGGGGATGGGGGTGTTGCTGAAGGGGCCCTGGGACACAAATAAATACACACATAACAGGTTTCCATGTATTTTCTATTTGTTTCTGGGTTTTTGTCTTCCCCCCCACTTCCCATATTTTCCTGCATTTTCTGGGGAATCGACCATTAATTGTGTCTGTGTGGTTTTTCCCTCCTGAGTTGTGACGGCCACGTTTTGATCTCTGGTTGTGATTTGCGCCCTCCGAGCCTCCCTGGGCAGCGCAGGCTGGGCATCGAGGGCCCCGGGCTCGGAAGCGGCAATCATTCGTCCAGAGTACTAGAAGGCTTCGCCCACCTAGCCTAGCGTTCCTTGAATGCATGAGTTCCCCCTAGACTTCCAGATCACCAAAGCTTGAATGCATCCGCGTTGCTCACAGCTTGAAGTTTTTGGTGGTGTTCTGTCAGCGATATTCGCATGTAGACCGTTGGCGACCAGTCTTGGAAGGACCGCCGGCCCGTCGTTCGCAGCAGAGAGAGGTAGAAATCATCGAGCAGGTCGTTTTCTTCAGTGGTCCTGGGGTCCTGGCACAGCATGGCACCCAGGGAAACTACGGACATTGCTGGATCGAGCCAGGCCAGGGCCCACGCATGGATTGCCCACCCCATGTTTGGAGCAGGCTCCCCGCTCAGAGCGCCACTTGAACCCCTCCGCTTCCATCCTCATCCCCTCCCCCTCATCCTTCTGGCCTTCGTCCCCTCTGAGACCTCGTTGTCTCGGACAGGCCAAGGACGAGGATCAGTCACTCCAGAGTGTCCCAGGACGCGCTGAGAGCGCTCAGGAGCGCTCTGGAACGACCACGACGAACATGCATACGTCCAGCCCGCCCGCGCCCTCAAAATCCTCACGTCTATACCAGCCCGATGCTGGCCCCGGGGGCCCACGCCTGCATCAGTCTTGCCCTTCTCTTCCTCCTCGCCCGCCCCCTGACGTGCAACGCCGCTGCAGTGGGCGCCGCGGCGCCCGCGCGCAGTTCTTCTGTGGAGGCGGTGCCCCGAAAGACTCGGCCGTTCCGATCCATGTTTTTTGCTGGGACGTTGGAGCTCTCGGGCATCGACGACGAGGACGACGGCGATGACGACGGCGACGCCTCAGGGTCGGCCGCCTCCCAGGCCCAGATATCTCCGACGATGCGATGCGCCTCGGTCCCTGCGTTTTTTTGTCTCGGTTGCGGCCTCTGGGGCTTGCGTGATCGGGCCCCGTGCCACGAAGGACACCTCAAGAACGAGCAACTGCCCCCAGGGAAGGGGTCGGGATCTCTGGTGCCACGCAGGCAGGCAACAATACCGTCGGATGTCGGGGAGGGTGATGGGAGGGGGAGGGGGAGGGAGAGAGGGAGAGGGCGGGGGGGGGGGGGGGGGTGAGGGGGGAGGGGGGAGGGTGGAGGGGGAGGGGTAGGGGGAGGGGGAGGGGGAGGGAGGGGGGGGGGGAAGGCAGAAGGGCGGGTGGAGAGGAGGGAGGAGGAGGAGGAGGAGGAGGAGGAGGAAGAGGAGGAGGAGGAGGAGGAGGAGGAGGAGGAGGAGGAGAAGGAGGAGGGGGGCAAGGGGGAGGGGGGAGGGGGAAGAAGAGGGGACCTCAGAACCATCGCTTGAGACGGCGGGGACGTCAGATGTGGATGGCTACAGAGACCGACGACCGGCGAAGGCCGATCCAATCCTCCGCCTCTGGAGGTCCTCGAAGGCCTCAACAAATCCAGCAGAAGTCCTACATTCCTGTAGAACACCCGGAGGGTGGGCGGGACGAGGATAACTACGCTTCGCGCGTCGCGGTCTGGGCCAGATGGGTTGCCCTTCTCGAAGAAACCGTATCGTACGGGGGCCTCATTTTCCTCGTTCCTCGTCTTCTCCAAGCCTTGATCCTCCACCTCGTCGATCCTCCTCCGTCGAGGTCCTAGAGCCTGTCTTGGCATGTCTTGGTAGTCCTCTGGCGATACCAGGCGTTCCAAGAAGTGGTAGAGGGGACCGGTAACGTCATGATTTGCGCCGGCGCCGTTTTGCAATTCGGTGTTCCTAGCCATCCCAACACGGATCCGTCGCGAATCGTGACGTTAATAAGCCAGGGGGGGATTTTGGGGGGAGCGTGCGGCCTTGATCACGGGCGTCAGTGTGAAGTGGATTATGTTGTGAGTGACTATTTTTATGAGTTCCTGTGAAGCTTTCGTATGCTTTTTCACGACGTGGCTCGCCAGAGGTCCAGACCTCTTCCCGAACACCACAGTCATCGCGCCTAGTAAGGACGCGCGCCTGCATCTAGGGTGCCCTCGTGTCCTTGCCACTACGGTTCGTCCCTTACCGTTTTCATTGGCCGCCCGCCGCCATAGAATCCCGACTTCGGCCTCCAAGGACCCTGTGTCCTTACCATCCGTCCTTAACACACCTTTTGCCTGCAGTTCTTTGACGGTCCCAGGGCTTCCCATGGCCGAGGCCGAGCCCGGCGAACAGTACTGATGGCATCGTTCGGACGTGTGTTTTTTTTCGACGAGGGCCACCGAGGAGCAGACCGGACCATCGGACGAACAAATTTGGGGACGAAACCGAGCAAAGCACGGGGAATGGACGTCCGAGCCATGGCAAGGCCGAGGCCAAGCACAGTGAGCAGTATTTCGTCGCGGTCTTCCCACGCGTGCTCGAGCATACAGTGGGGGCCCATGCCCAGAAGCACCCTGCTTGCCTCCAGGCTGCCCTGTTGTTTTTTTGGGGGGGGTCGAGGGCTCTGCGATGGAGAGCGCGGCGTTCCCGCGTCAAGAATCCATGGACGGCCTGAGGTCTCAGGGTTGGGTTTCTTGTGGTCGGGCCTCCTTTGCATTCGCCTCTGGAGGAACGGGCGCGCCGGGGCGTTGGGGCCGGCCCGGCCGCAGGCGGGTGGGAGCACCGGCTGTGGCGCTCGGAGGACCAGATCCGGGCCGCCCTCTTCGAGGGCGCAGACCCCGTGCACCGCCGCAGGGCGGGGCGCGCTGGCTCGTCCAGCGGCACGCGAGGTGTTTGGCGAGGATGATGGGCCAGTTTTCCACCTCCTTTGCCATAGGTGGGACGGGGCGAAGGGAGGATGAGGAGCTCCTCCTCCTCCTCCTCCTCCTCCTCCTCCTCCTCCTCCTCCCTCCCCTACCTGTGGCAGTGGTGGTGGATAATGGGCCCATCAGAGGAGGGGGGCGGGGGTCGGGCGGGGCTCGGACGAGGATCAATCCGTTCCAGAGCGTCCTGGAGCACTTTCAGAGCGTTGCGGAACGCTCCGAGCAGGCCGCAGCGCCGGGGACATCCTCCAGAGCCGTCGGATCTTAGAGGTTCTCGACTTATCATGTATCCCCACCCGAATTTCTCCTCGTCCTGGGCCGAGCGCGCTGGATCGTTTCGCGGCACGCGAGGTGTTTGGCGAGGAGGGCGGTGGGGGGTGGCCACCGCTACAGTGACCACCACGACCACCTTCACGGCCACTATCAGCACGACAGCCTCCAGGACCACAACGACGAGACACGACCACCCTCCCGCTGGCCCTGACCACGAACCACCACGACCACCACCACCACGACGCGGCGACCCCCGTGACCCCCTGCCTCCCTGCCTTCGTTCCCTCTTGTCAGCTTTCGCATCCTCCCTGCCTTCTCTTGTGCCTTCCCTGTCGCCGCGTTCTGCTGTCGAGAGTATGGGTCCGCCTCGCCCCCCTGCTCTTGCTTGATGGCCCGCCTGCGCCCCGTCCTTCAGTTGCCGGACGGGGGATGGGGGGCGGAGGAGGAGGAGAAGGAGAAGGGGGAGGAGGGGGATAATGAGGAGGGGGAGGAGGGGGATAAGGAGGAGGAGGAGGAGGAGGAGGAGGAGGAGGAGGAGGAGGAGGAGGAGGAGGAGGAGGAGGAGGAGGAGGGGAGGAGGAGGGGGGGGAGAAGGAGGAGGAGGAGGAGGAGGAGGAGGAGGAGGAGGAGGAGGAGGAGGCGCAGGAGGCGCAGGAGGAGGAGGAGGAGGACGAGGAGGAGGAGGAGGAGGAGGAGGAGGACGAGGACGAGGACGAGGAGGAGCAGGAGGAGGAGGAGGGAGGAGAGGAGGAGGAGCGCACGCGGCTAGGCGCGGCCGCCGCCGAGACGGGCAAACGGCCGAAGGAGGAGGAGGAGAAGGAATAGGAGGAGGAGGAGGAGGAGAAGGAGGAGGAGGAGGAGGAGGAGGAGGAGGAGGAGGAGAAGAAGGAGAAGGAGGGGGCGAGGAGGAGGAGGAGGAGGAGGAGGAGAAGGAGGAGCAGGAGGAGGATGAAAAGGAGGAGGGGCGAGGAGGAGGAGGAGGAGGAGGAGGAGGAGGAGGAAGAGGAAGAGGAAGAGGAAGAGGGGGAGGTGGGGGAGCGGGATGGCGGGATGGTGGCAAGTCGGATTTGCGAGGCGAGGTGGCTGGAGGCAGCAGAGCAGAAGGGGGGGAGCGGT
>CAUYUJ010017054.1:0-87500 GCA_963575745.1 Prorocentrum cordatum | reverse complement strand
GCGGCGGCGGCGGCGGCGGCGGCCGCGGCGGCGACGGCGGCGGCGGTGGCAGTCACGGCCAGAACCCTCCTCGATCCCCCACCCTCTCTCGGAGCGGCGGCGGGGGCGGGGGCCCTGCGAGCAGGGCAGTGTGGAGCTCGGCGCCTGGGCCTGCGGGCAGCCCGGGAGGGGGGGGGCAGCGAGTGGGCGGTGCCGAGGAGGGTCACCGGACCAAAAGGGGGATCGCCGCCCCACGTGCGGCGCCTCTCCGAACTCTGCCCCTGGCGGGCGCGCCGGCAACCGCCTCCCTGCGGGCCCGATCGTGCACGCACACGGTCAGAGACTCGGCGCGCCCGAGCGCCTCCCCTCCTGGAGATCGAGGATCGAGGAGGGGGGAGGATCGATGGCAGGGAATATTTTGGAAGCTGCTCCCCTCCCGACGGGGTGGGGCTTCTGGGCTTTCTGTGCAGACCTCCCGGCTTGTCCACCCCGCATACAGTCGGTCCTGAGCAGTAGGTCGACCCTGCCAAAACAAGGGTACCCTTGTGTCCTGTGTCTCGCGACGCATGCCCCCTACATTAGTATGGCAGTGTGGCCGTCGGAAGGATCTTGAGTCCTCTCACATGTCCTGTCCAATCAAGTCCGACTGTGCTGCGGCCGCCAGGACCCCAGAACCACCAGTGGTCCCGCGGCAATGCCTGTGGGCCGCCACGAGCCGCGGCCGCCTGGTGGACCGCCACGTGCCGCGGCCTGACACGGGCCCTCGGGGCCCTCGACGAACGAGGAGGCATTTTTTTTTCGATGTCTGCTCCTGGGAGCCTCGGGCGGCGACGCTGCAATCGGCTTTTCCTGCATGTGGACCGCGTGGGGACCGCACTTGGGCGCATCCTCCTGCTCCACCTCTCCTCTCCTGTTCCCCCCTCCCCCTCCTCGTCCTCCCAGTCCCCGCGAATCCAGTCCAAGTCTGGTCCGAAATCGGATCCAGATGTGTTCCAAATCCGGTCCAGATCAGGTCCAAATTGGACAGCGCCGGGGACCGCGCAGGGCCCAAGGAACGGACACCAAAGCCTCTGCACTGCTCGTTTGCCTCCGTGCGTGGGAGGCCTGGGGCAGGCTGGCCAAGAGGGGAGGAGGCAGTGGGGGAGCCGACGGAGGAGCCGGGCGGGGCGCAGGCATCCGATGTGTATGTGTTGTGTTCCCTCTGGGGCCCCTGGAAGGCCGCCGTGATTTTTCTCCACAACACAAGGGGGTACAGTCAAGACGCTATAATATAAGGAAGAGCTTGGGTTCGGAAGGGGCTCGATGTTCCTTATGTGTTCCTCCAGTGCTGTTCCTCTTGCCCTCCTGGGGCACGGAGGCGCCTACAGGGCCAAGACGGGGCTTCGTTCCTTATTTAGCGTTCCTTCTTTTTGCCTCAGCGTGTCGCTTCGCTGGTTCTGGCCCACCGCGCTTCGGCGCGGGACGCTATCCATGTCCCGGTCCCCAGGCGTCAACGCCGCGAGCTTTTCCCCTCCCGTCGCCCCGCGAAGCGGGGCGACATGCTATCAGCTTGCATGGTACAGCGTTGTCGCCGAGGCCGCCGCCGCGAACGCTGGACCGTATAGGGAGGATGGGGTCCACACAGGACCGCATATCGGCCACGCGCAGAGGGGGGTAGGGAGAGGGGGGAAGTCTTCTTAGAAGCACCCCTGCTCCTCAGAAGCGGCGGGCCTCGTCTGTAGATGTAAGGCCCGCGCCTTCTGAGAAGCAGCCTCCTTCCAAGAGGCCTTCCCCCCTCCCCCCCACCCCCTTATGCGCGCCGCCAAGTACTGGGAGGATGGGGGTCCACACAGGACGCGATGGAGCGCGGCGGCTGGCAGTTCCAGGCGCCTGGCGCGCTGTTCGGCGACCGCTTCGAGGCCGGGCCCACGGGGGGCGAGTCTCGGCTGAGCATGCCCTTCCAGAGGCACGGCGTCACGAGGACCCGGGCACGGAAGAGGGTGGTGATCGAGGGTCGATGCGCTTTGAGTCGCGGCGCCCCGCCCTGCTCCTGCTGACTGCCCCCGCCCTTGCGCTGCCCGCCTTGGCCCGCCCCCGACGCGGCCGTCACACGTGCGATTGTTAGGTCGGGCGTGTCCCTTTATATGAGGAAGAGTCCAAAATAGTCCGAAAATCGTCAGTGGACGATTCTTTGAATTTTTTTAAAACCACTTTGGAGCATTTTTATTATTTTTGCTTTTTCGCCCAGAATCCTTCTGTAGGGGGACGACCTTGCTCGCACTGCTGCTCGCATAAACGCTGTTGGGGCAGCTTCGCGGGGGGGGGGGGGAACAGACACGCCGCTGACGAGGTCTTAACTGCCAGCGTGTTCCCGCAGGATGCTCGTGCGCAACTCCGGCGTGGCCGGCGGTGACCCAGCAGTGCGGGGTCGCGGGAGCGGCAGCGGGCTTGTCGTGGTGGAGTTCGCGGGGACACTGATCCTCGAGCTGCGGCAGGGCGAGGAGTGCCGCCTGGAGGCGGGCGGGGGTGTGCGCGTTTCGGAGGGGCTCGACGTAAACACCACGTCGTTTGGACGGCCGCGGAGCCAGGAAATCCGGCGAAGGAGGTCGGTGTATAGACGCTCCAGCCTCCAGCAGCTCGAGAAAAACGGGCGTCTCTACGCCGAGCCCCCACGACGACCCATCGACGCGGTGTATACGTCGAGCTCTTCCCGGCTCTGCGCGCCGCTGGGCTCCTCGATGCCCTTAGCAAGAAGCCCCAGCGGACTGCCCACTGCTGCGCCCATTGCGTTGGGGCGCACTGCGCGTAGGCTTAAGTCGGGCGCGCCCCATCTACAGGAGGAATATTCCCAAATAGTAGAAAATAGTCAGGGGACTTTTAAGATTATTTTTGGATATGTTTTGTAGTTTGTTCGTCCAGAATCCGCCTGTAGGGGAACATGCCCGACCTAAGCGTGGGCTGATGTACTTCGTAGTGCCATTGACTTCCTCGTGCCGTGAACCACAGACCACGACGGAAGGTTTCCGCCGGTTCCTGGCCTCGTAGGGGCTGTCCGTGCCCCCCCAAGAGGGCCCAGGCCGGTCGTGGGGAAGGGGTCTCGACCTCGGGAGCTTTTTGAGGCGGGGGTCCATGCAGACGGGGAGTCAGTCTCGGCGCCGGATCTTGTAGGATCCTGCAGAGCCAGGGGCGAATGGACCCGGGCTCAGGCGCAGGATCTTGCAGGATCCTGCAAGGCCTGGCTGACCCATGTTTGGACTCACCCGGGTCAGTAGATCCTGGATCGACGTCGGTGCAGGGCCAGCTTACAGTGAGCGGCTTGAATAAGGACTGCTTACTTTTCAAAAGGGGCTCGGTCGTTCCTTAGGCTTGCATGCATTATTAGTTGTCCTTTATGCGTTAATTATAATTTATCGCTCCTTATGCGTTATTCCTTTGAAGAAGGGGCTTCAGGCTTCGTTCCTCATACATCGTTCCTTAGGTCAGGCCGATGACTGTAGAATGGCGAGCGGCAGTGTGCACCAAGCCTGTCCCCGTCGGTGGGCTTCCTTGTCGGCGCCCTTCGCCGCGAGGCATCTCGGCCAGGGGGGGGGACGGTGCCGCCCCCCCTCTCCCCGGGGCGCCGAAGCACGCTGCTTCCTTGGCCCTCCCTCGCATCGCTCGGAGGTGTGCATGTTTTTCCCTCGGCGAGGACCCAGGAGGAGCACCCTGGATCATCGAGCAGAGAAAAACATGCACGAAACCGAACAATGCACAGGGAATGCACGTCCGAGCGATGGCAAGCCTCTCCCCCTCTTCTCAGGCGATCGCAAACATGGATGAAGGGGGCGTGGATTAGCGACGGGTCCCGATTCCCTGGGGAATCGCGGGTCTCCGCCGCCGAACGAGGCGGCACCGGCCGAATTTTGGGGAGGGCACCTCCCCCGATCCATGAATTAGGCGACCGCGCGCCAAATCCATGGATCGCTAATCCATGTGTGCGCGCCCCCGATTCTTGGCCCTCTCCCCCTCGTCCTCCCTCCTTATCCTTCACCCGTATTTAGACGCGCTTACGGTGTGTGAGATGACGGCGAGGTAGGACAACCAATTGCAGGATGGCGTGGTTCGTGGCCAAGCCGATTGCCGGAACGCGTGGTTCGCGTTTTCCTACAATTCCCTGCGTCGTTCTCGCTCGATACATTCGCACATTTGAAACATAGAAAGTGTGCGTAGTCATTTCTTACAATGTGTTCTGCGCGAGCTCGGTGTCACAAAAACCAGATTCCCAACATTGCCGTGAACCAACATCGCCTTTAGCGCGGCCTTGGTTCACATCCTCCTCAACCTCAGGACTCGGAGCCCAGGACTGCAGGCGCGGGAGTCAATGGGTCTCCACGCGGCCTTCGCCACTGGGTGGGGCGCGGGGGCGGGAAGGAAGCTGGGCTTCTGCGGCTGAAGCAGGGGTGAGGTGCCAAGGAGAGGCGCCAAGGAGGTGGAGGAAGACGACGAATCGGCTAGCGACCCCCTGACTGCGACGGAACTCCTCCCTCCTCTTCCTCTTCCCTCCCCACTCCTCCCTCCCTCCCTTCCAGGATGGCCCCTCGCCCTTCTGGAAGGGCGCCAGCCCTCGCGCCCTATCCCGCTTCCCGCGCGCCGCCCAGAAGGGTTGGTGCGGGAGGGTTGGCTCGGCCAGATCGCCACGGCCCTCCCCCGGGCCGCCTCGGTGCTGTCTCCTGAGGAGCGCCCGTCGACAGCTGGCAGAGGGGGTGCATGGGGCAGGAGATGCAGGAGGTGCAGGAGGTGCAGGAGATGCAGGAGGAGGAGGAGGAGGAGGAGGAGGAGGAGGAGAACGAGGAGGAGAACGAGGAGGAGAACGAGGAGGAGGAGGAGGAGGAGGAGGAGGAGAACGAGGAGGAGGAGGAGAAGGAGATGCAGGAGATGCAGGATATGCAGGAGATGCAGGAGGAGGAGGAGCAGGAGGAGGAGAACGAGGAGGAGGAGAACGAGGAAGATGACGAGAACGAGGAAGATAACGAGGAGGAGGAGGAGGAGGAGGAAGATGCAGGAGAAGGAGGAGGAGGCGGATAGCGAGGAGGAGCACGGCGGACACGCAGTGCCGCCCCCCCCACCCCACCCCAGGTGCGGCACGAGCCCGGGGACGAGCTCGCGATCTCGGAGGATCGGGTGTGGGCTTAAGTCGAGCATGCCCCCTAACAGGAGGAATATTCACAAATAGCAAAAAAACATCCGCCGATCCGGCGTGTGAGTTTCAAAGGCCCTCATATATAGCTTGAGCCTCAGTTCTTGAGCTTCAGCTCTGCTGGGTGGGTGGGTGCAGGGGTGGCTCTGCCGGGGTAGGGGGGAGGGTCCGAGTCAATTTTGGTGGCAGAATCGGAGCTCCAGCTCACTCCAGGTCGGCCCCTCGCCCCGGAAAGCTCGAACGCGGGATCATAAAAACCCGGCGGCCGCCCGGACGGCCCAAGAGGGTCCTGAGTAGCCGAAGCATCGCTCCAAGACGGCTCCAGAAGCCGCCACCGTACCCTCCCGACACCTCCTAAGAGTGCCCAGAGACGGAAAACCTGTCCCATTCCTCTAGGAAAACGTGCATGTTTTGCATTTTCGCTGCTTCGGCCTTCGCAGTGTCCAACACGGCCAAAGAGACCCCCGAAACAAGCCCAGAGGCTCTCAAGAGGGCCCCAAGTCGGCCCAAGAAGGGCCCAAAACGGCCCGGGAGGCCCCCAAGACAGCCAAGCGGGCCCCAGGACGGGCCCAACAAGCGCCCAAGAGGGCTCCATGACGACCCCAGAAGGGCCCAAGACGGCCCGAGAAGCGCCCAGGAGGCACCAAAATGGCCCCAGGAATCCCCAAGAAACCCCGAGAGGCTCCAAGTGGCCTTCAAGAGGCCCCCCAAAGGCGCCCCAAAGCGCTCCCGAAAGCTAACAAAAATACTTCTACACACCCCAGGCGGCCTCCAGGATGCCGCCTGCATGCCCCCAAGAAGCCCAAAGGGCCCCCAAGAGGCTCAACAATCACCTCCAAGACGCCCCCCCAGGAGGCCTCGAAGATGCGTCGTAGAGGCCCCTCAAGAAGCCCACGCGATACCTCCAAGCTGTTTCCAAACCGCTTACGTTTGGACAAGCGCGCTGGGGCGACAGCGTCCTTCTGACAGCGGGATCGTCCCGGATCGGCGGCTCCGGCCGGAGGCCTCTACAATAGTCAGGGGGCGATGTTTCGCATGTGTTTTGGCAAGTTTGGGGCATGCTTTGGCTATTTCAATTTTCGTCCAAAATCCACCTGTAGGAGGACACGCCCAACCTAATTCTAAGCTGCAGTAGTGTGTCTGCCGCAGGTGGGCTGGCGGCGAGAGTTGCAATCGTTTTGACCACGACTATGTGCCATAGTGCGCAACTCTTGCGGGAAGTGGGGGCGACCTATTGCACGGGCGACAACGATTGCCCATGAGAGTAGATACACATGTGCATCCACGCGCAACTACAGTACCCAGCGCGCAAACCAACGCATCCAGGCACCAACTGTTGCGCACGTACTGTTGCGCCCCTCCCGGCCGACCCGTCTGCGCCAGATCCTTCTCGCCGGTTTAGGGGAGTCGGTTAGTGATTGGGCCCCGAAGCCCCAAAATTTGGATTGGAAACGCTATACCAGGTCTGCCGTAGCTGATGCTTTTCGGGTAACGGCAATTCTGGTTGGTGGAGTGGGACGGGGCGGGGGTCCCCGGTAACGATCACCAAACCAGGCCCCACGAAGCCCAGTCCTGCCATCGCCCGAAAGGAGTCTCCTCGGCGTTCCGCGTTCGGGCTCCCCTGTGGTTTGGAGAAGAAACATGTTCATAAACCTAAGCTTGAGTCGGTCCTGTCCCTCTACAGGAGGAATATTCAAACATCTGATTCTGAGCATTTTTTGAGATATTGTTGCGCATTTTGGAAGTATGTTCTGTCGAAAATCCTCCCCCTGTAGGGTGACATCCACGACCTAAACCTAAGCTCGCGGGCTTCCGAGCGGATCTCTTGGACCTGCGCTGGAGCCCTCTGGCGCTGCGCCTGTCCCCCGCCGCGGGCACCAGGGACGGGGAGCCAGCGCCGGTCCAGGAAATTCCGCGCGGCCCTCCGAGGGGTTGCGGGTTGCGTTTCACTATGCAGCTGGGTAGTCTTCGAGTGGCCCCTCAGGGCATTGCGGGGTGCATCTGGGAGCTTCGGGGCCCTCCCCGGGAAGCTGGTGTCGAAGAAGAAGAAGAAGAAGAAGAAGAAACGCCATCCGCGCGGATTTCTTGGATCCGCGCTGGGCCCCCCTGGCGGCGCCTCCGGCGCCGCCGGCGCGCTCCGCGCGCCAGGGAGGGGGGCCCGGCGCGGATCCAAGAAATCCGCGCGGAGCGCCAAAAGCCAATGTTTATGTTTTTGCTGTTCTTCTTTAGGGCCACCCCAGGCGATGGGCACCGTCGGTTGCAGTTGTCTGCGCGCCGGCGGGGAGCGGGGAGGGGGGGGGAGGGGGGCGGAGGAGGCGGCCGTCGGACGGGCGGGAGGCTTCTTTTTTGTTGAAGGGCCCTGGCGCTTCTGAGGAGAAGCTCTTCGAAGGCCACCCCCCGAGTATGGGGGGATTCGGATGCAACTCCTGGGGGTCAAATTCTGTTTTTGCCCTGGTCCGAAATCCGACTTAATCCGGCTTAATTCCGCTTAATCCCGCTTAATCCGGCTTATTCCCGTTTAATCCTGTTTAATCCGGCTGAATCCGAGGCCCACTCCAGCATAACAGCCCCCCAATGGGGCTTAATCCTCCTTAATCTTTCCGACGCAAACCTCCCAGCAGTTGCCTCCTGAGGGGGAGAGGAGGCGGCCGTCTGACAGGCGGAAGACGTCTGCGAGAGGCCCTGGCGCTCCTGAGGGGAGTTCTTAAACACCAGCGATGCCCCACGCCCTATGTGCGGGCCGCCAGGGCATCGAGGGGGCCTTCCGCATTGCACGGGGGGCTCTTCCAAAAAGGCCCGCCCTGCATCTCTCGAGAGGCCATCTTCAGAAGGCCCCCTTCGTACCCCCCCGCTCCCTCGCCTCCTTCCGCGCGCCGTGAAAGAGAATCCGATAGGTGGCTCGATCATGGGCCCCTTGTCGAACGCAAGCGTCCAGCTTTCGCTCCCAGGACCGTCGAAGACGGCTAGAACGGAGTCGGGCATGTCCCTCTACTGGAGGAATATTCAAAAATAGTACAGAAATAGTATAGGGACGGTTTGTTTCGAGCATTTTTGAATGATGCTTGATCCAAAATCCGCCTGCAGGAGGACACGCCCGACCTAACGCTAGGAACCGCCGAAGAACGCGGGCATACGCCGAAGACCTCCGGAAACCGCCGAACACCACCGTAATATTGCCCGAGGCAGATCGGCAACAGTGGGGCCCATGGGCGAGCATGCAGCGTGAAGTCGGGCCTGTGCCTCTGCACGAGGAATATTCTAGCATAGTCAAAACAACAGTCTGGGGATGATGTGTTGGGCATGTTTGAGTTCTTTTTGGGTATGTTTGAGTTCTTTTTGGGTATGTTCGATTTCTCGTTGAAAATCCCCCTGTAGGAGGATAGGAAGGGGCCGCGTTCAGCTCCAGGAAGTGGCAGCCGGCGGTGTAGCCGTCCACCAGGTCACCGCTGGGAGCGTCGCAGGGGCTCTCCCACGGGCCTTCTGGAGGGTTTCTCCGAAGGGCTTAGGCGACCCGTCCTCCTCCTCCTCCTCCTCCTTCTCCTCCTCTTCTTCCTCCTCCTCCCCCTCCGTCACTGACCCACTTACGTCGGCGGCTAGGCGCCGTCACAGGAGGGCATAGGCGAGGTCGGTGCCTTACCACCTTGCTAGACATTCGAGCCCCAGGAGCCGATCCTGGGTATGCTTTGCCCCGCCAATGCTTGGCCGAGTGGCTGCGAATATGGTTGGAAGTTCCGTGGGCTCGGTCTCCGATCTCGAAGGTCTGGGGTGCCACAGTCTCTTTCTTCCAGCAGTGTGGACCTCGCCATCGTGCGAGGCATATTCGTGGTCCGCTCACGGCGGTGATTCATTACCTCCTCGACGCAGGCTGGGACATCCCAGAGCCGTCGCTGTGGTACCAGGCTGCCGATGCAGAGGGCCACCAGGAGGGGTGGAACTTCGCAGGCTCCGATTTCCAAGCTCAGGATCAGGCCGTCGAACTCCTCCATGCATTCACCAGGTCTATTCAACAGAAGCAGTGGCAACAGGCGGCAGTTTCAACATTCTGTGGAGGCGGCATGGAGGCAGGAGTCGACAACTTCAGCCTCAGGAAGCAGTTGTTCCAGCTTGAGCAGATCCCCAAGATCGGGCGCAGGTTGGCACATCTTTTACTTACGATCACGGTCGGCGGGGCATGGACGGCGTCTCGCATGGCCGATGCAGGATATGATATTCCGTCGCAGTGTGCACGCTGCGAGGAGGGTCCAGAGACACCCAAGCATCGTTTCTGGACTTGCCGATGCAACCAAGGGTCGGCAGCCTTTGACCTGTCCGAGGAGTTATGCCACAAAGCGCTGACCCAAGGAGACAGTATGGAATGTTATTGGTATCGAGGGCTCATACCTTCTCATCTCACGGCTGTGGACCCGCCCACGCAAGAGGAGATCTGGACAGTCAGTCACAACGACGATTTGGATCAGAGCTTTTTCGGCGAGGGCGACGAGTCCACACCCATTGTGATCCACGGTGACGTTTCGGGCGGCAGCGATACACATGATCCTCGACTTCATCGGGTATGGTTAGCAGTATCAGCAGTCGGCGATCTCCCTGGACCAGATTCTCGCTTCGTTTTTGGACCATTGCCAGGAGTGAGGCAAACCGTCCCTCGGGGCGAACTGCTGGCATTCCTCCTGGAAGTTCGGTGGTCGGCAGGACTCATGACATTTGTCACGGACAACGAAGAGGTGTGCCGAGGATGGTGGGAGCGACTGTACGTCTCACCACAAGGCGCGAATTCAGATCTGTGGCGTGAAGTTGGGCAGACCCTCGAACAGCAAAGACGGGAGCCGTATCACATCGTTGTCATCCAAGTCCCGTCTCATGTTTCAGGTGATGAGGTCATCTCTCGGCAGCTGTCGGGGGCCCTCATCGCTGGCAACGTCTTCGTCGACCACCTGGCAGGAGAGGCGGCAGTGCGTGCGAGGGTCCCGCAGGATCAGCGTGCTCGTGGGTTGCAGACAGGGACTGAAGTTGCCCTCGTTCGCCAGCGGTTGCTCAGAGCTTCGCTCGAAGCCATCGCCCTTGAGAAGGAAAAGAAGGCTCCCCGAAGGCCCCGCAGGCCCCCCAAGGTCTCACCTCCTGCCCCAGCCACGGTGGCCTTTTTTTTGCACGGCGCACAGGATCTCGGAGTGTGGAAAAAAAGGTTCCTTGCCTGTAAGGGGTCCACGACTGTGGCTGGGAAGGAGGAGTTTCTTGAGTCAGCATGTTTCCAGCCTGAGCTTCAGTCAACGGGGATTTTGAGGGCTCCTCGGGGGCAGCGTCTGCATCTCGCTGGGGGGTGGGTCCACAGCTCTCACCAAATGCTTTAACTTGAATCCCTGTCCATATGGTATTGTGCAGCTTGTGGGAGCTACCATCAGCAGCAGCTCGGAGGTTTGGCTGATGAGTGTAAGGCCCCCCCGAGAGCCCCACTTACCAAAGCACGGCGAAAATCTCGACCGTCTTTCAAGAGGTCTCATGCCCAAAGTTCTCAGCAGAGCTGAGAAGGCTGCCAGATCCTTGTAATTTATTGAACTCGCTTCGCAATCGGTTTTATCTTATCTTATCTTATCTTACCTCCTCACATTCCTCCTCCTCCTCCTCCTCCCCCTCCTCCTCCTCCTCCTCCTCCTCCTCCTCCTCCTCCTCTCATTCCTCCTTCCATTCTTCCTCCCATTCCACCTCCTCCTCCTCCTCCTCCTCCTCCTGCCCCGGGGGAAACCGTCCACCACGGGCCTGTTGCATTAGGACGATCTCAGAAGGCAGCCGGAGGGCCCATGAGATCATGTTTTGAGATGCAGTGGAGATCCATGCCAAGAAACACCTTTCTTGCCTCCAAGGTGCCCTGGGGTTCTTGGGTTTCGACGGTGTTGCCAGGGAGAGCATGACGTCCCCGTGCCAAGAGTCAGTTGACGTCCTAGGGTCTCAGGGCTGGGTTTTTCTTGTGGAAGGTTTCTCGTGGACGGGTTTCCACTGTACACAAGACACAAACACATGAACGATGCAAAAAGGGGTTCGTCTTCGCCGACACTTGAACGTAAGCTGCCCGCGCAAGGTCGCGCCACCGCGTAAGGTCGCTGTGCCATCTCTCGTAAGACCCGCTTCTTTTCGTCGCCCACATGTTTTCGTCCAGGAAAAGTGAGACTCGAGTAAGCCATAACTTGAGTTCAGCAGGGTTTTTTGACGAGCGCGTCCTGGATTTTGACGGTCCAGTTTTTCGTGGGGTGTTTTCAGCGGGAGGTCACGTCACATTTCAGATTGGGCCTCGTCATTTTTATGATGGCCCTGTCAGGCCAACCCGAGTCTCACGCACCCGAGTCTCAAGTCCCTCAGGAGGGAAAAAACCACACAGACACAATTCATCGTCGACTCCCAGGAAAATCTGGGAAAATACGGGAAGGAAGACAAAGACCCAGAAACCATGGGAGAATATGCGGAATCCTGGGACTTGTGTGTCTTTCTTTGTGTGTGTCCTTCGGCCCCTTTCCAGTCTCCCCGAACATGGCTCCCGCCCTCGAGAGGAGGGGGGCCGCGCCTGGCTCCAGGACCTGTCGTGGTGCGCCGCCGCCCCCGCCGCGCCCGCGGGGAGTTCCGGGCCCGCCGGCGCCTGCGTGCCCGGGGAGCCCAGGGGCAACGACAGAGGGGGGGGCGGGGACAGGCACAGGGCCGGGGACGCATCGACCCCCGGTGCCAGAGATCCGACGGCGTGATTTTTTCCATGCGCGGTCCCCGAAGTCTCGATCCATTGCCCAGGACCGGTTTTTCATCCTGAGTCGTTGTTTGACGGTCCCGAGGCCCGGCGAGGGCCCCCAGGGGCCCAGATGGGAGAAAAATTGACGTCTTGATTTTTGTCAGTGCGTTGGATCTTTGGGATCGCCCATTGACCGCCGATAGGAGCCTGATAGCCCCAACCTGCCCAGGAAGGCGCGGATTCACTATCGGAGGCCTCTCGCTGATCTATCGGCGATGTATCGCCGATTCCAGGTCGATGTCTCTCCCCTATGCCCATCCCCCCCTATCGTTGCCCCTCAGGAGCGCGTGCGGCTGGGCTGGGCGGGCTGCGCGGAGTGGGGGCCCGCGGGGCGTGCCGAGGGCAGGGTGGGCGGGGTGGCATTCACAGGATCGACGGCGAGCGGGGGGGGGGGAACTTCGAGGTTCGAGCTTCGAGGTTCTAGGTTTTTTGTGTGTGGGTGTTTTCGTAGTTTCTTGGCGGCTTGCCACCGTCGGGATACGTTCCAGCGGTTGCGCCTCCCGGAGAGCTTTCCAGGGATGCCCGGATCGCCCCGAACGGGCGCTGGAGATCCCAGTTCTGACCCGAAAGTTGAAGTCGGCGGCGAGCGACGGGGGGGAAGTGAGATGGAGAAGACCTTCTATGAAGGCAGCGGGGCTTCGCAGAAGCGCTCTGGCCTTGTGAGATGTTTTCGGTGTCTTCGGGGAAGGTTCAGAGAACTGCTCAGAAGGGCCGGGGGGGCTTCCGAGCCTCCTGAGAAGGCCTTCTCCTTCTTGCTTCCCCCCCGGGCTTGCCGCCGACGGGAAGAGAAGGTGCCGATGCCGCCACCCTTCCGGGCCTCCTGGGAGGCCCTCGTCGCCACCGATGGAGTCGCAAGCGGATTTGGGCCCAGGGTTTCGCGGTGGCGATACCGTTGTGTGCCTCGGAGGGGGGGCCCGCGGGGCATGCCGGGGGCAGGGTGGGCGGGGTGGCACTCCCAGCGTTGGGTGTAAAGTCTCTCTCGGCCTCCCGGATGGGGTCGGAGTAGACGGGGTCGGTGGATCGTGCCGCCTCGCCGACGCATTGAGGATACAGATGGATGTGGAGCACGATTGGGGCACGATTTTCTCCACGCCGACGTCGTCGATGCATCGGCGACGTTGCTGGTGCATCGGCGATGCATCGCAAATGCGACGCGACCCTGCGACCCCATCTACGCCGCCCCCAGCTGGGAGGCATCCAGTCTCGGGACCCTCGAGGTGTCAAAAAAATACGTTTTATGCGTCGCCGTTCTGTTTTGGTCCTAGGTTCGTTCTCAGCAACGGGGGGGCACGTTTCGGTTTCGCTCCGGTGTGGTTCCTTTTTCGTTCCAGTTTCGCCGGCTGGGGGTGTGCGGTGCCCCAGCCCCGATCCAGACCAGCAGGGCAGGGGGACAGGTTTGAGGTTCGGATTCGGAGAGGCCTTTTGCCTTTTTCTGCCTCCCAGAGGCCGTCTTCAGACCGTGAAAGCGAATCCCGGAATGAAGCACTGCACCAGATGGACCCCCGGAGGGGTCCAGGGGGAGGGGTCCATGCAGGGGCCGAGTTCGAGCGGATTTGGCAAATTCCCTCCCTCCTGACAGATTCTCTGGGACCCCAGCCAGTTCAGACCCCCTGGCTTCCTCCAACACATGGCAAATAGTCACAACTGACAGCCCCGCCCGCCTAGACGGCGCATCGGCAAGACGTGGGATCGTCTGCCCTCTCTACGCGTGTAGTCGTGGCAACGTTACTGTGGCATGACCCCTCCGCGTCGCCCTTCTTGCGCAGTGGGCTTTCGCTGCAGGTGGACAGGGTGCTGAACGACACGCACGCGGCGGTCTGGCTCACAGGCGGCTTCACGCCGCCCGCCCCCGCGCAGGCGGTCGCCTTCGTGCCGTCGTCTCCCCTCGTGTCTTACTCGGACCAGGGCACCTGTGGCGCCCGCGGGGACGACGCCAAGGCTCGAGGAAGGCAAAACGGCACAGCCATGAATTTCCGGAGGTCCGCGCAGACTTCGAGGGTTGGCGCTCGGCCGCCAAGCCTGGCGCGCGGAGCGCCCCGGCGGGCCTGCGCCGGAGGCGCCGTCAGGGGGGTCCAGCGCCGGTCCGAGTAATTCGTGCGGGTCTCCGAAAGTTTCTGTTTACGCTGTTGGCTCTTCTTCTAAAGGCGGACCCTACCTACTGCTCAGCTGGAATGGAGCTTCTCGTCGAGAAGCCGATGGATAGTTACAAGGTGCAGGCGACCGTCAATGGCTGCAACTACTTCTCCTACAAAGTGTCTGGCTGCCTGCGGCAAGCACAGCCACAGTGCCAGCCTTGCGTCGAGGTAGCCTCGAGAAGCTCTTGGCATCATGGTTTTATCACGGCTACGGTTATGGCTTCACCATGATATTGCCAGGTCCCCGGATCCGAGCTTCAAGGGTTTCTTACGCTGATAGTTTGCTTGTTTGCCTCCAAGGGCCACGGCGGACAAACCCCTGAAGCCTCTTTGGAGTGATAGTTGGGGCTCTTGATGCTGGTGTGGGCTCTCTTGAAACTTCTAGGGCTGTAGGGGAAGCAATGCAAAAAAAACGAATCATCCTAGCGAAGGGCCTAACCGCATGCAGTTGTATGTTGTAAGTCCAGCAGTTGTGAGCATCGTCTTCGGTGGAGCTCCCTATGGGGCCACGAAGCGCGTAATCGAGCGCGCAGGAACTAGTCGGGAACCGCATATGGCCGCACCCGCTGGGGCCCCCTGTGGAACTCCGTACGTCTGGGGCCACAGAACGTGTGAGCGCTGTGCTGACATGGACGTGACGCCAGCATGCGAACGTGTCCGCTGGGACCTTGGGTGGAGCCTCCTATGGGCCCACGGAACGTGTGTGATGGGTGTGCCGAAGTGGGTGGGTTCCCGCATGTGGCCGCACCCATTGGTGTCTTGTGTGGAACTCCCCGTGGGGTCACAAGACGTGTGAGCGGTGTGCCGAAATGGGCG
Organism: Prorocentrum cordatum; assembly: GCA_963575745.1. Lineage (NCBI taxonomy): Eukaryota > Dinophyceae > Prorocentrales > Prorocentraceae > Prorocentrum > Prorocentrum cordatum. The sequence continues at coordinate 72,649 of CAUYUJ010017054.1, read as the reverse complement.
TGAGGCCCGCATATGCGAACGCGTCCACGGGGGCCGGAGGTGCAGCTCCCAAAGGGGGGCCCCGGAACGCGTGAAGAGTGTTCCGACATGGGTCTGACGCCCGCATGCGAATGTGTCCACTGGGGCCTTGGGTGGAGCTTCCTATGGGGCTACGAAACGTGTGAGGGATATGTGCCGAAGCGGGCGTGACGCCCACATAGGAACGTGTCGACCTGGGCCTGCGGTGGAGCCCCCTCTATGGGGCCACGAAGCGTGTGAGGGGTGTGCCGAGTCTGGCGTGACGGCCACATGCGGACTTCGCTACTTGGGCCTGAAATGGAGGGGCCACGAAGCGTGGGAGGTGTGTGTGTGTATGTGTGTGTGTGCCGAAACGGGCGTGACGCCCACATGGGGACGTCGCCATTGGGGCCTTCGGCGCAGCTCCCTGTGGGTCAACGAAGCGCGTGAGGGGTGTGCCGAAACGGACACGTGGAGGGCAGAGGCAGGGAGGAGGGAGGAGGATGAGGGCACCAGGAGAAGGATGACGCGGGGCGCTGCCCCTTACAAAAACGAGGACCCAACAACACAGGATGGGAATAAACGTTTGGGGTAAAGATGGCAAGTGTAGAACATGTTGAGGGGTGGGCTATGACACGCTGACATAATGTCCTGGGAAGCAGAAGAAACCGCATGCATTCTAACACGCCTTAGCATTTTGGAGACACCGCGGCGGATACAGATGTGCGGTCGAGCACCGGAGGCGGCGGTCCGCACAAGTGTTGCCTTATGGGAAGCTTATTCCTTTGTCTTTCCAATCTCAAGGGCAGAACACGCCCTCTCAGCCTTGCGGAAGCTTTAGATACGAGCGGCGCCGCATCGGAATCGTGTTGGTTGGCGACACCAGGTTCCAGAAGAAGTACACGACTCAAATACAGAGTCTGGATTGCTACACGCAGCGCCACGGCTACGAGTTTATCAAGTTGAACGGGTCCGAGTACCCTGAGTGTTCTGGATATTCCGACTACTTCTTCAAGAAGCATTGCACTGTCGCAAGTTATTTGGCAACGAGGTCACCAGATTTCGTGGCCGCAGTGATTGATTCTGACAATGTCGCCGTGACTCTATCGCGTGGTCTGGAGAGCTGGGCGTACAACGATGCCGACGTGCAGCTCTACATGCGCTGCCTATTCGGAGCCCAGGGGAGGAAACATGCAAACACACTTCATTAGCGTTGACCTCAGTCGGCGTGTTGCAGTAGGATGTGAGCTTAACGGACGCAGCAAGCAAGCGAGCATACGTTGCTGGACGGCTGCGCACATTTGTCGCTTCCCATCACATCTTTGGTTGCACATGCACAGGCCTATTGTCGCTGGATCCCATGCTGAACCCGCCAACCCGCATGCGCAACCCGCGTGCGCAGCCCGGCCAAATCCGGTCCCGTGGGAGCGGACCGCGGACCCCCTGCACTGTCGGAGGGCGAACGTTCCCCAGGCTGCCTGAGGATCCCAGTGGCGCGGAGAACACGACGGCTTCGACTTCGCGCGGCCACCACCCGAGGTGAAGGAGGATGAGGATGCGCATGCGTCCCTCGTCCTTCCTTGCGGCTCTGGGACGTGTCGGCCACCGCCACAATCGCCGTCGCCGTCACCCGGGTCGGTGGCCTTGACGAGGGTGCGGCGGCGGCAGTGGCAGTGCCGACACGCGCCAGGCGTCCATCAAGGACTGGGGTGCAAACCCGACCTACCTGGCTGATGCTCTCGGGGGGGCCTGTGTTCAGGGGAGGCTGCAGCACCTCTCAACGATGTGCTCTTGAACCGATCCTGCAGCTTGGGATCTTTTCCAATCCGTGCTTCGGTGCGAATCGTCTGCGCACCTCGTCTCCGTCGTCGTCGTCGTCGTCGTCGGCGTCGTCGACGTCGTCGGCGTGGTCGTGGTGCATGCTGATTTCTCGGGACTTCTTTCCCGTATGTGGTGACCACCGCCGCCTCACACCTCCCTCGCCCCTCAACTCACTAGGTCGCTCCCAGGATACCTAGCCCAGCAAGGCAAGCGCCCGCACTTTTGCGCCAGGCTGTTTTCCCGTTGCGCTCTTGGGAACTTCCCAGGAGTTCTGCTGTTTTGGGGTTGCCCCCGGGGCAATCCTGCAAGCCACCCACGGGCACGCACGCTGCACACTGTAATGCTCGCATCAAATTAGAAGGCCTCTCCCGGGCCCCTCCCCCTCCCCTCCATCCCTCGCTTCACGTCTCCTCGCTCACGCCCCTCCGCAATTAGATACTATGAATGCGCTTCCGGTCCTTCAGAATCGTGCCTGCTGCAGCACTGGCATCATTTCGCGCTTCTGGTCATTCGGAATCGTGCTCCCGCTGCAGCGCTGGCATCATTTCGCGCTTCTGGTCCTTCGGAATCGTGCTCCCATCCGCGTGTTCGGCTCCTTCGAAAGGTGTTCCCGCTGCAGCGTCGACCCCATTTCTACGTCTTCGGTCCTTCAAAGTGTGGCTCCCGCTGCAGCACGGGCCTCGTTTCCCAATTGTCGGACCTCCAGCATGGTTGGCCGGCTGCACCGTGCATGCAGCCTTTGCGTGAAATGGTTTCAATGCTACTCGTTGTGCAGCTATGATGTGATTCCATGCCTTGCTCTGCAATGCTGTGATATGCGATGCAGGGCTGCCCAGTGACATACCATGCTAGATTCACGTAGCATGGCATGATATGCAACGCCATGATATGTGCCACCATGCCATGCCATGCCTCGCGCTGCAGCGCTATGGTATGCAATGCGTGCCTACGCAATGCTACACCATGCTTGCAATGCCATGCTACTCTCGGCCGCGCTCTTCTTCGCCAAGCTTTGCCATGATATGCATCGCGTACCCTCTAGGGATCATTGTCCTTGTCGACCCGCGACCGTGCGCATAGAGAGGGACACTGCGCAATTATACGGGATCGGAGGAAGGGGTAGGACGTCAGATATGACGCGAGCGCACCTAATTTACCCTCCCCCGCCGATCCATTCTTGACCTGCCCCTCCTGGCTCCAGCTTTCGCTCCAGCTGAAAAGGTCGCCATTCTGGAGCTGCAGTCAGCAAAGTGCGTGCTAGTTCCACTTGGCCAGCGCTTCACGGAATCCGTTGTCCTTCAGATTCGCCAGTTTCTTTAGGTTTCGGTCCCGCGGTGGGGCGCGCTCAAGATTGTTGGATGTGCCCGCTGTTTGTGAAGTCTGGAGTGGACAGGGGCGGCGCTAAAATGGCAAACCAGGAGCCCAAGCAACGGGCCCTACCGGGGCCCCTGCAGATGTCAGTCAGTCGTAGGATCTGCGGCACAGGTTGCCCGTGTGCAACCATCTCAGATCTCCCAACCTTCCCCCCTCCCCGTTGCTGTGCTCGCTGCTGAGCGCTACGTCCTCCATCGCCTCCTGCGTCTCCCTCCTTACTCCTTCGCTTCAGCTTACAGTCGGCCCTGATTAGTAGGTCGACCCTGCCAAATCAAGGGCACTCTTAGGTATCTGTGTGTCCTGTGCCTCGCGACCCATGCCTCCTAAATCCCCCATGGCAATGTGGCCCTCGGAAGGGTCTTGTGTCCTCTCGCGTGTCCTGTCCAATCAAGGCCGACTGTAACTGTGCAGCATGGGACATTGCTTCCTCCTACCCGCTCCCAACGACCGCTGCTGCAGAGGCGCGGCGGACGGCGTAGCGCTCTTTAGAGGAGGGGCCGGTGGGTGGGTAGAGGGTTGCACTAGCGCGGCCGGGGGAACACGCCTGGATGCATGGGTCGCTCGTGGACTTCATCCGAGGTGTTCTCTCCCTTGAGTGGTTGAGGGACCGCATGAGCGCAGTCGAGTATGTTGCCCCGCGTTCCTCCTCTCCTCCCACGAACATCCTCCGGCACGAATGGCAAAAGATCGCATCGGCGGCCAATGTAGAACTCCGCGCTGCCGTGACAGACGGCCGCTGCCCCCGTTCTCAGCGGGTTTTCGCTCGGTCGGTCCGGGATCATTGTTTCTGGACCTCATGCCCTCCCTCCTCCGCCGTCGCGTCTTCCTCCTGGGGTCACCTACCTCCCCCAACTCCCAGACGTTGAGATCAGCCAGCGATGGGCCGCGCTCAGTTAGGGTACTTACGTAAACTCTGCCTCCCCGGGCGGCACACCTGAACACGTTTGCAGGCGCCTAGACCCTTCCATGATGGTTTCGGCCATGATATATGTGATCCTCGCCTGCTTTACAGTACTGCTTCACCTCATGGTTACTTGCCCGTGCCCCCCATCACTCGCCTCGGACTGGGTATGGAACCCGATTCTCAGCTCGAGTATCCATGTGCTTGCTTGCAGCAAGATAAGGCGGGCGATCCACTATCGCAAGCTCAGGGCAGAGCATGATGCGCGACGGAGCGCTCCCAACAATACCCCATTTCAGGACACGATCCCGGCAGCATCAACGGCCGCCATCGGTTGCTGATCGCGCTACCTCGCCGTGGGTCCGAACTCATAAAGTACGGTCGCTCCTTCGTTCCTTCTCCTCCCTCGCCCCTCCCTCCTTCTGTTTTTGTTTTTCGGCCGTGCTTTCTCAACGTTTCGTTGTGCCAGCGCGGTGTTGGTGCAAGAGCTTGCAGTTCCCGCGCTGGCTGCTTGGGATGATGTGGTGGGCCCGTAGAGGTCAAAAAAGCACCTCCCCCGTGGTCTGAGAGGCCGAGGACGAGGGCATGGCCTCTTCGATGTGGAGCCAGGCCGTCTGCTCGGGGGCGGCCAACAGGGGGGTGATGACCCAGGGGGGGTGGGTATCATGGCGAGGGCCATGGTGTCTCCCCGGGTTTCATGCCGGCCATTCTTGTTTCCGTGCGTTCCCTGGCCCCCCCCCTTGGGCCGCGCACGTGCCGCCGGCCATGATTTGCATGCAGCCCCCCCCCTCTTGGACGCCCCCCCTGTTGGTGGCCCCCGCTCTGCGCGCCTGCGGCGCCGACGTGCCGCCGACATCGCCGATGCGGCAGCGGTGCGGTGGCGATGCAGACCGCTGACCTAAGACGGCCACGGTTCGTCGTGACGCTCGGCGGCGTGCCGAGGGGGCAAGCGGGAGAGCGAGGGCGGGCCCTCTCGCAGGAGGGCGCGGGCCTCACGGAAGCGCCCTCGGGCTTGCCGAGGAGCCCCTTCTGTGGTTTCGGAGACGGCGCTCTGAATTTTGCCGGGCCTTCTGGGCTTGTTTCAAGTCGGGCACGTCCCTCTCCAGGGGGAAAATCCCTCTCCAGGGGGAAAATTCAAAACTAGTAAAAAAGAATGAGTCTGGGGGCGATTCTGTGAGCATGTTTGAACCATGTTTGATTATCTTTTGACTGCTTCTACTTTTTGGGTCGACGATCCCCCTGTAGGAGGAAATGCCCGACCTAAAGCTTGCTGAGGAATCCCCTGTCCTCTGCCGTTGCCGCTGAGGCGCGCCGCTGAGACGTGGGCTCCATCGGAGCTCCCGCCCCCCTCCCCCCGGCGGCCAGTCTTCTGCACGTCTGACTGGTCTCCGACGGCTCCGTGCCCCAAGAGGGCCCCCGACCCCCCTCCCTGCTCCTCCCCCCTTTCTCTTCCTTCTCTTCCTCCTCCCCCTTCTCTTTTTTCTCCTACTCCTCCTCCTTCTCCTCCTCCTCCTGCTCCTCCATCTTCTGCTCCTCCTCCTCGTCCTCCTCCTCCTCCTCCTCCTCGTCCCTCCCCGCCTTTGCTGTAACATTGCAGAGGCAGGAGGAGGAGCGCAGCCACAATGCAATACCCCAGCGCCGCACCTGGTCGGGGAGCCAGACAGTGTCCATGGCCCCAGGTGTCCCCAGCTTGTCCCTCCATTCCGGGAGCCCCTGGGGCCGTCTGGCCATCGTGGGAGTTCATCTGGAGGCCGTGGGGGCCTCCTTGGGAATCCTGGGAGCATCTTCTGCCATGATCGTCTCTGGCAACGGGTTGGCGTGCTGCGAGCTCCCCTGGCTAGCCTCGGGGGGGTCTGCTGAGGTCAGGCGGGGCCACCTCGGGAGGGCGTTTGCGCGCAAACCCGAGCCTCAACATGGGCCGCAGTTCCCCTCCGAGTCCTTCGCCTGCGGCCTCCGCCCGCCCTGAGGAGAGGTCATGGCTGGGAACTACATGGTGCGCAACACCGCCTTCGCCAGGGCCTTCCTGCGGCGCTGGGCATGGTACAACACCGTGATGCCCAGGGGGGGCTTCTCCTCCTCGGACAACGGGGCGATCCACCTGCTTGTCATGGAGACGGTCCAGGTTCGGGTCGGACCAACGGGGGGGATGAGGAAAGGGGGGTTACGCGATTACGAGACTTGCTGTATGCAGCTGGTTTCGGCCCCGCTAGCCGGTCGCTTTCCTCGGACCCCCCTTTGCGATGCCCCCCTTTTCGTCCGACCCGACAGGTGGAGGGTTACGATCGCTGCTTCAACCTTTACCGGAAGCTTGACAGGGGCGTCAACGACTTGAGCAAGTACTGGGAGTTCGTGAAGTGCACGCACGGTGCCATAGGTCCCCCACGCGCGTGGCAGATGAAGAGCGGCTCCCTGATCGTGTGGCCTCGCCTTCAGTTCTTCGTGGTGGACGGGATGTTCGTCAACAAGCTGGCCAGCGACGACATCGGGCCCGTCATGCACCACGGCATCAAGGATGCGAAGGACGTGACGACGCACTACTGGAAGGATCTCCGCTCCTGCTCGCTGAACGCGGCCAACGTGACCGTCAGTGCCTCCGACCTCGGGCAGGATCGAGTGCAGCCGAGTCGGCGGCCAGCCCGTGGCTGGGCCTCAAGGGTGGAAAACACACCCTGACCCGAGAGCTGGCGCTCACGAAACGGCCCTGGGCGTTTGCTGAACAGCCCCGACCGGGTCAATCCCTTCTCTGGGTTTTGTTTGCCCGTTTCGCGTGCCGGGGTGATGATTCTGAGGGTGGCTGTCCTCTGCCCTCTAGTCGGGTGTTGCTAGAAGTGCCCCTGGCCCAAGGTGCCCCCAGCTTTTCGCTCCGCTTTGGAGCCCCTGGGGCCCTCTGGGCTTCGTGAGGGGTGCCCTGGAGGCCGCCTGGGCCACCCTGAGAATCCTGGGGGCACCTTGGGCCAGGGGTGCTTCTAGCAACACCCGATCTAGGACCAGCAGCGGGTGTCCGCGGTTCATTCCACCTGGCATCGCTCGGACGTGTGCATTTTTTTCTCGGCGAGGACCTTGGAGGAGCATCCTGGATCATCGAGCAAACAAAAACACGCACGACACCGAAAAATGCACAGGGAATGGACGTCTGAGCGATGGCAAGTTCAGTGTCTCCACCGCAGTCGGTTGTGGTGCTCGGTCGGGTCGCTTCGGCCAGCTGGGCTCGGTCGCCTGCGGCGTCGCTGCTGCGTCGCCGCGCCCCTGCGTATAGGCTGCCCGCGGCCTCTCTTGAGTCTCGGTTTCGCTCCGGGGTCCGTCGGTCTTCTCGATGGTGCCGCCACCACTGGACGGCCGTGGCCAGGCAGCGCGGGAGCCGCACGCATCGGTTTCCCCCCCCACGCTTCGTTCGATGGTCCGCGCCCTCTCCTCGTTGCCTATTCTCCTCCTCGGGAGGTGAACACAGCTGGTTGGTCTTGTGTGCATGCTCTCATTGCCCTGCGCACGAACCGACCTCTCGCCTCCCCTCCCCCCTGGCTGTAGTTACCGTGGCGTCTGACGTCCCTCCCTCACGAGACCTCGTGCCTCTTGTTTTCCCTCTCCCGTGCTGGCGTCCCCTCGCTCCCAGACGTGGAGCTCCAGAACACTCGAGCTGGTTTCTCGCCGTGGGTATTCCGTCTAGGTGCTTCGCCGATCTCAATAGTGTTTTGGTACCCGTCTGTTGAAACATCGGCCTGTTTGATGTTCGTGCACGTTGGAGGTATGGGCTCTCTGGCCGTATCCGGGGGCATAGAGGGCACTTCCCCAGCGTCCCTGGAAGGCTAACCCGACGAGGCGCAGCTGGTGGAGACCGCCCAGGGCGCGAGAACCCCCGATCCAAGAGACCAGCACAAAATACCCGACGATCGCCGAAGACCCTCGGTGGTTTGAGCAGCCTCGCCTCGGACAAGCTCCCGAGCCCGAGGTCCGAAGCGTCGTGGACACTCGCCGCGTCGCGAAGAGAGCATGACTCTGGAGCTCTGGGCCCATGCAGCTCTTTCGAGCCTGCCTGTCTGGTGAGGGCTTCCTCTGGGCTGGAAGCGGGGGGGCAGGGGGAATTTCGGGGGCAACGAAGGGGGGGGGACAGGCACGGGGGGGGACGCATCGACCTCCCATCGCCCATGGATCGCCGACGGGGACCGGACAGCCCCACCCCTCCCAGGACAGTGCGGATTCGCTGTCGGGGGCCTCTCGCCGAGCTGCCGACGATGTATCGCTGATTCCAGGTCGATGCGTCCCCCCCCCCCTGTGCCTCTCCTCCCCCAATCGCTGCCCCTCAGGAGAGGGCCGCGGCCGTGGCTGCCTCGGCCATGGGGGGCGCCCTCTCCGGGCACATCGGCTTCTCGCTCTGTTCGAGCGGCGGACCCAGGGAGACCCTTGCTCGACCCCGTGCCCCGAGGCCGGCGTTCCGTGCTGGAGGAGATTCGCTGCCCGATTGCCCCGGTGTCCGAAATTCGGCTGCACTTGCGTCGGGCATGTCTCGGAGGGCCACAACTATACACCAACACCGATCCTGGCCCAGGATCACCCTGGGCCCAGGATCGGTGTATATGCCTTCTTGCGCAAGGCAGGAGGGCGTATACACCGATCCTGGGCCCAGGGTGATCCTGGGCCAGGATCGGTGTTGGTGTATAGTTGGTGCCTTCCTAATGTCCCCCTGCAGGAGGAATGTTCAGGCATGGTCCAAACATGCTCGGGGGACGATTTTTGTAGGAGATTTCTACCTAACAGCGAAGACTGATCGGTTTCTAGTGGGCTCAAAAGAGCATCTTGACGCCCCAGGGGGGCCAGGGCGGGACCTGGACAAAACTGGACAAAAGGGTCAGCCCCAGAAATCCTTAGGAATCCTTGGGAATCCTTGGGAATTCTTAGGAATCCTTAGGGATCCATTCCCAGAACACCATTCCGAGGCCACATTTTGAATGCCCGGAGCCAACTGTAAGCCACTTCGCGTTCTTCGTGTTCCCAGAACACCATTCCCAGGCCACATTTTGAATGCCCGGAGCCAACTGTAGGCCACTTCGTGTTCTTCGTGTTCCCAGAACACAATTCTTGTACCGTATTATGATTGCCCGGAGCCAACTGTGGGCCTTTTCGTGATCTTCGTGTTCCCAGAACACAAGCCCTGTGCCATATTTTGAATGCCCGAGCTGAGGCAGGCTGAGGCCAAGGCAGGCTGAGGCTGAGGCTGAGGCACGCCGAGGCAGGCTGAGGCTGAGGCTGAGGCAGGCTGAGGCTGAGGCAGGCTGAGGCTGAGGCTGACGCAGGCTGAGGCCGAGGCAGGCTGAGGCTGAGGCTGAGGCTGAGGCTGATGCAGGCTGAGGCTGAGAGGCTGAGGCTGAGGCCGAGGCAGGCTGCGGCTGAGGCTGAGGCCGAGGCAGGCTGAGGCTGAGGCTGAGGCAAGCCGACGCAGGCTGAGGCTGAGGCTGAGGCTGAGGCAGGCTGAGGCTGAGGCTGAGGCTGAGGCTGAGGCTGAGGCTGAGGCTGAGGCTGAGGCTGATGCAGGCTGAGGCTGAGGCAGGCTGAGGCTGAGGCCGAGGTAGTCTGAGGCTGAGGCTGAGGCTGAGGCCAGGATGCAGGCTGAGGCTGAGGCTGAGGCTGAGGCAGTGGCTGAGGCTGAGTCAAGCTGCGGCTGAGGCAAGCTGAGGCTGAGGCTGATGCAGGCTGAGGCTGAGGCAGGCTGAGGCTGAGGCTGAGGCAGGCTGAGGCTGAGGCTGAGGCTGATGCAGGCTGAGGCTGAGGCTGAGGCCGAGGTAGTCTGAGGCTGAGGCTGAGGCTGAGGCCGAGGCAGGCTGAGGCTGAGGCTGAGGCAAGCCGAGGCAGGCTGAGGCTGAGGCTGAGGCTGAGGCAGGCTGAGGCTGAGGCTGAGGCTGTGGCTAAGGCTGAGGCAAGCTGCGGCTGAGGCAGGCTGAGGCTGAGGCTGATGCAGGCTGAGGCTGAGGCAGGCTGAGGCTGAGACTGTGGCTGAGGCTGAGGCTGAGGCCGAGGCAGTCTGAGGCTGAGGCCGAGGCAGGCTGAGGCTGAGGCTGATGCTGAGGCAGGCTGATGCTGAGGCAGGCTGAGGCTGAGACAGGCTGAGGCTGAGGCTGAGGCAGGCTGAGGCTGAGGCAGGCTGAGGCTGAGGCAGGCTGAGGCTCAGGAGGCCGAGGCAGGCGAATGCTTCGGAATCCTTAGGATTCCCTAGGAGTCCTCAGGAATCCATAGGAATCCCTAGGAATCATGATTCCTAAGGATTCCTAAGGTTTCCTAAGGACTCCTATGGATTCCTAAGGATGCCTAAGGATGCCTTAGGAATCCCTGGGAATCCTTGGGATTCCATTGGATCCTAAGGCCGTTGCCACTGCGACTGTCATTGCGAATGCGACTGCGACTGCGAGAACAGCAGAATTCTACAACTGGATTCTCACCTGAATCTTCAGGGGAATGCTTCCAGGTATGCTTATACACATCGCCGTTAGGCTGCTTTGCCGAGATAATTTGACCATGTGGGGGTATGGTTTGACTACAGTTTCCGTCCAAGCTCCGCCTGTAGGCGGACACGCCCGACCTAAGGCTACACGTAAGAGTGCTTCTTCGCCGGAGTGGCCTTTGTGGCGTGCGCGCTTTTCGCGGGGCGCGGGGGCGAGGGGGGGGGGGGCGGCAACCCCAATGACGCAGGAGGGTATTGTTGCATCGCGTGCAACGGTCGATGAGCCGCGTACCGACGGGCTTGTCTTGCCGGGGGCCGCTCTTGCGTGGAGCCGAGCGCTCAGCACGGGGAAAGCTTGGCGCCTCGCTCTGGCCGAGCTGCCAAACGCCTGGGGGGCCGCGCTCGCCAGGAGTTCCTGAAGCTCGCCAGGAACTACCCCGAGCACTACCGGCAGGGCAACGGCTGCAGGCAGTGCGCCGAGCTCGGGGGCGGCAAAGAGGGGGGTGATGACTAGGGTGGGGTGGACATCATGGCGGTGGTCATGATCTTTTCCCAGATGTCACGGCGCCTCTTCTTATTTCAATGCGTTCCCTGCCCCCCCCCCCCCCCCCGGGCCGCGCACAAGCCGCCAGCCATGATTTGCACCCCCCCCCCTCTCGGACACCCCCCCCTCCTTGGCCGCCCCCGACGAGCGCTGCGTCGCCACATTCGCGTGCCCGCCCCTGGCGGACACGGAGGCCCGCGCCCGGCGCGGCCAGGGCGGCGGCGGCAGCCGAAGCGGCGGCGGCGACGAGGGCGGCGGATCGGAGGAGGGCCCGTCGAGACAACGGTGGCCATGCATGGCGTCACTTTCCCTCCTGTCGGGTGTGGCCAGGACCCCAGGTAAGGCTAAGTCGGGCCTGCCCCTCTACAGGAGGAATATCCAAACATGATAAAACAATAGTCTGGTGAATATGATTTGAGCATGTGTCGGCAATTTTGAGCATGTTTTGATTGTTTTTTGCTGTCGTGCAAAATCCCCCTTGTAGGGGGACACGCTGGACCCAAAGGTAAGGGGACCTGGTTGGTAGTAGGGCCCTGGAGCCCCCAAAGTGACCAGGATCACCAAAATCCAGGTCTGCCGTAGAGCTGGTGCTTTTTGGGGTGGCGGCAGTTCTGGTGGAACGGGGCGGGGGGTCGTCCCCCAGTGCACGTCACTAGACCAGGTCCCACCAAACCGAGTTCTCCCAACGCCCGACCTCTTGGTCCTTCCGGGTCGAAGAAGGAACATCGCCATAAACATAAGCTTTTAACGCTCCGCGCGGATTTCTTGGATCCGCCCTGGGCCCCTCCGGCGGCGCCTCTGGCACCGCCCCTTGGCGCGCTCCGCGCGCCAGGTAGGGGGGTCTGGCGCAGATTCAAAGAATCCGCGCGCAGCGCCAAAAGTTTTAATGGTTATGTGTTTTGTTATTTTTCGTGTCCCTTGTGGTCCTCCCGGAGGCTCCTCGTCGCCACGGCTGGATCTTCTTCGAAGAACTGATCAGATGGAGTCCAGGCGGCCTCCAGGGGCCGATGCTCACCAGATGGGCCGGGCGAGCCGGCGTCGTCGTAGTTGGCGCGCATTCGAGCGACGACGCTGGCGACTTTGTCCGCCGGTCTTCCAGAACATCAATGGGTCGTGGGCCAGCCAGCCGCCTGATGGGCCCTGAGACCCGCGCGGATCTATTCTGCGCGAGACCGGCCGCGCAAAGGCGGTATCGTGAGACTCTCGCCTTGCTTTCTGTGCGCGTGTGCGTGTGTGTGTGTGTGTGTGTGTGTGTGTGTGTGTGTGTGTGTGTGTGTGTGTCCTCGCCCGACTTTGAACGAGGTACAGGTTTATCTACTCTTCCAAATGAGGTGGTCAACCTACTCGAAGGTAGCCCGTCTCAGACTTTTCGGATCCGCTGGCTGCATCCACCAGTGCGTTGGAGAAGACGTGTGTGCGTGTGTATTTGCGTGCGTCAGGTGGTGATCTGGGGCGGCCAGCGCGCGTCTCGCTCTGGCTTGATCTGTACACCGCGCCCTTGCGAGCGCGTCCGCGAGGCCAAAACTCGAGCAGTGGCGAAGCGTCCACGCTTGCCGATAAGCCCACCAAATAATGATCTAAGAACCTTCTGTGATCTGCACGAACTGCTCTTAGTTCTGGATGAGACTTTCCGGTTTTCACGCATGGGGTTGATGCTTCAAGAGCATTGCTCTTGTTCTTAGGAAGTTTCTGGGTTCGAAGTAGATGTCGTGGTAGGGCTGTAGGGATGCCGGGACGGTCGGTTCCTGCACAAACAACGTGTGTCGGCTTCCCCCCTTTCCCCATCGCGAGTGTCGCCGTTCAATCCCGGATGGTCGGATCCGGCTCCTCCACGCTGCGTGATGACGATGAGGATGACGATCATCGTCATCATCAGCATCATCATCATCCTCATCATCATCATCACCATCATCATCATCATCGTCATTGTCATCGTCATCGTCATCATCATCATTATCATCAGTATCATCAGCATCATCATCATCATCGTCATCATCATGATCATCATCATCATCATCATCCTCATCATCATCATCATCACCATCATCATCATCATCATCATCATCATCATCATCATCATCAGCATGGTCATCGTCATCGTCATCGTCGTCATTGTCATGATCATTGTGCGTTTGTGTCCGGGTTTATTGAGAAGGCCTTGCGGCCGTTGCCGCCGACCCTGAACGATGGCGCCCACCACGAATTATGATATGTAACACCTGACGCACTTGGACTTGGACTGGGGGGGTTGGAGAGTGGTTGGCGGAGGGTGGGCGTATTTTCCATCGACGTGGCATCGTCGTCGGCAGTTTGGAAGCTATTTGGCAGTACTGACGGCCCCTTGGGGCTGGGGGTCCCTGGGGCTCTGGGGTGTCACCTTGGGGCTGTCGGGGGTTCCTGGGGCTGTCGGGGTCCCAGCGGGGGTCCCTGGAGCTGTCGGGGTGGCCTGGTGTGTCACCTTGGGCGCGTCTGGCGAGGGAGGGGGATGTGGAGGAGGGAACTCCCCAGGCTGCCCAGGAGGCCCCACGAGCCGCCAATGCAGGCGAGCCGAGCCCGTGCAGCAGCACCAGGCAGCGCAAGCAGGAGCAGAGTCAGCAGCAGCCAGGCGCGGGCAGCAGCATCGGCAGGGTAACGTGGCACCAGCTCCTGGGAGGAGGGGGGGTGTCTTAAGCCGGGCCTGTCCCTCTACAGGGGGAACATGTCACAAAAAACAGTCTGGGGACAAAGTTTGGATTAGTTTTGACAATGCTTGAACGGTCTTTGATTTTTTGTTCAAAAAACGAACACGTTCGTCCAAATTCCGCTTGTAAGGGGACATGCCCGACCTCAGACCAGCTCTTGGGAGGAGGGGGGGTGTCAGAGGTGAGAGGTCAGTTCAGTCTATCTCCCTCACACCCTGGCATCGCTCGGGCGTGTGCATTGTTTTCTCGGCGAGAACCATCGGGGACCATCCTGGAGCATCGAGCAAAAAAAACACGCGCGAAACCGAACAGTGCGCTGGACATGGACGTCCGAGCGAGGGCGACCACCCGCACCGAGCCACACCGACCACCCGCCGCCCGTGCCCTGCGCTGGGCAGCCACTGGGGCGCGGGGCCGAGCAGGGGTCCCCCCAGCGCAGGGGGCGATCTCTCTCTCTCTCTCTCTCTCAGGAGGGAAAAAAACACACAGACACAATTAATCGTCGACTCCCCAGAAAATATGGGAAAATATGGGAAGTGGTGGGGAAGACGAAAACCCAGAAAATATGGCAAAATATGGGGGATCCTTTTATTTGTGTGTATTTATTTGTGTGTCCCAGGGCCCCTTCACTCTCTCTCTCTCCGCTGGCAGGGGGTTCGCTTGGACTGCGCGCCCTCGAGGGCAAGGCATGCTGTCCCCGGTTCGGTCGGCTCGGCTGCGTTCGGTCGTTCGGTTGCAGTCGATCGTTCGGCCGCAGTGCTCAGGTGCCTCGATGCGCCCGTTTCGAAGCGCAATGCGTCCCGTGTTCAAGACGTCCGTGTCAATACGTTGCGTGTTGGCTCCACGTATTGGACCACGTTTTGGCGAGTGTATCGCGTCGGACCTACGTTTTCAGCCTACGTGTTGAGCTCCGTCTCAATACGATACGTGTTGCGTGTTGCGTATCGGGGCAGCTAAGTTGCAGTATCGTTGTCGCGTGCTTCTAGGCTCGTTATGTTCCTCTGGTCTCGGTCGGTCGGTTTCGTTTGTTCGTTGCCGGTGCGGTCGCTTGTCGCTCCTGCTGTCGCCGTGGACGCACATGGCAGAGGCCGTTCGCACACTGTGACGGTGATCGTATGACGATAGCGGCGCGTCCCTCTCAGTTGGACTAGTCGCTGTTCTGACCTTCCGATGACGACTGCCCACGGCGACAGTCCACGACGTTCGCCGCAGGCCAGCGGCGACGACGACGACGACGAGGAGGACGACGACGACGACGACGACGACGAGGACGACGACGAGGACGACGACGAGGACGACGACGACGACGACGACGACGACGACGACGACGACGACGACGACGACGACGACGACGACGACTGTTACATCGACATCGGTGGCTGCGGCGGCGTTGTCCCTCGCCTTTCGGACGAGCAGCTCGGCTGGTCGCCGCCATCGACGGCAGACTGTGACGACGGCCGCCGGCCGTCAGCACAGCCGACAGCGACGACGATGGCGACGGCATTGGGGAGGAGGACACGACAGTGCTGTCATCCAGGAAGAAGGCGGCGGCGAGGGCGACGGCAAGGCGGCAACCGTGCCACAGAACGGAGGAGTAAGGAAGGGGGGAGCGAGGAGTGAGGGGTGAGGAGGAGGAGGAGGAGGAGGAGGAGGAGGAGGAGGAGGAGCAGGAGGAAGGAGGAGGAGCAGCAGGAGGAGGAGGAGGAGGAGGAGGAGGAGGAGCAATGCTGCGGCGGCGGCAAGGGGGCGGCCGTCGTCGGCGCCGAAGCGCTCGCGAGGCGGACGAGCAGCTGGGCCTGCCGCGGCGGACCTGCGAGGGCCCCGCCTCGCTGCCGGCGCCGTTGTCGGACTGCGGTGCGGGCTAGGGGCGCTACTCTCCAGCAGGGGCGGAGCGTGTTGGCTCGCCTATAGGCCCACCCAACAGAGTGCTAAGAACCTTTTGTGGTTCCCACGGAATGTTCTTAGAACACTTCTGGCTGGGAGCGTCTTGTTTTAACTCATCTGGTTAATGTTCTAAGAACATTGTGTTTGTCATAAGAACATTATTCAGGAGGAAAAGACACACACAGACACAATTAATCTTCGATTTCCCAGAAAATATGGGAAAATATGGGAAGTGGGCGGGAAGACAGAAACCCAGAAAATATGGGAAAATATGGGGAATTGTTTTATGTGTGTGTATTTATTTGTGTGTCCTTGGGCCCCTTCAATTATTGGGTTCTGAGAATATTCGTGGTAGGACTACAGGAATGCCGGGACGGTCGGTCCCTGCTCAAGCCTCGGCGCGGCAGCTGCGGGGCGCCTCGGCGCGGGGCCGCAGTTTCCGCGGAGCTTTCAGCCGGGCATGTCCCTTCCCTCTACAGGAGGAAGATTCAAAAATAGCAAATCAGTGCACTCCACTTGTTTCTTTGTTATATATATACGTGTATATACATACATCTATGTTATATATATATACGTGTATATATATATATATATAGATATGTATCAGATGTCGACCTAGTTTAGCCGAGATCCATGTTTGGGGGTTTTGGCCCCGTATGTACGGGCCCCCATCGGAGCAAAGTCAGCGCAGCAGAGCCGACCCCCACACTACGAGACACACGAGTATGTTGAGGCAGAATTGAAGTATGCTTTAGGACCTAGGAAGTCAGAGTGTAAGCGGGCCGATCTAGTTCTCGGAATTGCGGAAGTCGGGCACCTAAATTCCCGATCTAGTTTAGCCGAGACCTAGTTTCACCGCTTCCATTTTTCTCGAGCGGAGAGTAGTCTGACGACGATGTTTTATATCTATAGATACACATATGTTTATATTGGATCATTGTTGAATGTTTTGTTGGCGATTTTTTGTTTCTCTTCTGAACGTCCGCCTGTAGGAGGACATGCCCGACCTAAGCGGAGCGACGGGCGCGACCCGCGCTGCCGGCGCGGCGCTGCGCGCTGCCGCCCCGCGATGTCGGCTCTGCGGCGCGATGTCGGCTCTCCGGCGGCGGCCCCGCTTTTGGGGCGGGGCGGCCGCGGGGCCCCGGCCGCGTCGCCGCCGCCGTGGCCGCGCTGCCGCCGAGGCGCCGCCGGTCCGCTGCCGCGTGGGTTGCCCGGCGATCGCTGCCCAGCGATCGGCGCGGCAGCCGCCGTGGCCGCGCCGCGCGGCCGACGTGCCGCCGTGCGCTGCGCAGCCTCCGCTGTGAGGGGCGGCGGGGCGGGCCGTCGGGGCTCAGCGCGCTGCTGTGGGGGCGCAGTCTTCGCGGGCTGCAGGGGGTCGCCCGTGGTGTGCGCGGGACCAGCAAAACAACGGGATCGACTTCACTGAGACTGCGCGCCAGTTTCCCGCGCAAGGCCGCGCGTAAGCGCCTTTGTCTCGAGGGTAGCGTGCCGCTCTGGCGGTCAACGTATGAACCGCGGCGTGAGGTCGCTGTGCCATCTCGCGCAAGATCCGTGTCTTTCAAGGGAGGAAAAACCACCCAGACCCAGACAATTGGCGTTTACTAAACAGCCCTGGGCGTTTACTAAACAGCCCTGGGCGTTTACTAAACAGCCCTGCTCTGCTTGATTCCTTAGTTGGGTGCGTTTGCAAAACGGCCTCGCTTGTCGGGGTGCTTTTTTTTCGCTCTCTAGTCCTGTCGTCGCTCAAGTGATCAGGGCCGCAGAAGCCAGGACACTGCAGACCGGGACTTGCAACTGGAGAAACGGCGAAGAGTGGAGCACGTTTCGATCAACGGCTGCGGCTTTTTGGGGCGTGCCAGTGTTCTCTTGTGCACCGGGGCCTTTGGTCGGCTCACTCGCTCTGCTAATTACCAGCCATCACCTTGAACCCCCAGCCTAGATGCCTACGCATCATCGTAGCGCGCCTAGGCAGTTGCATGGGTATACCTACGCATGCATCGAGGGATGCGCCCATGGACGTAGCTGGTGGTACCTGGACGTAGCTGGGCGTAGCCGGTGCCTAGGCATCGACCTGGAGAGGCCTAGGCATCGGCAGGAGGGTGCGCAGGGTAGGCGTCGATGGTTCAAGGTACCAGAGCCACTGGGCCGTGCCAACCGGGGCCCTGAAATGAGCAAGAAGCGACCTCACCAGACCTCGGTGCGTCGTGGAGAGATCGCGGCGGGCTCGGCAGTCGGCCGCTGTGGCGCGCAGAAAGCAGAAGGCGGCGCTGCTGCCGAAGAGACGAGCGAGAGGCTGAGCTCCAGCGGCCCACAGCTGGGCAGCCGACCACGGCCGTCGGATGCCTGGGCCTACGCTCTCCTCCGGCCTTCCCTGCCCCGTCCAGCCTTTCCCCTCCACCCTCCCGCCTCCCTGCCTCTGCCTCTGCCCTGCCCCTCTCCATGCGATGAGAAGCGGAATCGCACCACGGCGCGAACGCGATGCAGATATGAACAAATGCGATGCTGCTATTTCTTCGTCGCCTTCGCAGTCAAGCACCCCAGCGTTGTGCGCCGGACTGTGTGCATTCTTGTCTGCAGCTCTGTGTGCCCGGTTGGCGCGCCGGCCCGAAGCTTATGACTGCGAAGTCGGCTCCTGAACAGCACGATTGGGCCACGGATTGAGCAATCCCGCTTGAGCCTCCCTGCCTCTCCCCTGCCCCTCCCCCCCCCGTCGGCCCTCCTCCCGCCTCCCTTCCCTCCTCCCCCTCCTTCCCTCTCCTCCTATGGAGGGTCTCTCCGAAGGGCTTAGGCGAAACGTCCTCCTCCTCCTTCTCCTCCTCCTCCTCCTCCTCCTGCTCCTCCTCCTCCCCTCCTCCTCCTCCTCCTCCTCCTCCTCCTGCTCCTCCTCCTCCCCCTCCTCCTCCTCCTCCCTCCTCCTCCTCCTCCTCCTCCTCCTCCTCCTCCCCTCCTCAACCTCCTCCCTCTCCTCCCTCCTCCCCCTCCTCCCCCTCCTTTCCCCTCCTTTCCCCTCCTCCCCTAGTCCCCTTTCCCTCCCTCCTCCTCCTCCTCCTCCTCCTCCTTCCTCCTCCTTCCTCCTCCTCCTCCTCCTCCTCCTCCTCCTCCTCCTCCTCCTCCTCTCCTCCTCCTCCTTCTCCCCCTCCTCCCCCTCCCCCTCCACTTCCTCCTCGTCTCTTGCCCCTCCCTCCTCCCTCCCCCTCCCCCTCTCCCTCCCCCTCCCCCTCTCCTCCCCCCCCCCAGGGGCATAGCTCGAGGCCTGGGCACCCCGACCTCTCTCGGGCCCCCTCTGCCACGGGGGACCCCTCCCCCCATGACGGGCCAGCGCACGGGGCTCGGGCGTCCAGAGCCCCGAACCATCAGTCGGCGGCGAGCGAAGGGAGGGAAGCGAGAAGCAGAAGGCCTCCTCAGAGGGCGGCAGGACTTCTCAGAAGCCCTCGCGCCCTCCGAGAAGTTGTTTCTGTCTTCGGAGAAGGCTTAGAAGACTTCTCAGGAGGCCGGGGGACTTCGAACCGTCTGAGAAGGCCCGCCCCTTCTCACCTCCCCCCCTCGCTCTCCGCCTAATCAGGGGTACCTCCGGGTCCGAGCTAACTCGGGTTCGTTTTTCGCGAAGCCGAACCCGAGTTGCCCCGGGCCCGAGCTACCCCGGACAATTTGGGCGTCCAGAGCCCCGAAACATCAGAGGTAATTCGGGTCAGGGCTAACTCGGGTTTGTTTTTCGGAAAGCCGAGCCCGAGTTGCCCCGCGCCCGAGTTACCCCGGATAACTCGGGCGCCCAAGGAGTGGTCCACAGGGTGCCCAAATGTCACCAAGCGCGTTCCACGACTCGCAAAGTGCCTATTCTCGCAAACGTCTGGAAGACAGATGCCCATCTCAACGTACAGGATCTTGGATCCCCCGCGGCGGAGACAGGCCATTTGCGAGCAGCTACTTTGCGGGTAGTGGAACGCGCTCGTCTAAAATGGGCGACGCAACAAAAAACGGGGTCGTCTTCACCGAGTTCGGCGCGTAAGCTGCCTGCGCAAGCTCTCGCGTAAGCGCCCTCGTCTCCAACATGGCGTGCCGCGCGAGCGGCCCGCGGAAGCCACCGCGTAGGGTCGCTGCGTCATCTCGCGTAAGACTCGTTGTTGATCGGCGCTCGGATGGCAGCGGCAGGAGGACTTGCCGTCTCGAGCCTGTCGATCTGCCAGACGTCGCAGCCCACGCGTACCCCCCCCCCCCCGTCCCTGCGTGCCGTGCCCCCTCTCCTCCTCCGCGCCTGCCGCTCTCGCCGGCCGAAGCCGGGCAAGTGCTCTTTCCGAGAGGCGCAGGTGCTTCCGGCATCCCGGTGCGACTCTGGCCGCAGTCCGCCTCCCCGTGCAGCGGCGCTCGTTTGCCGAGGAGGGCCGGCGGGCCCTCGGACGCGCGCGTGCGGCCGCTGCTGTTCGATCTTCTGCGCCCGGTCGCTGCGCGCAGGACCCGCCCGCCGCCCAAAGGTGTAAATGTGTGTGCGTGTGTGTGTGTGTGTGTGTGTGCGTGCGTGCGTGCGTGCGTGCGTGCGTGCGTGCGTGCGTGCGTATATATACATATACATATACTTATATATACATATATATATATATGTGTGTGTGTGTGTCTGTGTGTCTGTGCGTGCGTGCGTGCGTGCGTGCGTGCGTGTGTGTGTGTGTGTGCGTGCGTAAGTGCGTGCGTGCGTGCGTGCGTGCGTGCGTGCGTGCGTGCGTGCGTATATGTGTGTGTTGGTATATATATATATATACACATATATGTGTGTGTGTGCGTGAGCGCGTGCGCGTGCGCGTGTGTGTGTGTGTGTGTGTGTGTGTGCGTGTGTGTATGTGTGTGTGTGTGTGTGCGTGCGTGCGTGCGTGCGTGCGTGCGTGCGTGCGTGCGTGCGTGCGTGCGTATATGTGTGCGTGTTTTGTTCTTTCGTCAGTGAGGGGGGCCCGCCGCGCTCGCGTGCCCCTGGCCAGCCAGGCCCTCCTGGCGCTCCTCCCGCTCTACGCGCGCGAGCCGTCGGCTGCCGGCCGCTCCGACCTCCTGCGGCTCTCCCCCGCGCGCGCGCGAGCGCCCGCCTCTCGGAGACCCCCCCCTGCTCGCAGGGCCCTCGGAAGTGCCTTCGGTAGCGCGCCTCGAGGGGCCCTCGGAGGGCCCCCGGGACGCACACACGATCACGACGAGGCCCTCCTCGGAGGGCCCTCGGCGGCCCTCTTGGAGGCCGTCCCGCTCGGAGCACGCCCCAGGCAGGCTTTCGGGCCTCGGCCTCGGTCGGAGGCTGCGGCCTCGGAGGACTCGGCCGCGGCCCGGGTGGGCTGGCGGGAGCACGTCGAGGATCAGCGGCGGCTGCACTTTCGTCGTGCCGCGGCCTTCTGTGGGCCTCCCGGAGGCGCCTCGTCGTCTCGGCTGGAGCCGCCGCGAGCGCCGGGCCATGAGAGACCCCAGGAGGGGCCCACGGCCAGATTGTGAGCCGTCACAACGATTGATTGTTGCCCCTCGCTCATTCCTACTGCTCTCATTATTATGCTAATTTCTCGTGTCGTCTCCTCACCCTGTACGTTATCAGAGGCAGTATCCTGTCGATGCTCGATTCGTAACTGCCCGAATTTCCGCCTGGGAAGCCAGGCAACATACACAGTATTGAATTCAGGCTAAGTCCTAGACGATGATGTCTTGCACGCAAAGGGCCGACTGATACTGATCTGATGTATAACAAGATGCTCGCTTTCAGCAGGGACTGCGGGACTATGACTACCTTTCGAGAAGGCTGCACGAGCGAACTTCCAGCCGATAGCGATGGAAACAGTCCTAAGAGGACGAGGAGGAGGAGGACGAGGAAGAGGAGGAGGAGGAGGAGGAGAAAGAGGGTTTGAGGATGAGGATATTCAGGGGATCATAGGGTCGCAGTTGTTGCCCTCCAGGGTGCTGTAGGAAGTCCCCATCCTCGACCTCGTACCTCTCTCCGCTCTCCTCGCCCTCGTCCTCCATGTCCTCCCAATCGCTGTTGATCTTGTCACCTTTCTCGGCCTCCTTCTCATATGGGCGACTGAAAGAAGGGGGTGGTCTTCGCGGACGCTGGCGCGGAAGCCGCCTGCGCGTGAGCGCCGTCGCCTCCGACGCGGCGTGCCGCGCCCGGGGGCCCGCGTGAGTTGCGGCGTGAGGTCGCCACGCCACCTCGCGCGAGATCCGTTTTCGATCGTCGCCCGTAGGTGTTGTCTTTCTCGTACCCGCTGTGTATCTTCAGGGCGCCAACATCGCAGAGCGGATGTCGTTTGCAGAACGATCGGATGAGCCTGGAGTGCCCTGGAGAGGTTCGTTCCGGATTTCGAGGTGCATTTGGATTCGTGTTGGCCAAGAATGAAGACCGAACAGACATCCACGCGAACTCCGCTTCGTTCTTCACTCGCCGTCTCGGGGCTTCGCATTGGCAGGAATCCGCGCGACAGTCCGCTGCAGCACGTCTGCAGGGTCGGTGCAGTGATGGATCTGCTTGCTCGGCTGGGCCGCCTCGTGCCCTCGGGGTGCTTGAAGTTTCGAGGCTGTTCTGCCTGGTCCCGCCCCCTGCAGGCAGTGGGGGCCCCCCGAGTCGGCACGAGCGGCAGCCCGCCCCCAGGGGCCGACGGGTGCCTCGGGAGTGGGGCCCGAGGCTCTTCGCCTCGGCCGGGCGTGCCCCTCGACAGGAGGAATATTCCCAAACGGTCCAAACATAGCCTGTCACCACCTACCAGACCACCCCAACCCAACCCGAAGGCCTCAATTTGCCCTCCATTTCCAGTGTGGGGGGGTCGGGGAACGTCGAAAAAACACATGGAACCCGTACCCCCCCCAACCCGAAATTCGGGTCAAATTCGGGTCTTCGGGTTGGGTTGGGGTGGTCTGGTAGGTAGTCAGCCTGGGACGACGATTCTTTGACTGTGTTTGACCATTTGTTGTAGCATGTGTTTGATTCTGTTTGCTCGTCCGCCCAAAGCCCCCCTGTTCAGGAGGAAACGCCCGACCTGACTCTTCGGTGGGGGGACGAAGAATGACACGAACATAAAATCTCGAAGATCCGCGCGGATTTCTCGTATCGGCGCTGGACCCCCCGACAGCGGCGCCTCCGACGTCGGCCCTGGAGCGCTCCGCGCGCCAGGGAAAGGGGCCCAGCGCCGATCCGAGAAATCCGCGCGGACCTCCGAGTTTTTATGTTTATGTCATTCTTCCCTTCCCTATTCGGGGCTCGGTCTCTCGCCACGGCGTCGTGAGAAGCAGTCGTCCTCGTCCCTCTCAGGCAGGTCCTGCTGGCACGCGCGAGCGCCCCCGCTCGTTCGCACCTGCTCTCAGTCGCATGAGGTTCCTTGCGCGTGTGGTTTCCTCGGTCACCAGATCAGCGGCAACGTCAGGGGGGAATCAGTGGCCCCCCCATTGCCCGTTCATCACCAATCGCCGCCTGGCTGCCCCACCCTGCACAAGACTTGGCGGCTCAGCTGTCGAAGCATAACGCCATTCTATCGGCGATGCAGCGCCGATTCCAGGGCAGTGTTTCCCCCGCTGAGCTGGTCCTCTTCTATCGCCCCCCCTTACCAGACGGACGCGAAAGGTCATCCGGGCGGACGGGGGGATACAGGACGTCTTGTGGGGAGGAAGCCAGTGAGTACTTTTTCGGGCACTGCCGCGGCAGCTTATACCGGTGTTCGTCAATCGAAGACGAGAGCACAGTGGATATCCATACGACCAGAGCGGTAATGCAGTTTTGGCTGCGTTTGCCAGAAGCACGGGGGAGTTCTAAAACCAAGGCTTTCAAGTCACTGTTGACGACAAGGTTTGCTTCCTCATCATCTATGGTGCAGGATTCCTGGCATGCGCGTCGCCATCCGATCCCATAGCCTCCCTGGAGGTTTGCATTGCTCTACGCCTTCGGCGGCATCTACATCGATGCGGACGCAGTCTGGCATTCGGCTGCGATTGCAGAGCCGAAGCGTCTGGGTCACCATCTGCTCGCTGACAGGGATATTGGAGCGACGCCAAGTGCCCGCAGTAGAGTGCTTTCCCTTCGGAGATGGCGTGGGTACGGAGGAGGTCTGGAGTATCAAGTTCTGAGGGCTTAGCTGCCTCGGCTCGGTATCGGTTCACCGATCCCCATCCCCATCCCCATCCCCTTCGAGACCCCCACCAAATTACCACCCCAGTCGGGGATACACCCCTCGAAACCCGAAGGGAAGACCGATTTCCCCATCTAGGGGGGTAAATCGGCCAGTGGGGCCCATGCCACGCCGCTGGGGATGGGGATCGGTTAAACGATACTCATCGGCACAGCCAGCCTTGCGAACCACAGCTCAGCGCAACTTTCAGCACTCGGGGTGTAATGTCCATCTCTGTCACTGCTGACGCATCAAGACATCATTTCCACGCAGGTTGTGATGAGAAGACAAAGAGAGGAGCACTGCCAATGGGAGGGCGCTGCTCAAGCCGAAGCGGGGATCAACCCCAGCGGCCCCCAACGGTCGCCGCTTGTGGGCCGCTTTGGGGCCCTCCTTGTGGCCATCCTCGATACAATCGATTGAAAGCAGGAGACCCTGAAGTATGAAACAGCGCGTTAAGTTGTCCCTTGGAGGGGGGGATGGAACCGGGCCCCCCTCCCCTCCCCTGGATGGAGGGGGGGGTGTCTCGAACCCCTCCCCCCGTCCCCCTACCCTACTTCTCCTCTCTCCCTCTCCTCGGCTGGCGGCGGCGGCCCCCCCCTGGATGAAGGGGGGGGGGTTCGAACACCCCCCCCTCTCCCGTGAGGGGGGGGGGCCTCGGCTGGCGGCGGCGGCGGCGGGGACGACGATTTCCTTTTCTGGGCCGGCGCCGGCGCCTGCGGCGGCGGGCGTCGGCGGCGGAGAGCGTCGACGAGGACGGTGGTGGTGGTGGTGGTTGTGGTGGTGGTGGTGGGTTGTGGTGGTGTGTCGGTGGTGGTGGTGGCGGTGGTGGTGGTGGTTTGCGGTGGTGGTGGTGGTGGTGTGGTGGTGGTTGATTGGTGGTGGTGGTGGTGGTGGTGGTGGTGGTTGTGGTGGTTGTGGTGGTGGGTGGTGGTGGTGGTGGGTGGTGATGGTGTGGTGGTGGTGGTGTGGTGGTGGTGGTGGTGGTGGTGGTGGGTTGTGGTGGTGGTGGTTGTGGTGGTGGTGGTTTGGTGGTGGTGTGGTGGTGGTTTGTGATGGTGGTGGTGGTGGTGGATTGTCGTGGTGGCGGTGGTTTGTGGAGGTGGTTCTGGTGGTGGTGGTGGCGATGGCGGTGGTGGTGTTTTGGTCTGTGGTGGTGGTGGTGGGTTGTGCTGCTGGTAGTGGTGGTGTGGTGGTGGTTGTGGCGGCGGTGGTGGTGGCGTGGTAGATTGTGGTGGTGGTGGTGGTGATTTGTGGTGGGTTCTTGTGGTGGTGGTGGTGATGGTGACTTGTGGTGTTGGTGGTTGTGTTGGTGGTGGTGGCTGTGGTGGTGGTGGTGGTTGTGTGGTGGGTTGGTGGTGGTGGTGGCCATGGGTTGAGCGCCGGCGCCAGGGGAGGGGGGGTTTGAACCCCCCCTTCCTGGGTTGCCTCTGGTCATCGTCGCTGCGTCCGCCGGCGGCGCTGCTGGCGGCCGCCGGCGCCGGCGCCGGGGGTGGGGGGGTTCGGTAAGGGGGGGGGTTTGGGGGGGGAAGGCAGTCCCCTTGGTTTTGATCGACGGCGCCGAGTGTTGGGGGGGGGCCCCCCCCGGGTTCGAAACGCGCCGCCATATCTTCCCAAGGCATGCGCCCGTGAAACGCGTTCTCTCCGAAGTATCCGACCTCCTTCTGGAACCTTTGCTGTCAGTACTGTTCGCCTGACGGCCTTTTCCGTTTCCGATATGCTTCGGAGGTTAAACACAGGCCCGCAGTACAGAACCAGAAGGGGTCGCCTGGGGGTCCAAGATGAAAAACCAAATATCGTCCCTCCCCGCCGCCCCTTTTCCGCCGCCACCGGCGGGAGTCGGACCGATCCTTGAGACCTTGTTGCCGCTCTCTTCTGAGTGCCGACATGAAACATCCCCTATATCCCTATGATTGGCATCGCCTAACCTCGGTGTCGATCTTAAGAGTTCTTCCAGTTTCTGAAGACACACCCCTACGAATGGCAAGGCCCTGGGGTTGCCGATCCTAGGCATATGGATAAGTTCGCGGCTGATTACCTGTTGTCTTCCAGACTGGGATTGGTTATGTTACCGTTTCCCGTCGTATAGGTGGGGACGTTGGGGGGGGAAATTTGTTTCTCCTGAACATTTTGAGCATGGGAATATTGTTGTGGGTGTCTCGCCTCCGCCCGCTTCCGCACCCGTCTTATCCCCCTTCTCACCCATATCAGTTAGTTCCGTTTCCCTCACACGTAGACATTTCGCACTCAGACCCACTCGCGCTCAGCCCGATTTATACTAAAACCCGGACCCAGGCATAACATTATCCGGGGAACGTAAGAGTCGAATTCCCCGGAATCTGAGTTTACCGACGTTTTTTATTGGGCCCATTTTAGATTTTGATGGTCATGTTTTCGTTGAATGTCTGCAGCGGGAGCTCGCGTCAAATCTCAGGCTGGGTCTCGTCACTTTTCTGACCGCCCTGTCGGGCCAACTCGAGTCCCCCGGACAGGAGTCTTCTGTCCCCCGACCGTACCTCATACCAACTCATGACCGGATCCACTCATACTCAGACCCACTCATGTTCAGACTCATCCGTACTCATACTCGTCTATATGTTGACCATGCATCACCAGACGGACTCACACTCGGGCACGCTCATTCAGACCCCTTCATGTTTTGACGCACTGTACGCAGATCCCCCCTGCTCAGATAGTGCATGTCTTTGTCCCGTGGGGAAGTCGACCCAGGTGCTATCACCGGCCTGTTCGCGCCAAGACTGCCGGGCCCGAGTCAACATTGTAATAAGCCCCAAAATCGCCGCGATTTAGCAAGCACTGCGCTGTGGCCTCGCAAGTGTGGGGTCAGACTGGAGCGGTACCGCGTGCCCGTTCGCGCCCGCCTTGTGGGGACCTCTCATGGAGACTGCCGCGCTCGCCGGGTAGAGCCGCGTCTCTGCTCGAAGCCTCGTGATCACCGCGCCGTAGCAGGCATGGCACCTGGCCCGCCCAAAGGCGAGCCGGCTGGGGTGCCTGCGCTAAGTCGGGCGCGTCCCTTTCCAGGGGGAGCATTCAAAAATAGTCCAAAAAGAGTATGTGGACGATTTGTTTCACCATTGTTGAGTTTAGTTTGAATTCTTCTTGGTATTCTTTATTTTTCGCCCAAAAAACCTCCTCCCCTCCCTCTCCTCCACCTCTTCCTCCTCCTCCTCCTCCTCCTCCTCCTCCTCCTCCTCCTCCTCGGGTCGCCTACGGCCTGGGGGGAAACCATGCAGACCACACCACCTCTCGGGTGCATGTCCTGGCTTTCGGCCCCCCGGCGGTGGCGTCGGCATTTTCTCTGCTCCTCAGGGTGGGGTCCAGCCAGGACTGGTCGCGTGCGTGTGGCCCTTCGCCGGAGTGGCCTCGAGTGCGCGGCCCTCTGGGACCAACCAGGGTTCGGAAGCGGAGGCGGAGGCGGGCAAGGGTTAGGTCGGGCATGTTCCCCTGCAAGCAGATGTTGCATGACAAATCAAAGATACCCCAAACAATACACCAAACGAGTACAAACAAATGATAGGAAAACTCGTCCCCTGACTATGTTTGACAATTTTCGAATCTTCCTCCTGTAGAGGGACATGCCCGACTTGAGGCAAGGGGGAAGCAGGAACGCCAGGAGAGGCCGAGATGGGCAAGGCAAGGACCTGGACCCAGTCGGTGGACGGTCCTTGGGAGCATGCAGCACCCTGAGGAGCCTCGAACGCTCGGCGCTCTTCTTTCAAGGAAACATGATATTAGGTCGGACGTGTCCCGCTACAGGAGGAATCTTCAAACATAGTCAGAAAATTGTCTGGGGGCAAGTTTCCATCATGTTTGAACATGTTTGGATATGTTTAGAATATGTTTTAGTTCTCGTCCAAATTATTCTTACGCTTCGCGTATCCCCACCAGCCCATCTCAAAACAGCAACTCTTGCGAAGCATGCCGACAGTCGTGTTTTTTCAGGCGTGTTTCCGCCTGCCCCCGCATATCTCCCCTGTTCTTCCTTCCTCCCGCCTCCTTGTACACCCTCCTTGTGGTGGGAGCGGGAGAAGGACGAGGCGGAGGAGGAGGGAGAGAAAGCGCTCCTCGTGGTTTGAGTCGTTTGGGGGTTCTTGTCCTGGTGTGAGTCGTTCGGGCCCTTCTTCCTGGTGTGAATCGTTCGGGCTCTTCGTGATGTGAGTCGTTCGGGCTCTTCGTCCTGGTGTGAGTCGTTCGGGCTTCTCGTGGTGTGAGTTGTTCGGGCCCCTCGTCGTCGTGTGAGTCGTTCGGGCCCCTCCTCCTGGTGTGACTCGTTCGGGCTCCTCGTGGTGTGAGTCGTTCGGGGCCCTCGTCGTGGTGTGAGTCGTTTTGGGAGCCTCTTGGAGGCCTTTTGGGGCGTCTTCGGGGCCTCTTGGCGGCCACAGGGGCTTCTAGGAGCGTCTTGGGTGCCTTGGGGGAGCCTCTTCGGGCCTCTTGGGAGCCTATTGGAGGCCGTTTGGGGCGCCTTGGGGGCCTCTTGGCGGCTCCAGGGGCTTCCAGGAGCGTCTTGGGTGCCTCAGGGGAGCCTCTTGGGGCCTCTTGGGCGCCTCTTGGGGGCATCTTGGGGGCCTCTTGGAGGCCTCTTGGGGCCTCTTGGGACTCTTTGGGAGGGGTCTGGGAGGAATCTTGGGGCCATCTGTCGGGCGATCGATCACAGATGGGGCGAGCACTTTTCTCCCCCCCCCCCGTCGGGGCCAGAATCCTCGTGAGGGGTGTCGAATTTTAGCCCTCCCAGGAGTCGAAAAAGACCCCTCCAACGACCCGCGAGACGCCCTCTCCAGGCCCAGGGGGAGGGGGTAGGGGGAGGGGTAAACCCCTCCCCGAAGGGGAAGAAGGGGGTTGAGAACAGAGCGGGCTCTCTAAACCACTCACGCCCAAAGGGCTGGTGGGATTCCCCCTGTAGGAGGACACGCCCGACCTAAATGTAAGACTCGAGTCGGAACTCGGTTTTGCCGACGTTTCTTGACGAGCGCGTCGTTCTGAATGTTGACGGTCCAGTTTTCGTGGGATGTCTGCAGCGGGAGGTCGCGTCAAATTTCAGATTGGGTCTCGTCAGTTTTTTACGATGGCCCCCTCAGGCCAGCCCGAGTCCCCCGTACCCGAGTCTTTACGTCCCCCGATTCTCAGACAGCCTGACGTCCCCCGAGCAGCTCGTCATTCTCCGCCCTGGCCCCCCCCCGCCTGCCTTCAGGCTGGGGCCGCCAGCTGCGCTCGACCCACTCCTCGAGGGCGCCGAGTTCGTGGCCGCCTGGGAGGACCTCGTCCTCGCCGTCGGCGACGTTCTCGTCCTCGTCGTCGCGAAGTCCTCGTTTGCGTCGTCGTCGTCATCGTTGTTACCGTCGTGTTCGTGGTCGTCGTCGTGGTTGTTACCGTCGTTGCCGTCGTCGTCGTCTGCGACAGTGCAGATCTCTTACCTCTCACCGTCGTTGCGGCCCGTGATTTCCAGACAGCCCCGTTCGCCTTCCAGGCAGCCCACCTCCAAGTTGGTTCAGCTGGCCGCCGTGTCCATGATAGGTGGATGCTGTCAGCCACACAACCATACACACAGACGGCAACAAGTGGATTTTCCGCGGGCCTCTCAGGGAAGGGCGACGGTGCTTGAGTCACCACAGGGCCAGCGAGTTTGAAGGCATAGGGGAAACTCGTCGGCGGTTGACTGTGCATATTTTCTCGTGGCGTGTGTGGCTTCGCTTCCGCCTCGACTTTGGACTCAGCATGGCCCCTGGCGCTGTCGAGTGGAATTCGTGGGGAGCTTCCTCCTGCTGGGCGGCGCCCTGCAGGGGTCAGGGCTTGGAGGGGAGGCGCCTTCCAAGAGTCACCACGCCACCAGCTAGGGGGTTGGCCGCTCCTCCCCCTGGGCTGGTGGCACCCTGTGCACGGCGCGCCTCCAGGTCTAGGTCGGGCATGTCACACTACAGGAAGGATGTTCAAAAATGTTTAAAAAGTCTGCAGGGGACAATTTTTGTATACTATTTTGGAATATTGTTTCAGGTTCTTTGTGAGTATTTCTCGTTGTTCATACAAAACCCGCCGGTAGGAGGACATGCCCGACTTAACCCCAGGGAGTGCCTGGAACGGAGTGCCACCAGCTCGGGGGGTGGCCTCTGGAGACCGAGTTTGGGTGGTGGTGGTTCGTTTTACTCAAGGGATTGAAGCGTCCTGGCTCGCCTATGGGCCCACCGAAGACTGTTCTAATAATCTTTTGTGGTCTGCACGAAATTTCCTTAGGACATTTCTGGCTGACACTGTCTTGCTTTAACACATCGTGTTTATGTTCTGAGAGCATTGCTTTCTGTTGGCCGAACAGTTTTGGGTTTAGGAACATGCCGTGGTAGACCTATAGGAATGCCGGGACGGTCGGTCCCTGCTCAGGGCATGGGGGATCTTTCAGTAGTAAGTCATGGGCGCCGTCACTCAGAGCCCCGAATTATCAGGGGTAACTCGGGTCAGGGTTAACTCGGGTTCGTTTTTCGAGAGTCCGAACACGAGTTATCCCGGACCCGAGTTACCCCGGATATTTCGGGCGTCCAGAGCCCCGAATCATCAGGGGTAACTCGGGTCAGGGTTAACTCGGGTTCGTTTTTCGGGAACCCAAACCCGAGTTACCCCGGACCCGAGTTACCCCGGATAATTCGGGCGTCCAAGTCACCCGGGAGGCTCCTGCTCCTCCTCGTCTTCCACCTCCCCCCGGCAGGACAAGCGCCGCCTGCTCGTCGCCACCGGCGTCATGGCCAGCGTGCCCCGGGGTGCCGTGGTCAGCCGCGTCCTGGCGCGGCAGGCGCAGGCACGCCATCGGTGGTGGGGTGGGGCGGGGGGGAGGGCGGGACCCTCCTCCTCTGCCACCCCATCTGCTCCCTCCACTGGCGGAGGAGGAGGAGGAGGAGGAGGAGGAGGAGGAGGAGGGCGAGGAGGAGGAGAAGGATGAGGATGAGGAGGAGGAGGAGGAGGAGGAGGAGGAGGAGGAGGAGGAGGAGGAATCCCCCCCGTCCTGTCTTAAGGTGCCCGGCCCATCCTGTTCCCCCCCACTCGCATTCCCCCTTCCCGTGCCCCCTCCTCCTCCTCCAGGCGGCCCGGTCGAGCGCGAGGGACTCTCAGCGCCACCTGACGCGTGACGAGCATCTCACAATCGCCAGGGCCTTCTCGCCTCGCAGTGCCATGGTTGCGGCGGGCCCGAGGGCGCACGACGAATGAGTTCCTCCTCTGGTCTCTTTCGCTTCGTCGGCCTGAGGCCCTGTTCCGCCTCCCGCGTGTCCAGGATAGCAAACATCGTCGCAGAGTGCCCCGCCCACGACGTGATCCTGCTGGATGGGGCCTGGCTGCGCAGCTCAGGCGAGCTCATCGAACCAGATTATTGGTGGCGTTTCTTTTCTTTGCTACACGTTCGGCTACAAACGTGGCCCGCTTGCTACCCCGTGTTGTGTAGTCAGCATGTTGTTGAAGAAAGATCGGTTCCTGAATCATAATATGAAACGCATCGTTCTGGTACCAGAGCAGTTGTGGCGACGTCCAGGGTGCGCGTTTGTACGGCAGCAGGAGCAAACATACGATAAAGTTGGTCTCTATTTCCCCCCCCGCGTGTCTCTGAATCAAGCCAGACGCAAGCCTATGCCAAAGCAGCTGAGTGACGGTACAAACGCTTCAGAGTGCATTCGAATAATTGGACAGACAGCGCCCATGTCTCTTAGTATATATTGATATGAATGGTGGATTGGTGAGTTCTGCAAATGATTTTTGTGGTGGGCGAATTTCGCGTCGGATTTTTTTCTCGCGCGTCGCCTGTTATTCGCCCGATATTGTACGCATGGGATCTCTGCGCCGACAATACCACTTCCATAATGTGGCATCCTACCTTGGCGAGAAGGGCGAGAGCCTCATCGACCACGTCGTCGTTCCTCGTGCTCTATTCCCTCCCGTGGAGTCTTGCCTTGATCACTCGCGATCGGCGAGGGGACCGCAGTTGCACCAGACTGTCTCCGTTCGAGACCATCGGCCAGTTGCCTCACGTCGGTGCCATTGCCGCTCCATTTCCCGCACGCGAGGCACGGCGAGGTCGAGAAGTCATGTACGAATGATGTGTACAGACTGATTTCACGCGTCAGGCGTTCATTAACACACCCAATTCGAAAGTGGAGGCGGTCGGGGAGGAGTTCGAGGAGACGCGGGAGGAAGGGAGGGTGGACAGCGTGCGCAATCCATTGATGCACGCGATGAACAATACAGGTTGCGAAGTGTTTGCCGCCTCGCCCCTCTTCGCTGAAGAGCGTGCTGCCAGTGCTAAGCTTCTTGGGCCTCTTCTTGGGACAGCGCTGACTACATCGAGAAGTTGTGGGTAGAGCTGTAACGGACATGTCTACTCAGCGGCGAACTGACTTGATCAAGAACGTCAGCCGCGGATTGGGACACACGGATTTGACAGACATTGGGCAACCGTTCGATCCAGACCGGTAGATGAAATTGAAGAAGCATTGAGGCATCGCTGTCACTACCTCGTGCACATGTCGTCGCGCATGCTTGCAGGCAAGGGGCGAGGCCCTCGCAAGAAGCAGCGCGGCGCGCTCCGTCTTCCGCCTGCGCAGCTCTGCAGGCAGAACGCATGGAAGCACACGCCCGGACGGGCGGGTGCTCAGCCACGTACTCAGTGATGCGAAGTATTTGCCCAGAGCTACGGGGGGTACCCCGTAATCCATGGGGCAAATTTGATGCCGTGGTTGTCGCGATGGACAGCTGCGACCCCATGGTTCAGAATGTTTGGGAAATCGGGCGCTGGAGGACATGGCCCGACTGGTCCTGCCTTCCCAAGTTGCCCCGCTTGCTCTTCCATCCGAAGCGGGTCAACAAGCGTCGGCTGGAAGCGCGGCCGGCGTCGGTCATGGCGATACCGAGCGCGAGAAGAATCTTTCAGCTGATTTACGTAGGCAGCCGCGTACCGTATTGCTTGTCGGCGCTGGAGGCGCACGACCACTTCTTGGCGCCGTGCCCAGGCCCCTCGTCTTTCAAAGAATGCCAAAGCCGATCACAACGGCGAAGGAAGTATCGTGGTCATGTGTTCCCTGGGCCGAAGCTGCGATGCAGGAGCCCTACACATAGGAAGTCCAAGAAGTGCCCCCCCCCCCGAACTGGGTCTATGGCGGCCTCAAACATCGACGCCGTGCAACCGGCATGCCAATTCAGCTTAGCAGCAGTTTCAAGATGCAGGCGGGAGGTGTCTCGCGTGCACTCGGGTGCCACGGCGCCTCCAACGTCTTTGTTGCGTCCTCCTCCTCCTCCTCCTCCTCCTCCTCCACCTCCCCCTGCCCCTCCCCCTCCTCCTCTCTCTCCTCCCGACAACCTCGAGTTCGTCGTCAGACCGTGATGGTGTCTGTGCGCGGAAACCGCCTGCTTCCGGACTGCTGAGAAGGGGACGGCTCTCTGCTTGTCAGGCCCGCAGGCAGAAACCAAAACAGCCCGCGGCGGCAATCTGGCCTTGAGGGGGGGATCCCCTTGTCCTTGGTGGTGCAATTCCCTTTGATCGGGGAATGTTCCAACTGGAAGACGAGTCAAGATGTTCCTGGTTTCGCCCTGGGACGTGTGCTTTCACTGGGGATACTGGTGCTATACTGTTGATGTTTGGTTCGTTCTCCCAGACCATCCAGCAGCATGTAGCTGATCAGTGTTGTGAACATGGTTGGCACGTGGCCGCCGTGTCCCGATTGCCGCCGGATGAATTCAGCACCGACGTCCAGCAGGCAGCGTTAACAGGGTTTATCGACGATTTGGCGAAGAAGACGTTGGTGGTCCCGGAGGGAAAAGCCATGCAGCATTTATCTGCAGGATCAGCAGCAGAGAACAACTCCGTATCTCAGGGAATGGTTGAGGTGGGAGTTTCACAGAACATCAACAAGCAGGAACACATATCATGTCTTGCTAGGCGTGGAGCTCACACCCTCGCCAGGCTTTTGCACAGGCAGGACCGCCCGCAGATCGCAGGTGTTTCTCGTCATCCTGTCCGCTATCTTGGTGGACAGCTATCGTCAACGTTCTATCCCTCTCCCGAGATTGGCAAGCGACCCGTGTCGCTGCGAGTCAGCCGCGACACGATGGGCAGTTCGTGTTTCTCGTCAGCATTTCGGGAACTCAAGGTGAGCCTCGTCAAGTGCCCCCTTTATCAACAATTGTTTTTCTGGGATGGAAGTCTGGGCTAAATCAAAAGGGCCCTTCGCGCCGCGGGACTTCCAGGTGCTTGGTATGTTCATCGCCAATCGATGCCGGAATAGCCTGGAAAGGACCTGATCTTGCTGATCTTTGGACTCATTGGGCGCCAAGCCCCTCAGCAGCCATCAAGTCTTGAAGTAGTTCGGAGTGGCCGGCCTGTCCTTGGAGTTGCGGTTGCGTAGGCTTCCATGTTATCAGGAGCCCTGCAGGACCAAACAGTTTCATGGGCAATTCTTGGGGAGCTGTGCCAGGCACTATAGTAATAGATGGTGATGTATATGTCGACCATTGTGCACCTCCTCCGGAGCATCCTTGGACTTTGCAGTTTCAGCAATCTATAGATTCTTGAAGTGCCATTGAGCCTGGCGAGGATGTTTCAGTTCAGGTCGGCAAAAGACTGGATCAGGTGTTTTTTTTCGATTCCGATGCCAGCAATCCGTTTGAGATGATGAACGCCAGCGAGCTTCGGACACATCTTCTTTTTTATGCTGCCACCAGTGCACCACCAGCGACTGATGGGCGTTTCAGATCATGAGCGCCAGCGAGCTTCGGGCACATCTTCTTCTCTCTGCTGCCACCAGTGCACCACCAGCGCCTAATGGGGTTGAGGGTGTAGGCAATTCACTCAATGCCTAAGCCATTTGGGCCACAAGAAATCAATTCGGCGTGCACGCCGAAAGAGCGCGTTCCGTGGACGCTGGGAAATGGGTGGGGGGCCGACCCCCCCTTAGATGCAGGGGGGGAGTGGGTCGAAACCGGCCGCTCCCCCCTTCAAGGGGGGAGTTCGAACTGGGGCCCCCCCCTTAAGTTGCAAGGGGGGGGTGGTCGAACAAAGGGGTGGGGCCCTCTGGTCAACGGGAGGGGGGTTCGAACCAAAGTGGGGCCCCCTTCCTCTTTCCAAACGGCGTGGGGGGGGTTCGAACCGCGGGGGGTCACCGCCCTCGAGTTGCAGGGGGGGCGGGGGGTTCGATGGATGGGAAGCCCCCCAGGGGAGGGGGGCCCCTTGCAACCGACGACGGCGAGCGCCGGCGCATGCGCCAGCGCCGTTGGACAGCCACCACGAGGGCCCCCCAGCCCTGCGACGACGGCGGCGGCGACGGCGACAGCGACGGCGACAGCGACGACGACGGCGACGGCGACGGCTGCGACGGCGGCGACGGCGACGGCTACGGCGACCGTCGACGGCGTCGACGACGGCGCGCGCAGGGGGGGGAAAGAGGGGGGCCGTCTCTAACCCCAGCCTTTGCATTTCGGGTAGGGGGCCTCACCGGTTCGACCCCTCCCCCTTGCAACTCCGGGGGGGGCGCCTCCCCGGTTTGAGCCCCCCCCGTTGGACAGGGGGTGCCCCAGCCACGTTCGAACACCACCCCGTTTGCAACTCAGGGGGAAAAGCCCCCCCCTGGTTGGCCCCCCCCCCGCGGGGGGGGACGGTTAGGGAGGCCGGTGTCCAGGGGAGGGACTCTTTGGTTTTACAGGGGGTGTCAATTATTTGGGGGGGCGGTAGTTTGATAAAATGTTTTTCCAGGCAGGCGTCCACGAATCGCGTTCTTTCCACATTTCGCATCCACGAAGGGGGGCACTCATGAACAATTACATGTAGTTAGAATCTGCAGACCTACAAACTCGTGCGCGATATGGGGTAGTTTATTTTTGCGAAGGCCTCACGGCTGGTGAAGCCGACCCTGAAGGGGACGACGACGACGGCGGCGGCGACGACGACGACGCTGACGTGGGATTGAGTCCTCAAGGATGCTTCTGGAGGTCTGCACATCTACAAATTGTGCGCGATTTGGGGTAGTACATTTCGCGACCGTACTGGTGCACAGCAACGCACAAATAAGAGCCTCACTAGACAATACTGTATATATCGGAGGTTGATAGACCTTCTATCCTGACGCGTCGATTAAGGGATCGGCCGTTTTCGGTTCGCGAGAGGGCGTCGCGGCCGTGGTTTTTGCGGGTCCAGGTCCGTCGGTTTCGGTCCCAGGCCGTTTCCACGAAGGCGAGGTTTACCAAAGGAGGTGTGTCCATCGCCGAATGTCGCCGAGGAATATATGCTGCCGACGTTCTGGATTCCGATGCGCGCAGAAGCCGCGCTTGCCTGCACGACGGTGCAGACGCGCCGGGCCCGAAGGGCGAGCGGGGCACGTGCGCAGGCGGGGAGGGGGTCCGGGGCCGAGGTCTACACCCACTGCCGCCTGGACCTCGAGAGGACGCCGTGGGACCCCATGGCCCTCGGCGCGCGCGGCTCAGCGTGCGGCGCGGGCGCTGCGTCGCGGCGCGGCCGGCGGTGTGGTGGCAGCGTCGTGGCTGTTTCAACACCTCGGGGCTGGGGGTCTGGGGGCCACCACGCGTTGGAGGACAACAACAACAACAACAACAGCAACAACAACAACAACAACAATAACAACAACAAAAAAAACGCTAGAGCTCTGGGGCCAGAGCTCCGTGGGGTGCCGCGCAATGCCACGCACTGAAAGAGCACAGCGTCAGATCTCTGGGGCCCGGGCTCCCTTGGAGGAAGGGGCGACGAGTCAGGGAGAGAATGAAATGTGCACCTTTTGTGGACCGTCGGGGCCCTACAGGGGCCTCCTGGGGCCCCAGAGGGGCACCAAAGGTGCACGTCTTGTCGACCCCCCCCCTCCGTTTGTCGCCCCCCCCCCCCCCCCTAGGCAGCGCCCAGCTCCCATTGTGGACTTTCATTTCGTCCACTTCCGTGTGGTCCTCTTTCGATTCGTCATCTTTCGTGCCGTCCTCTCTCGCTTCGTCTTCTTGCGGGACCTTGACCAAACGAAACCGGGCGAACCGAAGCGGGCGAACCGAAGCGGACGAACCGAAGCGGACGAACCGAAGCGGACGACAATTGGCCGAAGCGAAGCGGAGTCGCTCCCGGGCCAAGCGTGCGGCGTCGCGCGCCCCGAGCCGCACCGATCCGTTGCTGGGTGCCCGGGCGCCGAGCGGGGGCAGCACCGCGCGCGCGCGGGCGCCGCGGTAGTCTCGTCGCACCACCGGGGGCTTCCCGTGGGGGGGGGGGTCCGAGGGCGGTGCCGCGCGGCGGCGGGGGCGAGCAGCGGGCCTGCGGAGGGCCAGGGTGCAGTCGGGCACGGCCCCCTACGGGAGGACGATTCCCAAATAGTCCAAACATGGTCTGGGGACGATGTTTCAATTATGTTTTGGCTACTGCCGCCTCCTGTCATTACCTTCAAGTGAATATTTTTATATTTCAATCTTTCGTCCAAATGTCTTCATGTTTAACAATTAAAGTTAATCTGCACTTGTATCGAATCTGTTTTATCGTTCGTCCACAATGCGCCCGCAGGGAACACATGCCCGACCTAGCGGGAGCGAGCAGCGGGCCTGCAGAGGTCCAGGGCTCCCAGATGGGGTCGGAGCAGATGGGGTCGGGGGATCGCGCCGCATCGCCGATGCATCGCCGATGCAGCTCGCTGTGGAGCCCGATCTGCTTCACGTCGACGTCGGCGCTGCATCGCCCGCGTCGGCGCTGCATCGCCCGCGTCGGCGATGCACGCCCGCGCATCGCCGATGCATCGCCGATGTATCGGAGATGCGGCGCGATTTTTCCGACCACATCTACTCCGACCCCACCCAGGAGGCCTCCAGGAGGGCCCAGACCTCCGATGCACTGGGCAGAGGCCAAGCGGTGGCGAAGCGTCTTGGGGCCTGCCAA
Organism: Prorocentrum cordatum; assembly: GCA_963575745.1. Taxonomy (NCBI): domain Eukaryota; class Dinophyceae; order Prorocentrales; family Prorocentraceae; genus Prorocentrum; species Prorocentrum cordatum. The sequence continues at coordinate 35,012 of CAUYUJ010017054.1, read as the reverse complement.
CAACAAGCCCCCGGGGAATGATCCAAGAGCCTTTTTGCGATTTGCACGAGCTGCTCCTCAAACGCTCCTGGCTGAGATCGTTTTTTTTCATACATCGTGCTGGTGCCAGGGAGTTCTGCTTTGATGCTTCGAACGTGCTCTTGCTCTGCGAACGCGCCGTGGTCGGCCTACAGGAACGTCGGGACGGTCGGCGCCTGTTGTGACTTCGAGAGGACGTGCACGCAGACGGTCGGGGCCTCCCGGGCGGGGTCGGAGCCGACGGGGTCGGAGGTTTGCGCCGCATCGCCGAGGCCTCGGCGACGCAGCTCGATGTGGAGCCCGATATTCTCCACGCCGCCGTCGCCGGTGCCGCGCCAACGTCGCCGATGCATCGGCGATGCACCGGTGATGCATTGACGACGCGGCGCGATTTTTCCGACCCCATCTGCGCTGAGCCCATTTGGGAGGCCTCCTAGTTGAGAGGTCGCACGCGCAGACGAGTCGACTGAGGAAGCCTATGCTGGTCCACTCGGCGTCGGCATTCGAGTGTGCTGGTGCAGTCACCAGCCGTTTTCGCTAATCCACGTGCGCCCCGCAGGATACATTCGGTGGTTTTTGGACGTCTAGTAGCTTTCCCGCTGGGGTCCACTGAGAATGTGCAGCCGTGCGCACGTTGAGTGCACCTAGCAGTAGGTCGGGCGTGTCCCCACAGGCAGATTGTGGACGACAACTACAAACTACCCCAAAAACGTCAAACACATATTCAAAAATAGTAAAGCAAATCGTCCCAAGACCATGTTTCACGATTTTCGAATATTCCTCCTGTAGAGGGACAGGCCCGACTTAAATCTCTGTAGAGGGTTCTTCTGAAGGGTGCTCTGTCATTCTTCGAATGTAATACTGACGTTGTATTCATCGCGGCGTTCCCAGTATTAAGTCGGGCCTGTCCCTCTACAGGAGGAATCTTGAGAAATAGTTATAAAGATATTCTGGGGACGAATGTTCGATTATTGTTGAGCATTTCCTGTTTTTTGTCTATTTGTTATTTTTCTTCCAACATCCGCCTGTTCGGGGACACGCCCGACCTAATCCCAGTACTCGACCCCTTCCCATCAGATTCCAGTGGGCAGGCCACACTTCGGGCGGCCAGGGGAGGCGTGAGGGGGACGGTTAAGTCGGGCCTGTCCCTCTACAGGAAGAATGTTCGAAAATAGCCACAACAATTTGGTTGGAAATGTTTGTTGCATATTTTTGGGACAGTTGTTGGGTATGTTTGCTTATTCGTCCCAAATCCGCCTGTAGGGGGACATGCCTGACCTAAGACTACGGGCCTATGTGTGGATATCGTGACTGGTCCATGACATCTCCCAGATCTCATGGCCCCCCCTTTCTTTTTTTAACACGTCCCCCCCTCAAATGTGGACACGTCCCCGAACGCATGCCTCGGGCCATGCTGCGCTGAATCCTTTTTCTTTTTCCTGGCCCCACATTTCGGCGCACCCGATGATTACTAGACGCTGGACCCCAGAGGACCTCCGAAAGGGCCCACAGTGTGAACAGCCTCGAACCTGACTCATCGGGCCTCGACCCTCGAGCTGCGAGCTCTGCGTGCGGCGCGCATGTGGGGGTTCCGCGCGAGGGGGGCGGCCTCCCAAGGAGTTGGGGGGGGGCTCTTCGGAGGGCGGGGCCGAGAGACCTCCTCCAGAGGCCCGGAGGGCTCCCGAGAGGCCTCCCACAGCCCGCCTTCTGGGCAGCCACCCGCGCCTTCTTGGAGGGCCGCCCCCCTCTCCTCCGCCTCCTCCTCCTCCTCATTCTCCTCGATATCCTCCTCCTACTTCTCCTCCTCCTCCTCCTCCTCCTCCTCCTCCTCCTCTTCTTCCTCCTCCTCCTCCTCCTCCTCCTCCTCCTCCTCCTCCTCCTCCCCCTTCCCGTCTCCCCCCTCCTGCGCGCCGTGCCAAAGGAGGGAAGGGGGGAAGGGGGGCTCCCGAAGAGTCAAGAGCTGACAACCCGCGCCCCCGCATTAACCCATGCGACTTTCAGCCTCCTCGGCCTGTAGTCCCCTGGGGGCTGCGGGCGTGTGCTCTGGGACGGGGGCCCCCCCCTCGGATGGGAGACCCCGCCGGGGCTCGCCAACCCGTACCCATATCCTTAGTGCCCTCGTCGCCGAGCCCGACCCGAAGCTTGCGCTTCGAGTGCGAGGCCCCGAGCCGCCCCCAGCTCTCCGACCCTCGATCCGCGATCTTCGGGCCTCGCTCTTCGGCCCTCGGTCCGGGAGCTCCCGAGACTGTCTTCGGCGCTGGCCGGCGGCGGCCTTTCTTGGCGGAGCCCGGACGCGAGGGGCGCTCCGACCACCCCCGGTCCGCGCCGAATGCACGTGAGAAGTGCCCCTTCGCTGGTGGAGGAGGAGGAGGAGGAGGAGGAGGAGGAGGAGGAGGAGGAGGGACTAGGGGAGGAGGAGGAGGAGGAGGAGGAGGGAGGAGGAGGTGGAGGAGGAGGAGGAGGAGGAGGAGGGGAGGGGGAGGAGGAGGAGAAGGAGGAGGAGGAGGAGGTTACCCCTGGGTGCGCGTCCGCTCAGGATCCGGCCTCCCATGCTGCGCAGGGCCTCGGATATGATCGTTTCCACGGGCGTCCGTATTCCGCGTATTTGGAGATGGGCGGTCGGCATCTCCGTGGGAAGGAGCTGGTGTAGATCGTCCTCGGGCTGGCCTATTGCTTTCATCAGCTTCTCGTGGTCCGCCTGGTTTTTCGGCAATGCGAGTTCTCCTCGGCAACTGAACATAACGTGAATATTGGGTTCTTCCCCTGGCTTCTGGAAGGTCGGCAGCATCACCATTTCTTTCACCCAGATCCGTCCGCTGTCGGGGCCCCCTGCTTTGAGCATGTCGTAGAGCCGCTGCAGCCCCCCTAGCATCAATCGCATTCTGGGTGAGGTGTCCTTGTACTCGAAGCTGAGCAAAGCTCTCAGAGCCCCTGAAAGGCAGTGGCACCCTGGGGGTCCGTGGTCGGTGTCGGGGTCCTCCTCCCGCATCTTGAGGTACTATTGGAAGCAATCCTGGATCTGAGTGGGAGCGTCGCATTTGTTGTTGATCAGGATTGTGACGTGCGGCTTGCTCTCCAATGTGCTGACTCTGCCTTCGAGCTGAACGAGAAGACTCTGCATTATCGCGAGCGTGCTGTCCATGGCATCGTCCTCGTCCTCATCCACTGCCGCTGCTTGTCCTTTTTTCTCTTTCTTCCTGGGCGGCCCTGCGGCGTGTGTCGACCCACGAGGGCGTGGTGCTGCCAGCCACTTCGTCCCCTCCAGTCTGCTGAGGCTGAGCTTCACGAATATGAAACGAAGGAAGCAAGTGAGGTATAATTTGCTCACGAGCATACTTGAAATAGTCGGCTGCGGACTCGAATGTTGATAGGCATACTACACACTCCAATTTCGGCTCGATGAGTGGCGGTGCGAAGCGAGCACGACCTTTTGGGCAGTAGTTCCGTTTCAAGTTGCTTGCTATGTGTTGTTTCGTTGTGTCGGTGTCTCGGAAAGCCGATTCGCACAATACGCAATAGTTTGTATTCGTGGCGACGTTCGCGATGTTCGCTCGGCCGTGTGATCCTCCTATCGCGGAAACGATATGAGCATAAAATTGTTGTTGTCGACCAGAGTGAGTTGCATACGCTCCCGTCTTCCCACACTTCCAAGCAACGATGCTCGTCAGTTGCCGCAGTCCCTGCAGCCTCGCGAGTCTCTGTATCTGGCAGGAGAAAGCGCGCTCGAAGCTCGCCGACATCAATCCTGCAAAAGTCGGTCGGCTCCTGGAACAAAAACTCAAATTGGGTCAGCATCGAGAAGAGAATTGCACCAGCCTCGAGCTCCTGAAGGCTGTCGAGATCGTCCTGAGCTTGACGCGCCCAGGGGTGGCCGAGTCAGCAACTCGGCCTTCGTCATTAAAGGTCTGGGCGTCGAACCTAGTATTCCCGAAGACCGTGGCGAGATAGTGTGCATTGTCCTTCTTGCGTGCAACCATCTCTTGAAGCCACTTCAGCCTACGTATACGTGGTTCGAGAAAAAGAGGGGCGAGCTTGAAACGTCTGAGTACGTCGTGATGGTGCAGCGTGCGCTCGTGCTGTGCCTCCGAGTCCAAACTAGACGTTCCTGAGCCCTGCATTTTTTTAAGATGAAGCCCTGGGGGTGCCGAACGTCATTGTCCCGAAGGGGCCCAGACCTGTTGACCACCACTTCCATTCCCGAGAGTGCTGTGTTCACCAGGAGGCCCTTGACAAGCGTGCGCTTGAATGAGAGTGGCGAGTCCGAGTACCAAAACCTTCCCATACTATGAAACGCCGCCTTCACTGCGTTGACCCTCTTGTGAAGCTCGGGGCCTGGTGTAAAAGTCGCCGCCTGCAAACCTCCTAGATAGCGGCAATGATGGAGTGTGCGCCCAGTCACTCCTTCGATTGCTCCACTGCATAACCTACGCTGCGTCTGACGGGCCCCACGGCCTCGTAAGTAGCAGATGTTTTTTTCTGCTTGCTGATGTTCGCCCCCCCCTCAGTCCCTTGTCTATCGCTTCGTTCTCCAATATACTTCCTCTGCTAATGGTCTCCTCCATGGTGCCCTCCCCATCCTCCAATGTCTTGTTGGCCATGTCGTCTACGTACCCCGTCATGGAAAATTGTTCCATCCATTCAGGGTCCCAAGGAAGCGCCGCCTCCAGACAGGGGAAGCAGTTCTTGATGACCGTGAGGTCCGCGAAGCACTCTAGAATTGGCTCTGAGTATGTTCTACAAAAAAGTTGCGCCGCCCCTGCGCCCCCAGGGAAAAGGTCACTCTTGCCCTGCTGCCAGAAGGATCCCGTCTCATCGTCACAGAGAAAGGTATTGTGTACTACTCTTCTATCCCTGATGAATGTTCGATCCCCCGGCGCGTAGCAGGAGTCGATGCACTCTAGAATGGCCGAATGTTGAACAGTGTAGTACGCATTCGTAGCATCGTGACACCGCTGAGGGTGGGAAATGCCTGCTGCCTGCATCCTATAAGTTCCCGCCATCTGTACTCCCATTGCCGTCTCCCTCCTTCTCCTCATGAGGCCTCCGTGTATCCAGTTGGGCGGGTCCCATTGGGGTTCCTTCCGAGCTAGATCTGCACCGTGAAGCGCGCGACCGAGCGTGCACATGACCATGATGATGCGCTCCCCTTCTGTGTCGAGCTTGCTGTTGTGCTTGGGCATGCGTGCAGCCTGTGCGCTGCGCCAAGAAATCGGATGCATGTCATATAATCTGCACGCGCGCAGGAGGCCCCAGCAGCATGTCCCACGTCTGGGTGATCTTGGGAAGCTCATCAATGAAACCAAGACCATGTAGCTGAGTTGGCCCGCGCTCGTTAATCCATTTGGGATGTAGCACTAGGCGGAGGCATTCAGGTGGCGTGCTCCACTTGGGCCACGTCCTCCAGAAACGAAGCCGCCATACACTCCAAGACAAGAGGATCCAGTCTTCTATTGCTTTGTACATCGCTTCAGTCGGGTCCATGTTCTGTTCTGGTGTCTTAACGACCGCGGCGCAGCCGCCTAGCAAGGGGTCTAACTGCATCTTGCGCGCCCAGTTGGCTACACATGCCGCTGAACCTGGAAAACGTCGCTGCCTAGGTCCTCTCTTTTTGCAGGCTAAAAGGCGTGCGATCTTATGAACTAAATGATTGTTCTGTTCTTTTGCCGCTTGCCTTATTTCAGTGCATCTGCGTGTCCGTATCTCTTGCCAGTGCTGTTGGCTATGCTTTCTGATGCTCTTGCTCAGCTGCTTGATATTTGCGGTGTGCTCCTCATCATCTCTAGCTGCTGCTCGTAGGGTCCGAAGCTCGGCTAGGAGGCTCTTGAGAGACTCCAGGTGTTCCTTGTGGCTCTGGGTGTACAGGGGGGACTCGCTGAGGACCTCTATGGTGGCCTGGTTGAGGACTTCCATGAAGATCTGGTTCATCTTCTCCGAATCCCGAGATTCACCAGCTTGGCCGAACTCTTGCATCTTACCCGCTGCGAGCATGTCCATGGCCTCCAGAACCTCCGTGCGCTTCAAGCCTGCCTGAACACATTGACATAGGGCCTCACGATTAGGACGTTTTTTCACGATGGGGCCCTGAAGAGGCAGCAAGACGAGCATGGGATGCGGCAACGCCTGGTTTGTGATCCCTGCTTTCTCGACGTACTGCAATCTGCAATATATTCGCACTTGTGGTGAGCACCTGTACCCTCTCAAGCATGCCAAGTAGGGCGACAGGGACGAACACATGATAAATACAACTCTCCGATCCCGAGTTGGAGGTGAAGGTGGGAGGACACTCTCTGCGTGTTGGCGCTCGTCATCTCCCAGCCTGCTAGAAAAGGTTGTAGTCTGGCAGAGCTCGGTGTTGTCTTTCCTCTTCCAAATCTGCCTGCGACGCCGTCCTGCGTGGAGTGCGGAAGCCCACCGTTCAAGTCTGTAAAGATGAGTTGTAGTGCACCTCTTCCTCTGAGAAAAGACATCGCTTCATTGAGCCATATGTTCAATTGATCCAATGTACGTACGTTCATACAACAGACGGGCAGCTCGAGTAGTTTCGCGTGGGGGATAATGCACAGCGCAAGCTCCATACATGATATTTCCTCTCCGTAAAAGAAGCCCAAGACAGCGTCCCCATAGGGTTTTAGGGACTGGAATGATTCTTTTGACTGAAGATATCGGGGATCTGGATCTTCGCAACAACACGGTCACGCCACATGCCTTGGATGTCAGTGCGCCCCACGAATATACTGATTCAATTGCGTTGTGTGTTCCTATTCTCCTGGTCTCCTCCCACTGCTCATCCCTCGACTTCATCTGCGTGCCCGTCAGCGCGATGATGTCCTTAACGCCAAGTTCCGTAGATATGTCAAACAATCGAAAGTGTGTGTGTGTGTGTGTGTTGGCCACCATGGGATTGTACTGCACTATGCGGAGCAGACATGCAGTCGCCGAGGGCGCAAGGCCGCCGCCTGACATGCCGCCGCGGGGCGAGGGGAGTGTGCCCCTCGGGAGTTTCGGGGAGGTGGGAGATGGTTGGGTGGCGCGCTCCTTGGCGCCTCATCTGGGCCGCCTGGAGAAGGAGGAGGAGGACGAGGAGGAGGAGGAGGAGGAGGAGAAGGAGGAGGAGGAGGAGGAGAGGGAGGAGAAGAAGGAGAAGGGAATTGAGGAGGAGGAGGAGGACGAGGAGGAAGAGGAGGGAATAGAGGAGGAGGAGGAGGAGAGGAGGAGGAGGAGGAGGAGGAGGAGAGGAGGAGGAGGAGGAGAATCAGGAGGGGAGGGGGAGGGGGAGGAGGAGGAGGAGGAGGAGGAGGAGGAGGAGGAGGAGGAGGAGGAGGAGGAGGAGGAGGGACGGGGAGGAGGAGGATGAAGAGGAGATGATGATGAAGAGGAGGAGGAGGAGGAGGAGGGAGGGAGGGAGGGAGGGAGGGAGGGAGGAGGAGGAGGAGGAGGAGGGACAGGGGGAGGAGGACGAGGACGAGGACGAGGACGAGGACGAGGAGGAGGAGCAGGAGCAGGAGCAGGAGCAGGAGGAGGAGGAGGAGGAGGAGAGGGAGAGGGAGGAGGAGGAGGAGGAGGAGGAGGAGGAGGAGGAGGAGGAAGAGGAGGAGGACGAGGACGAGGACGACGATGAGGACGAGGAGGAAGAGGAGGCAGCACTGCTGTCTCGACCCGAAGCTTGCGCTTCGGAGGGCGCTCCGTCCTTGGGGCGCTGCTGGCCCCGGCGGGCATAGTGCCGCCGCGGCTCCAGCCCCGCCCCTCTGTGGGGGCCCTCTGCTCTCCCGCGTGTTTTGCTGGGAGAGAGAGAGAGAGAGAGAGAGAGAGAGAGAGAGGGAGGGATATTTCGGCGATACATCGCCGATGCATCGGCGATGCCTCGGCGACGTCGGAGATGCATCAGCGACGTCGGCGTGGGGAAACATGGGCTCCACATCGAGCCGCGTCGCCGATGCATCGGCGATGCGGAACGATCCTTCGACCCCATCTACTCGGACCCCATCTGAGAGGCCTACGTAGAATGTTAGCTCCTCCTCTGTGTCACTCAATCGTTCTGGGGGTACCAGTAGTCCGGGGAGGGTGCCTGTAGTCCGGGGGAGGGGTGCCTGTACAGTAGTCTGGCGGGGGGTATCAATAAGCGGGTGCGGGGTACCTGTAGTCCAGGGGAGGGTTACCTGTAGTCCTGGGGGGGGTACCTGCAGTCAGTCTGGGGGGAACGCGTGTTCACGCGTCAGCGCACTCTTGTGGGGGTAGATGTGGTAGATGTGGTCTGGGGGGGTGTACCTACAGTCTGGGGGGGGGGTATCTGTAGTCCAGGGGGGGGGTATCTGTAGTCCAGGGGTGGGTATCTGTAGTCGTCGGGGTACATGTCACACCTGCTGATAGCAAACCACCCTAACTCTGGAGTGGTGCTAGAAAAGAGCTCTAAGACGCGCTGGGCACCAGGCTACCGAGCGGGAAACAGAGCGTTCAAAATGAGGGACGATGAATGCCCTCGCTTTGTGAAAAAGGCTAGAGGGAGCCGCTACGAAACATGCCAGATGCCCAGTGCGGCCGAAACGGCTGGCACTGGACACAGGCAGCACAGGCGCTGCCAGGCCCGCATGGCGCTGCCCTCAAACGGGAAGCTGGACCGTGCCAGCGCGTTGGACCCGCGCGTATGGCGGGAGCGTGGGGAGCGGGTTGGGGCGGGGAGCCATTTGAGGTGCTGGCGGAGGCCGGGGCCTCCAGAGCGACCACCGACGCGCCCTCCACCCGGGGCCACCAGGGCGAGTGGAGAGACCCGCAGCGGCCTTCACCCACGGGGCCCGCGGCGCCCGGGGGGCGAACGAAACCACTGCGAGCTGCGCCGGCGGCCACTCCAGAGAGCTCAGCCCGCCGCGCAGCGGCCTCCAGGCCGCCCGGACACCCGCAGAGCCCGGCGTGGCGCTGCCATATGCCTGGGGGGCAGCTGAATTAGAAACTGTTCAAGCAATTTGAGCAAAGCGGGAACGCCTGCTCATCCCCTCATCTTGGGGTCACCGCTGTCGACCACTAGGTTTGCCTCGCCCGGGAGAAGGGCGACCCGACGCGCCCGAGCTCACGCCATGAAGGGGAGCAGGAGGGTGTGGTCTTCCGCGTCGTCGGGGTACATGTAGTCCGGGGACCCCGAACCATTGGGGGACAGAGTACGGTTGCACGGAGCAGTGGCCGGCTCTGTTCGTTCTCTGAAGTCGGACTTGTCCCTCCACAGGGGGAACATTTTAAAAGAGTCAAAAATAGTCTGGGGACGACTTGTTTTAACAATTTTTGAACGTTTTGGGGGCATGTTCCTGGTATTCTTTATTGTTCGTCCCAAATCCGCCTGTAGGGGGACATGCCCGACCTAATATTTTTCCCTTGTTCCCTCCCCCCTTGTCGTGAGTCGCTGTTCCTGATCGAAAACGTTCCGAGACACGCCTTCTTTTTCCTCGAGCACTGCCCCCGCGCGCGCCGAGGCGCTCACCCACGCGCTGACCTCGGAGTTCGTAATCGTTCTACTTTTCCCTTTCTTTCGTGCACGATGTGCCTGCTCCAACATTTCCAAGTCGCTCCGCTCCTTCATTCATCGAGCCCTGCCCTTGCCCGCCGAGGCGCTCACCCACACGCTGACCTCGGAGTTCGCCGGGAGCGCCTCGGCGCGCGTCCTGCCGCACGACGCTTTCTACCCGAGGGGCCCGGGGGGCTGCAGAGGGGGGGGGAGTGCCCGGCGGGCACCCGTGGGGGGGCCCCAGGGGTTCAGTCGCGGGCGTGCCCCTCTACAGGGGGAATGCCCAAAAATAGTCCAAACATAGTCTGGGCCCCAGACTCTGGGGACGATTTGTTTTAAATGTTTTGACCATTATTATTTTTTCCTGACTGTTTTTATGTTTTCTTCCAAAATCCGCCTGTAGGAGGACGCGCGCGTGGACCAGCGACGGCTTCCGCTCCCGGACCGAATCGGCGCGCTCCGCCGCTGAGTCAGACTCCGAGGCGGGATTTTACACATGACCACCGCCTGGGGGATCACTTTCCGGGGACCTCGACGGGCGGTGGGCATGGATCTACTCGGGCTCCCGGGGGGCCAAAATGTATCCGCATCCACCGCTCGCTGGGGCACCAGGGCGTCGGTTCCCAGGCGGTGGACATCGATAGAATCCCCGCCGCGCACGGACGGCACCGGCCTGTGTGCTTCTGAGGCGCCTTGCCCGACGTCCGCGGATCTGTCGCCCGTGCGCGAAGCTCACGGGTCCGGAATCCAGGTCAGCGCGGGCACCCGATCTTTGCCATGGGGCGCCGCTACCTCGGCTGGAGCTGGCGGAAGGGCGGCGGAGGGCGACGGAAGTGATTGATTTGAGGCCGCCTCGGCTGGCGGAAGCCAGCGGAAGCGGGTACCGACTGTTCTTCCGTCGCGCCGCACGCTTCGTACCGCTATGTCTGTGGCCCCCACAGAATTTGTCAGGTCTCGGGCAGGGAGGCCTGCGGAACCAAAAGATGCACCGCTAAGAGATCACAACATTCTAGGCGCAGGGCTTCCGGAGTCCGCTACGCGGCCCAGAGAGAGCCTTGGATGTGGGCCCCTCGTGGGGTTGGGCCGTGAGGACAAGATGTTGGTCTTGGAGCCGTCCAGGGGTCTGCCGGGCGGGGCTAGGACGAGGTTCAATGCATTCCAGATCGTTCCGCCGTCCAGGGGTCTGCCGGGCGGGGCCAGGACGAGGATGAATGCATTCCAGATCGTTCCGGAACGCTCTCAGAGCGTGCGTGGACGTTCTGAGAAGGTTGCGGCGCAAAGACATTCTACAGGGCCACCGGATCTCATATCTTAGACCCAGACATGCGACGTCCCGATTTTTTCAGGACGGCGTCCCCGGAAGTCCCAACCCGTTCCCCGGGACCGGCTTTTCGTCCCGAGTCTTTTTTTGATGGCCCCAGGGCCCGGCGAGGACCCCCCGGGGCCGAAAAAGGCGAAAAACCTCCAGCCATGCTTTTGTGTTTGTTCGACGCGAGCATGTCTGGGGATTGATCTTCACCCGATGTTGCTCCTCGTCCTGGCTTCGTATCAATCCGAGGTGGCCCAGCACCGGTGCCGGCCCGCAGGAAAAGGGCGGGCCTGGGTTCGAGGGCCTGGGTTCGGGGGCGTCGGTTGTCTTGCCTGCTTTTCGGCATCCCGGGGCCATGTCTCGGGCCCCAGGGTTAAGTCGGGCCTGTCCCTCTACAGGAGGGATTTTCGAACATAGTGAAAAAATGTCAGGGGATTCTTTGGGGCAGGGGCATCTTTGGGGCATCGTTTGAGTATTTTGGGGCATCTGTTTGAGTTGTTGCTTGTGTATGTTTCATGTTTCGTTCAAAATCCCCCTGTAGGGGGACAGGCCCGACCTAACCCCAGGGCACTGAGACACGGGCCACGCGCAGATGGGCGCCCATTCCGATCCCTCCGGGCCCACTGCTTTCCGATCGAGCCGCTCCGCTCGACCCCATCCGATCTCGGTGTTCTGGCGATCTGCTGCGGCTCCGTTCTTGCATGGGTGGGCCCTCGTCGAGGGCGAGTGCTCTCAGCCACGCGCAGAGTGGGGTGGAGGTGGGAGGGCGTCTTAGAGGCACCCCTGCGTCTTAGAAGGCGCGGGCCGTGAGGCCGGCGCCTTCTAAGAAGCAGCCTCCTTCTGAGAAGCCATCCCCCCCCCCCTCCCTCCACCCCCTTGTGCGCACCGCCAAAATCAGGCCAGACGGACCCAGGAAGAGGAGGAGGAGGAGGAGGAGGAGGAGGAGCAGGAGAAGGAGGAGGGGAGGAGGAGGAGGGGAGGAGGAGGAGAGGATAGGAGGAGGAGGACGAGGAGGAGGAGGAGGAGGAGGAGGAGGAGGGGAGAGGAGGAGGAGGAGGAGGAGAGGGGGTGGAGGAGGAGGGGGAGGAGGAGGAGGAGGGGGAGGAGGAGGAGGAGGGGGAGGAGGAGGAGGAGGAGGAGGGGGAGGAGGAGGAGGAGGAGGAGATTTTGCGTGGATAGATTTTGAAAGGATTTGCCCTCAGGCCCCCCTCCCGGCCGAATTGTTCCGGGGTCCCAGCCTAGTTCAGGACCCATGGCCCCTGGAGGGCGATTCCTGCCCCGACACCGGGCCCCTCGTGGGGCTGGGGCGTGGGCAGGGGCAGGGGTGGAATGCTGGTCCCCCCCCAGAGGAGGGGGAGGGAGGAGGGGAGGGGCAAGCTAGGTGCGCTCGCGTCGTATCTGACGTCCTGCCCCTCCTTTCCCAGCCCTTACCATGGCGTAGATCTCCTCTCTATTCGCACTGTCGGACGTCGTAGCAGGGCACAGCATTACATGGCATAGCATGGTATTGAAGATCAACGCGTAGCCTGACGCCCCAAAGTGGGGGGTCTTCTGCTTTCCAACACATCAACGAGTCGGCATCGAATGTGTAATCACTTTCGATGGTTGCTTCGTGTGGTCATTTTCTTGTTGTGGGGTCCTATTTGGAAGGGCCGGAAACCATGCCGTGGCATGGCGCTGGAAATGACGACGCCAGCGGTGCAGCTGGAGCGCGATTCGGAACGAGCGGAAACGCGGAAATAAGGCCAGCGCTGCAGCGGTAGCACGATTCGGAATGAGCAGAAGCGTGGAAATGAAGCCAGAGCTGCAGCGGGAGCACGATTCGGAACGAGCGGAAGCCCGAAAAGGAGGCCAGCGCCTCCGCGAGAGCAGCATTTTGAAAAAAACAAAAGCGAGAACACAACTCGCCGACATCCTGGGTGGAAAGACACTACGCGAAGGGGGGGCGAACACTCCAACACAGATTCCGCCACAGATTCAGGGGAGAGAGGAGAGTAGTATTCATATTGAGTAATTGTGGAGGAGGGAGGAGGGGAGGAGGGAGGAAGAGGAGGGGCTAATCCGCCTCCTTCCTCCTCCCTCCTCCTTCAGGAGGGGGGGAAGGAGGGAGGAGGAAGGAGGGGCGCACCTGTGCAACTGTTCGACTCCTAGCGCTGCCCCCCCAACTTTTGTCCGACCCAAGGGTGCATCGGATCGCGAGCGCCTTTGAGGTACGGTTGAGATCTTTGGCTGAGCGTTTTTTCACCTCGCGAGGGGGGCTGAGTTTCCTCCGACTCGAGGGCATCGGAGCCCTAGGGGCCTTCGAGGGCAGACCGCCCTCCTGCAGCCCGCCGGGTGCGTCAGCCACCATGCGGACCCGTGGCGGCACCGCGGACGCGACCTGCCGGCGGTGCAGCAGGAGCGGCCCCTGCCCCATTGGCCCGGCCGAGGCTGGTCGCGCGAGAGCCGCTTTCGCCTGTCTTGCCGCCTGCGCGCAGCCAAGGCGAGGTGGAGAGGGTGTTCGTAGACTTGGAACGAATCCCGACTCCAGCAGCTGCTCCTTGTCGAGAGCCTTCAGGGAGGCCAGGATCGTCCCGAGCTGCCGCCTGAAGCCAGAGGCCTGGCCCGAGAGCCAGGGGGCTCTTGCCGAGGAGGGTTTCCGGATGCCTTCGACTGCTTCTGCACCTTCGGGGGGGGGGCTGGGTGCGTCGCGGAACCAGGTCAGGATGGCGCCCAGGATCCAGGACCTCGCCGCAGTTGTTTCGCATCGTGGTCCCGCTGATGCCTGGGTCCCTTCTCTGGGGCCAGTCCGTCTCCCTGAGGCATTTTCTGACTGCCCTGCTGGCGCGGCAATGACCCCAAGAGTTTTATGCTGCATCGGCCTAATTTCTTCCGTCGTGATTTGATCCTTACGCGCGGCTCTCTCAAGCGTGTCCGCGCCTCGGTCAGTTCGTCTGCTTATCATTCGGCTGATTTCGATCGATTCGGTCCGGTCGGCTGCTGCGCCGCTGCGTCCCTTCTAGGCTGCTTTGGATCCATCGGCCTCGGACGGCTTCGATTTTCGCAGTCGGCTCGGGTGGGCTTCCATCTGGGTGTCGCTGTGGTCGTGTACTCCCACGCTGGTGTGCATCCACCACCGCCACCCAGGAAGTCACCACCCTCCAAACCACCCCAACCCAACCCGAAGGCTCAGATTTACCCTCGATTTCAAGTGGGGCGGTCGGGAAACATCGGAAAAAACACATGTGGAACCCTTACCCCCCCCAACCCGAAATTCGGGTCTTCGGGTTGGGTTGGGGTGGCCTGGCAGGCAGTCAGGAAGCCGCTCTTCCTGAGCCTCGCGAGGCCCTGGACTCGGCCCCCGGGGGCTGAACGCGTGCCCAACCGCCCCCAGAGGGTGAAAGTGGGGGTCGGGCGCAGGGTCCCGGCAATGATGTTTTTTAAGGCCATGAATGGGCGATACATCCTCGATTGTTGTGTTCGGCGGGGGAACTAATTGAAGCCCCCCGCCTGCACCCGCGCGCGAGACTTGAGGGGAAAGGAAGCAAGGGGCGGGGGGCTCAGGAAAGGCGACGAAGGCAACGCGCGCTAAGGGCGCAAAAAGAAAAGGCTGGAACACGCGAAAGCGGTCAGGTGAGTGTCGAAATCTGCCCAGCCAATCTGACATGCGGAACACTGCGCCTCAGTTTTGGGAATCTTGAAGGCCAGGGCAAAATGTGAATTCACATTGTGGGGAAAAGCAACATGTGAATTCACATTTTGGGAAAAAGGAAAATGTGAATTCACAGTTTGGGAAAAAGGGAAAATGTGAATTCACATTTTGGAATTTAGTGTAGGATTCTTTATGAAAGGGGCCAGAATGTGAAGTCACATTTTGGGAAAAAGGAAAATGTGAATTCACATTTTGGGAAAAAGGAACATGTGAATTCACATTTTGGGAGAATCGCGGGGCCCATTCCAAATCTGTCTTGGGGGTCGAGAAGTCACCGTTTGGGAACACACGCGATCATCAACCGCACAATCAAGACACACTTGCACTCCACTTCGCCGACCCACACGCAATATGCAAGAACGCCCGCACGCATGAACGATAATGGATGGACGGCGCGTGTGCCCGCGCGGGCAACGCGCGGGCACGAATGACTGGCCATCAATGACCGCCAGCATTGGATGCCAATCGTACCCGATCACATACATGAGCGATACATTGAGCATACATGGGCCATTCAGCCCCCATTGAAGACCCCCTGTTGCAGACCCCCTCTTTCACCCCGGCCCCTTCCTCGCATCCACGGGTCTGGGCAGGCGCCCGGGCTCGATGCTCCTCGATGCGCCTCGATCCTCGATGTTCCTCGATGCTCCTCGATGCGCCTCGATCCTCCATGCTCCTCCATGCTCCTCGATCCTCGATGCTCCTCGATGCTCCTCGATCCTCCTCGATGCTCCTCGGTGCTCCTCGGTGCTCCTCGATCGGCGCAGGCGCACGGTCTGGCGCCGCCAGACGCAGCAGCTCGCCCCATGTGCCCGCGAGCGCGGCCTGTCTCGGGAGGCACACACAACATACACAACACACACACAACACACAACACACAACACACAACACACGCACACACGCACACACACAGACACAATGAATCGTCGATTCCCCAGAAAATATATGAAACTATAGGAAGTGGATGGGAAGACAAAAACCCAGAACATATGAGAACATATAGGAGATCGAGTTATTTGTGTGTGTAATTAGTTGTGTGTCCCAGGGCCCCTTCACTTTCTTTTCTTGTTTGGTGAGACTCGGTTGTGAGGACTTCCCCCGCGGCGTCTCGGTGGACCTCGGCCTGACCACCAACAAGCTGCAGGCGAGAGCCCCCCTGGGGTTGAGCCGGGCGTGTCCCTCTACAGGAGGAAGATTGAAAATTAGCCAAACAAGTAGTCCTTGAGTACGTTTGACTTGAACACTGCTTTTCCTTGAGCATGTTTGAACCATTTTCCTTGAGCAGTTTTGAACCATTTCCCTTGAGTGTACGTTGTTCCTTGAGTATGTTTGAGCACTGTTTCGCTAGTCTTCGTCTTTCGTCCAAAACCCTTCTGCGGGGGGACGTGCCCGACCCAGCACTGAGAGCGTCGGGCGAGGGGGGCTGTCGAGCAGGAGCGGAGCGCCCGTCGTCGAGCCGCGGGCGGCCCTCGGGGTGGCGTGTTTTTTTTTCTGGTGTGGGCCCTCCGCCCGGAGGCCTCCCGCGTCACACGGTGAGGGCACTGGACAAGGAACCCCCTTGGAGGAGGAAGCCCAGGGCCAGACAGCCGGTGGAACTCCCACCGCGGACTGGCCAAGGGCAGCACCGCCGCCCTCATCGGAAGAGGAATCCCCCAGGGTCTGCAGCATCCTGGGCACCTTCCGCCTCGAGCATTCTGTCCGGAGGGGCCCCGGCCGGAGACCTGCGTTGGGAGGCAACTGCTCGGAGGTTTGCGTCGGAACGACTCAAGAGGATTAAGCCCCATTGGGGGGCTGCTATGCTGGAGTGGGCCTCGGATTCAGCGGGATTGAGCGGGATCAAGCCAGATTAAGCGGGATTAAGCCGGATTGAGCCGGATTAAGTCAGATTGCGGACCAGGGCAAAAACAGAATTTGACCTCCTAGGGGTTGCGTCTGAATTTGCCTTAGACGCGCTACCGGCGATGTAGGCAACGGCGATGCAGGTTTCGGCATTGTAGGTGGGAGTGCCTCGTGGGCAGATCAGTCGTAGGACGCCGTGGTCAGCGCCTCCCTACGATTTGCGGCGTCGTTTTCGCTCGATGACTTCGCACATTGGAAATGTAGGAAGGTGTGGTTCACGAGTTCCTGCAATTTGTTCTGCGCGAGTTCGGCGTCACGAAAGTCGGATTCCCAAAATCGCCGTTAACCATCATCGCCGTTAGCGCGGCCGACCCGGGATTGATTTTTGATAGTTGTTCCCTACCTAGGCTCTGCCTAGAAGGGTTTTTACTCGGTGTGCTTAAAGGGGCCAGGCAGTGGAACGCGCCCCATGCGGCTCCCCCAGTATCCGCCCCGCGGTTCCCAAAGTTACGTCCCCTTAGCTTAGCGTTGCTTATCGCATCTTAGTTTAGCATAACGCAGCGCTGCATTAGCCAAGCATAGCATAGCATAGCATAGCATAGCGCAGCCTAGCATAGCACAGCATAGCATAGCGTAGCATAGCACAGCGCAGCTTAACGTAGCATAGCAAAGCATGGCATAGCTTAGCATAGCACAGCGCAGCATGACATAGCATAGCTTAGCATAGCATAGCATAGCATAGCATAGCATAGCGCAGCATAGCATAGCATAGCATAGCATAGCATAGCATAGCATAGCATAGCGTAGCATAGCATAGCATAGCATAGCATAGCATAGCAACTAATGCTGCTTTCCTAGGGGTTCCAACTTCTAGGTAGGGTCGCACTGGGGTAATTTTATTCATTGTTTTGCAGATCGGCGCGGGCCCTCGCACCTCCCCTCCCCCCCCGAGGAGTTGATCTTGGCTGTTTTTGGCGCCTGCGTCGAGCAGGTGGAGTCTCTCCTCATGGGGCGCTCTCTTGCAAACAGCCGCACTAAGCAGAGGTCTGGAGCCAGACCCCCCCCCCTCCCCCTCCCTTTCCGTCCAATGTCGAAACGCCGAATGAAAGAAACGCTCATATTTTTTTATAGAATTTGGGCCGGTCTGGTGGGCCGCCGTTGTCTCCTCCAGCCCGTCTCCAATCCACTCTCGAGGGCGTGGCGTCCAAGAGGGGGGGTTAAGGACCAGGGGCGTGCGGAGATCTTGATGAATTCTTTACGCTTCGCGTATCCCCACCAGCCCATCTCACAGCAGCAACTCTTGCGAAGCATGCCGACAGTCGTGTTTTTCAGGCGTGTGTCCGCTTGGCCTCGCATATCTCCCCTGTTCCTCCTTCCTCCCGCCTCCTTGTACATCCTCCTTGTGGGGGGAGCGGGAGAAGGACGAGGCGGAGGAGGAGGGAGAGAAAGCGCTCCTCGTGATTTGAGTCGTTTGGGGTTTCTCGTCCTGGTGTGAGTCGTTCGGGCCCTTCTTCCTGGTGTGAGTCGTTCGGGCTCTTCGTGGTGTGAGTCGTTCGGGCTCTTCGTCCTGGTGTGAGTCGTTCGGGCTTCTCGTGGTGTGAGTTGTTCGGGCCCCTCGTCCTGGTGTGAGTCGTTCGGGCCCCTCCTCCTGGTGTGACTCGTTCGGGCTCCTCGTGGTGTGAGTCGTTCGGGGCCCGTTCGTCGTGGTGTGAGTCGTTCGGGCTCCTCGTGGTGTGAGTCGTTCGGGCGCCTCGTCCTGGTGTGAGTCGTTCGGGCCCCTCCTTGTGGTGTGAGTCGTTCGGGCTCTTCGTGGTGTGAGTCGTTCGGGCCCCTCGTCCTGGTGTGAGTCGTTCGGGCTCCTCGTGGGGCCTCTTGGGGGCCTCTTGGAGCCTCTTGGGGCCTCGTGGGGGCCTCTTGGGGGCGTCTTGGGGGCCTCTTGGGCGCCTCGTGGGGCCTCTTGGGGCCTCTTGGGGGCCTCTTGGGGGCCTCTTGGGGGCCTCTTGGGGCCTCTTCGGGGCCTCTTGGGGGCCTCTTGGAGGCCTCTTGGGAGGCTCCTGGGGGCCTCTTGGGGCCATCTCGGGGCCTTTTGCGACCTCCTCAGAAGCGCAAAGGAGCGCTGCCCCCCGAGAAGGACAAAATGAGCCCAAAACCTTCGTAAAATCAATGATTTTGCTATGGGGGAAGATGAGCGCGGCCCCCTCAGGAGGCCAAAATGGGGCCAAAACCCAAGTAAAATCAATGTTTTTGGCTTCAAAGACGAGTGGAGGGACCAAGCTACCTCCCCCCCTCGAGAGCAAAATCCTAGTGAGGGTTGTCGTTTTTTGGCCCTCCCAGGGGTCGAAAAAGACCCCCTTGATCCCACTCGGCCCGCCCTCTCCAGGTCCAGGGGAGGGGGTAGGGGGAGGGGTAAACCCCTCCCCGAAGGGGAAGGTAGGGGGTTAGGGGGTTGAGGACAGAGCGGGCTCTCTAAACCACTTACGCCCAAAGGGCTGGTGGGATTTCCTGAATTCTCTTGGCCCCTCTGTCTCCTTTTGGTGCGTTCCCTGGCGCCCAAATCGTCGGCGCACATGCTTCGGGCCAGGATGCAAACAGTGCCCGTGCTCCTGGCACCCCTTCTCTCGGCTCACCCGCATCCAGAGGTCATCCCGCGGACCGTCTTTTTGATTGTCGCCCACGGGGGGTGAGCGATGTCGGACATATCACGATTCGGTCGGGCCTGTCCCTCTACAGGTTGAGCATTTCAAAACAGTCCAAGAATAGGCTGGGGACGATTTGCTACTCTTCCTGACCGTTAGGGAATATTGCTTGAGTATCTTTATTTTCCGTCCAAAATCCGACTGTAGGGGGACACGCCCGACCTAACAATACGAGCCATTGCGTACGGACTTTGCCAGGTCCTGTGTTCGCGATTCGTTACCCTTGTCTGACGGTTTCGACGGTAAGTATCGGCTCTGCGAATCCGTCTTTGACGCCAGTTGTGGAGGTCGGGAGTGCCTTGGTCGTCGACGCCTTGGTCGATCTCGAACTCTTGCGGAGTCATCGCTGGTCGCACACAAGAGCCCATGTCGCACATGCGCAACGTCGTTCGCATATGCTGATGATTGCGCGTCGCGGTCTGGGGCGCGAGCGTGACTGCGCGTGGCGCGTCGCGGTCCAGGCCAGACGGAGCGGCGCGCAGGCGTCGCCTGGGCGCGAGGACGCGAAGATAGTCGCGGTGAGCAGTGCACGAAGTTAGGTGGCCTAGTGGACCTGTGCTGCGGACGTGGCCACTGCGTTCCTTGCTTGTCGTCGGATGCATCGGGACCTCGGCTTAGGATGTTCCAATCAACTTTGGCCTTGACCACCAGAAAGAATTCCGAGCACCAACGAAGTATCGAAACTGGAGGGTTTTCGCGTGTCGAGCCCTGGCAGACGATGCTCGTTCAATACGTCGACAGCGTGTCGGGCCGACACTGTATCGATCCTGTTCTGGGTGCTCGAGATTATTCCCCAATCAGTGCTTGCACTGAAGGGGTCCTAGCGGAAATTGGAAGATTTGGCGAACGTGTCCCGCCGATTTTGCTGGCCACCTGCGTTCCCGGGTTCCCGGGGTCCCGGCCGATTTCGGTGGGTTCCAGGTTCCCGGGGTCCCGGTCGATCTTCTCATCGATCTCTGTATCGATCCCATTTCAAATCATTCACTGATTGGGGTTTCTCATTGGTGTAATTTCTGGAGTGTGTCCCCTATAGACGATTGGAACGGCGCTACAGCCAAGACGCTGAAATAAGGACCGCTTTGGGCTCGGGGATTTAAGTCGCTTCTTAAATTTATGCCGCGGGATCTGCTTGCGGCCTGGGCCCACCATGGCCAGAAAAGCCCCTTTGTTCCTCATTTGGCGTCCCTTCTGGTAGTGCCTCGACTGTCGCCTCGGCCACGAACGTCCCGTTCGCGGGAAGCAGCTCCGCAACCGAACAACGTGCAGAAGGTCGCGCCGCAGGGCTCTCCTCTGCTCCCCGGGCGCCTCACTGGGGAACGCGCGCCCCAGGAGAAGCCAGGACAGGAGGGGGGCGGTGACTGGGGGGGGGGGCATGTCATGGCGCGGGCCACGGTATTTCCCCAGGTTTCATGGCGCCTTCATGCATGGCCATGTCGTTCGTTGCCCCCCTCCCCAGCAGTAACACATGGCTGGACCTAAACGGTGTTTTGGTGATTTCGTGGACCGTTCTCGTTTCGACTTCGTTTTGCGGTAGAGGCGGACTGAAGACAACACGAGGGAGAACGAGAACAACACGAAAACGAAAAACACCGTTTAGGTTCAGCCCTGCAGGAGCACACGATGGTGGGATCCCCACGGCGGCGGATGGCGGCGTATCGCTGACGCTGCCTTCTGGCCCCCAGCATCCGGCCCACCCGCCCGAACGCGCGCAGAGCACCGTGCCTCGCGGCCTGGGCCGCGGGGCTGCGCGAGCTGCCTCCGCGCCCGCACTCCTCCGCGCTCTCCGCGCCCCTGCGCGCAAGAGGAGCCCGAGGGGAGAGGTCCGCGGAGCAGCGGTGTTTCGCCGATCGGCGCGGGGGCTCCCCGGCGACTTGCAGATGTTGTGTTCGCGCTGTCGATGCTCTGCTCTCCTAGGGCTTTGCAGCGTCGTCCGCACCTTGCTTCTGCACGTCCGAGCTCCCGCCTGCATGCCCTCCTGTGCTCAGCTGCGTTCTTGCTCTTACGGATACTGCGCAGGCCTGACGAAAGCTTGAGAGGTCCCTTCAATTGTGTGCCCTCCCCCCGATAGACTAGATCTTGGCTGCTTTTTGCAGCTGCTTTGGGCGCCCCAGACACGAGTGGGCGAAGTGCTAATAAGATCAGGAGTCGCTTCGAATCTGATTATGCTCTCTCCCAGTGCGTCGCAGACACTCGACAATGGTGTCGATTCGTTTCGCAGTTTGTTGAAGAACACGAATGATGCGGCTTTCCGCTTGTATCTTGTTCCCACCCCTCCCCTCTCTCCTCTCTCCCCTCTGCTTTGGCTTCCCCACAGTTATGTTTATACACTGTCTGCTTCACAGTCGAGGGGCGCGCCGTTATTTTTCTGGGTCACAGTCGTGATGCGGTTTGCTCTCTAGCGTCCGTCGCGGCATCAACTTTCGCATTCTTCTGCCCGCGCGCCCTGCCGGAGGCAAGGCTCACCAGGAGCAGTACAGTGTAATGCGTTGTCTCGCCCACGCGCCAACGGGCGTATGGCTTCTTGACTTGACTTGACTTTTGGCGACCCGTCAGCCCCCCCGCCCAGTCCGCTTTTGCGCGACGGGCACACGCACATCGGCGGTGCCCTGGCCCAGACCCAGACCCCCCCCGTTCGGCCAAATGTCGAGACTTGTGATCGCAAGACGCTCACGACCCCTTGTGCCCCCCCCCCCAGCCACAGGCCTGCCGGCGCCCGGTTCGATGCATGCCGAGCGCGGCCGCGCCGTCCTGCGAGCGCCGCCTCCCGGCGCCCTCGCCGCGAGGCGCGCGGGCGGGCCCTGCGGCCCCCCCCCGTCCGGCCCTGGGGGCTCTCGGGGCCTCCTCCCGGGGCCCTGTGACCGCCGACGCACGCTCCAGGAGGAAGGGCTGCCCCCGAGGGGCACAGCCCGTAGGGGTCCAGGACCCGCTTCCCGTCCAGGGCCCGCTGCGCGTTTGCGGGCCCTCTCCTCCAACGATCGGGCGCAGCCCGTTGCTTGCAGGGCGCGCCCGCCCTGGCGCGGCCGATGCCCGCTCCGCGGAGGGGGAGGAGGAGGAGGAGGAGGAGGAGGAGGAGGAGGAGGAGGAGGAGGGGAGGAGGAGGAGGAGGAGGAGGAGGAGGAGGAGGCGGCGGAGGAGGAGGGGCGGAGGAGGAGGCGGAGAGGAGCAGGAGGAGGAGGAGGAGGAGGAAGAGGAGGAGGAGGCGGAGGAGGAGGAGGCGGAGGAGGAGGAGGAGGAGGAGGACGAGGACGAGGAGGAGGAGGCGGAGGAGAAGGAGGAGGAGGACGAGGAGAAGGACGAGGAGGAGGACGAGGAGGACGAGGAGGAGGAGGAGGAGGAGGAGGGGGGGAGTCCGACCCCGCGGAGGTCGGGCGCTTCTCCCCGGGCGGCGCCGCCTCGCCGCCCGCGTCGCGGCGCGCCCAGCTCGTGGGGGCCTGGCGGGCCCGGGTGGCGCAGGGCGCCGCGCTCCTGGAGGAGGGGGGAGCCCGCCCGAGAGGCCTCGGCGCCCGGCCGGCTCGGAGGGTACCAGTTTGAAACATGCGGTAGGTTTGCGTCGTGTCGACCGGCGGCGACCCCGCCGCCGACGTTCAACGTGGAACGCCGACGGCGGCCCAGAATCGGTCGATGTTGAACGATCGGACGTTGCGGAGACGGCCGCTCGTTCAAGGTTGGACGATCCAGCGCGGTGCCAGGCTGACCAACGCCAGGGTCGACACGGCACGGACCTGCAGTATCCCTATCCCTATGTGTGACATCACCTCACCTCGATGTCGATCGTGAGGATTCCCTCGGTTTCTGAGGGCCTGTCCCTAAGCTTGTCCTCGCTTCGTGCTCGCCCCTCTTAGGGATAGGGATAGGTTCGAGGCTGGTTCGGAGAGGGCTCGAGGCGGCCAGCGTTTCGCCAGGCTGGGCCTCTATCCCCAGGAGGGGTACACATAGTTCCTCTCGAATTATTCGAAAGGTCTTTGATTGTTTTGGGGGGCCAAGATCCTTTCATTTCGGATTCTTCTATCCTGGGCCTCTTCCTGGCCACTAGGGGGCAAAACACAATTTGAAACGAGCACACTTAAGACTGAGCACGGTTAGAAATGAACGACGTATAACGGGCTATCGGGCCCCAATCGGCGATCAATGGGCGATTGGGGGTCGATGCGACCCCCCCTTATGCCCATCCCCCGCTATCGTTGCCCCCGGGGCTTTCCGACGGCCCAGGGCGGCCCCAGGGGCCACCCAGATGGCCCCAGGAGGGAGGAGGAGGAGGAGGAGGAGGAGGAGGAGGAGGAATAGGAGGAGGCGGAGGGGGAGCAGGAGGAGGAGGAGGAGGAGGAGGAGGAGGAGGAGGAGGAGGAGGAATAGGCGGAGGAAGAGGGAGGAGGAGGAGGAGGAGGAGGAGGAGGAGGAGGAGGAGGAGGAGCGCCCAAGAGGCCTGAGGGGGGGGACCACTGGCCTGGAATCGGCGGCACGTCGCCGATGGGTCGGCGGTTGGCCTTGAGTCGGGCGTGTCCCTCTACAGGATGAATCTAAAAAACGAGCCAAGACATTGTCGTGGGACGATTTTTGGAGAGCATTTTTTTGTTTGTAGTTTCTGTGCATTGTTTGGGCTATTTACAATTGTTCGTTCAAGATTCGTCTGTAGGGGGGACGTGCCCGACCTGAGGCTGGGCCTCCATCCTTGGGGGGGGGTCACGGCATAGACCGGCGGCGGAATCCAAGCCCCACCCTCGCCGATCAGCGATTCAGCGGACGTGGGGTCCAGAATCCGTGGAGCACGTGGCGAAGTCCGAGCCCCCGCCTCCCATCGATTCGGGAGTGTGGTCAGTCGGTGGTGGGGGTAGGGCTCGGATGGTGCCGCCTAACAGAAGCAGGTCCTTTGCATTTCAAGTTCCGTCCAGACTATCAGCAGCCCGGACAGGTCCAGGGGTTTGGATGGATATGTTTCAACAGTCTGGGAAGGCAGGTATTGAGGCCAGTCTCGAGCCTCAAGAGGAGGGTCGAGCGGTCTGGGGGAGCCACTTCGGGCACACGCTAAGATGGATCGGGGAAGGTACCCCACAGTAAAATTAAGGCAGTGCCGCCTCATCTGGCGATGGAGCGTGCCGACGTCGTGTGGAAACAGGACACGTCACGAATTGAATTTGAATCAATACATGTTCGCGTTTTCTCGAACAATGCCTCGAGAAGACTTCGAGCCGCCAGTTGATTGGGGTTTGGCGGCAGATTCTTCAACCACTCGCGAAACCTTCCCCTACGGGTCCAATGGGCACAAAGGTATGGAACACCCACGCCTGGGTTCGCTTGGGAGTTCTGAACGTTTCTGTGTACATTTGTTATGGTTTCTCTAGCACGGTTGCCCCCAGGAGGAAAGGAGGAGGAGGGGGCGGGCAGGGAAAGGGAGTCGCGGTATCCGAAGACGCCTACGGCGAATCACCGCCGCCCTTTGCCTTTATGGAAGCGCCTATGTGGTCGAAAGTTGGGCTAGAGCTATCGGACCATGTGTTCCCCCAGCTGTCGTTGAAACTTTTCGGGGAACACATGAGGAAATGATAATGAGGAGAAGAAGGATAAAGGAGTAGGAGGAGGAGAAGGAGGAGGATGAGACGAAGGAGAAGGACGCCTCTTGGGACATTCTTGGGATCTCCTGGGAGCTTCCCGGGATTCCCTTGGAGGCCTCTTGGGGGCCTCCTCGGGCCTCTCGGGAGCCTTTGAAGGCTTGTTCGAGGCCGCTTTGGTCGTCTTCGAGCATCCCTGGCCCGTCTGACGCCGTCGGAGCCATCTTCGATGCCTCTCTGAACCGACTTGAAGTCAATGAGTGGCGCTTCAGGGCCGTCTTGGAGGCCATCTTTGGCGTCTTGGAGGCCTCTTGGGCCGTCTTGGGACCCTCTTGGGGCCCTCTTGGAGGCCTTTTGGGCCATCGTGGGGCCATTTGGAGCAGGAACATCCTTTGCAACCGGACCTTCCGGATGGCTGGCGCCATCGTCCGACGCCCCAGGGATAGTTCTTTGGAAAAGAACCAAGAACAAGCCGTAAGACGTTCAGCACGCCTGGCACCCCTGTGGCAAGGCCACATGGTGCCGTCTGATCATCCCGTGTTGCCTTTCTGGTTTTGTCTTCAGGGCCCGAAGCTAGCCTTCACAGACCACGGAGAAAGCCTGTGTGCCTCTCCTGCGATCGATCCCCCGGGTCTCTCCCAGGGCGCGCTCCCGCCAGCATCCCAGGGAGACCCCAGCCGTGGCGGCGGGAGCGCCGGGGCACCTGCCGAATGAGCCAGGGCCCTCCCAGGGCACGTCCTCCTCCGTCCCCCCGCCGACGACGACGGCCGACGACCGACGGGCCGACGACGCCGCACGGCCGAGAACAGACGACGGACGAGCGACGTCGGCCGACCGCGCGACGGAGGACCGACGACTGGCGACGGACGCCGCTCGACGGACCGTCAGATCGGGCGCCTCGGCAGACCCTGAGATCCAAGCGCTGCAGTAGTTTGTTCACACCGTGCTGACGGGCTTGTTTTCCACCACCACTGGGGAAAGGACAGGGAAGGAGGAGGACAAGAAAGGAGGAGGACGAGGAGGAGGAGGAGGAGGAGGAGGAGGACCTCCTCCCCCTCCAACGTATGGTGGTGATGGTGGCGGTTGTTTTCGCTTAGTTTCCGGCCGCCGGACCCTCACAGATCGACCCGCGGCTCGACACTTGGTGCCGAAAGATGGGGCCTGGGGCTCCGATGGTGATCCCTTGCGACGCTTCCATTGCGGGACGGGAAACTGACCACAACCACTGCTTCTTGTTTGCGCCGCCTCCCAGCCGGCCGAAGAAGAAGCAGTGGCTGTGGTCATCTGCCTGGTGCCAAGTTTAACGAACAAATGACCACGACCACTGCTTTGTTGCTGCTGGCTGGAAGGCGGCAACAGAAGATGAGCAGTGGTGGTGGTCATCTTCCCGTCCCCTGCACAGCCGAGCGCGCAGGGGCCCCGCCGGGGGGGCGGCGGCCGCCTGCGCAGGACGCCCGCCGCCGCGGCGGGCGGCCCGCGGCCGGCTACGCCGCCTTCGCGGGCGGCGCGCCCTGGGGCACCCGGCTGCCCGGCTTCCCGAAGGCCCCCGGGCGGCTGCGCGCGCCGCGCGGCGCCTCCTGGCGGGCCCTCGGCGGCGCTCCCCGGAGGAGGAGGGGGTACAGCCAAGACGCTCAAATCAGGAGCGGTTTGGGATTGGAAAGGGGCTCGATGTTTCTCAGGTCCTTCCTTGGCTGTTTCATCAGCTCCTCCTCGTGCAGCAAGGCGCTTCTGGGGCCCAATCGGGGCTTCGTTCCTTATCTTGCGTTCCGTCTGGTAGCACCTCGACTGTACCTTCGGTCTCGGCGCGAACCAACTGGGTACGGAAAGACTTGGTACAATGGCCAACAGCGGATCCTGTTCATGTTGAACAGGACTCGCTGTCCCGCGCCGCCGCGGCATGCGTCTAGTTGAGACAGAAGGCCGCCTGCCCAACAGCAGCCGTTGTTGGTTTCGGACAACATTTGTTGTTGGTCATTGTCCCCATCTTTTCCGTATCCATTTCGGGCGCCCTCACCAGGCCCCTGGAGTCATCAAACGACGAGTCGGGATGAAAATTCGGCCGGGGGAAATTTGGTCGAGGCCTTCGAGGCCAGATGACGCGAGCAAGCACACGGCATCGTGAGAAACACTCAGATTCGAGCGTCGCACAAAAAGTCACAAAGGCCGGGTTTTCGTTGTTTTCGGCCTCCGATGGTAGCTTCCCAGCCCGGGGACCGTCAACCACTCGGAATGAAAGGCCAGCTGGCCCCAGGGAAGTGGTCGAGATCCCCAGGGTCCCGCGGCACCCGCAAAAATGCAACGTCGAAGAAGAGGGTGATCGTGAGACACCACCGCCGAAGCCACAGACTCAGCCACGCGCAGAGGGGGTGGGGTGAGGGAGGAGGGCTCCTCAGAAGCACCCCTACTTCTTAGAAGGCGCGGGCTTCACCTATTATAGATGTAAGGCCGGCGCCTTCTAAGAAGCAGCCTCTTTCTAAGAAGGCCTTCCCCGTCCCCCTCCACCCCCTTGTGCGCACCGCCAAAATCAGGCCAGACGGACCCAGGAAGAGGAGGAGGAGGAGGAGGAGGAGGAGGAGGAGGAGGAGGAGGAGGAGAGGGTAGGAGGAGGAGGAGGAGGAGGAGGAGGAGGAGGAGGAGAAACCCTCCCCCCACCCCCTCGGGCGCGCCGCCAGCGGACCCCACCTCTCGGAAGCAGATTTCTCTCTCGGGCCGGATCGTCCCGTGAGGGTCCTGCATGGGGCCCGGAGAGCGAGGCGGAGCTGCCCGGTGAGCCTGGAGCGGCCAAGCGTGGAGTGATTCGGCGTCACCCCAGATACTATATGTGCGTCGCCCCCCCCCCAGGGGCGACGCGCGCACCGAGAAGTCTTATAGTATATGCGTCGTGGTGGGCGCTTTCTGGCCACACCGCCCGGGAAACGATATGCTACAAGATGAGTATACTACATGTTCGGGTCGGACGCGCGCCTCCAGGGAGGACATATAGTATTAGTATGTCTCTGTGCGTCCCAGTGATGGCTAGGGTTAAACCAGGCCTGTCCCTCTCCAGCAGGAATATGCAGAAATAGTAAAAAATAGTCCGGGAACGATTTTTCCAGTTTTGTTTGATCATGTTTGAATATTGTTTTGTCATTTTTTGTTGTCCTCCAAAATCCGCCTGTAGGGGGTCATGCCCGATCTAAGGCTAGGGGTAAGTCGGGCCTGTCCCTCTACAGGGGGGATATTCAAAAATACAAAACAATTTGTCTGAGGACGATTTTGTTTGACCAGTTTTGACCATTTTTGAATTTGTTGGGGGTATGTTTCTGTTGCGTTTTGTTGTTCATCCCAAGTCCGCCTGTAGGGGGACATGCCCGACCTAAGGATAGGGGAGGGTGGATATCATGGCGGGGGCCATGTTGTCTGCCCGGATCTCATGGCCCCTCCTCTCATTCCAACTCGGAGGTTGCTAGACCTCCTATCCTGACACATCGATTAGCGAAAGGGCCGTTGGCGGTTCGCGAGAGGGCGTCGCGGCCGTCATCTTTTTGCGGGTCCAGGTCCGTCGGCATCGGTCTTGGGACGTTTTCCCCCCAAAGGGTGGTTTGCTAAAGGGAGGCTTGTCCACCGCCGATAAACACGTTCCTTGCCCCCCCCCCCCCCCGCCCGAAAAAACCACGCACGAAACCGACAAAAGCACAGGGAATGGACGTCCGAGCGATGGCGAGCCCCCCCCCCCTGGGGCCGCGCCCAGGCCTCGGGCCATGGTCTGCGACCGCCCCCTCTGGGACGCCCCCCCTCCGTCGTCGCCCCCCGGCAGAGACTGGCAACGCCCCGATCTCCGGATCGGCGGGCCCCCGGCGGCCCCTCTCGGCAGAGGCGGGTCCCGCGCGGGCGCGGCGCTCGCGGCCGGCGTGTGGCGTCCTGGGTGGCGCCGTGGTGTCCTCTTGAGCGCGACGACGTCGTCTCACGACGGCGCTGCCGTCGTCGTCCGTTGAAGCCGTGGGATTCTTTCGTCGTCGTCGTCGTCTCACGACGCCGTCGCATCACGACGACGAGGCGGAGTCGCCCGTCGTTTTTCACACCGGGCGGTTTCGCCTCTCATATTCTAGCCCCCGGGCCTCTCACTGCTCGATCCAGCTCGAGTGATGCCGGGTGCCCGGGCTCTCTCACTTCTTGTGACACTATAATTTACATAGATATACATGTGTATATAGCGTTCGCAGTAGCGTCAGCGTAAGCGTGAGCAACTTTGAAGTGCAACGGCGGTGATGAAACATCTGGCGGTACAGAAGCCATGGCTGTATCATGGCAGAAGATGCGGCAAACAGGCTACCGCGGGTGGGCAGCCTGCGTGTGAGCATGGTCAGTCCGTTCGATAGCAGTCACTTGAGGAGCAGTGGGAGGCGTGTGTTCGTCCGCACTTACGCTGCGCCCGATGACCGAAGTGCTCAATGTCAGCAGTACGGGATGCAATGTGCATCCAGCAGGCTGAGCAGTGCGAGCCGACGACATACTGGTGCGCAGGAGGGCAGTCGGAGCAGACCCAGGGAGCTTCAGCAGGCACAGAGTCTGTACGGACATTGACGTCACGCCGAGCCCGCTTCAACTGAGAAGGCTCGGAGAAGAGGGAAAGCCAGGGGCCGTGATCAGCACATGGGTCGGGCATGCCGTGCAACGCAGGGGAAGCCTGCCACGTCAATCCCAGATGGTCGGCCCGAGCTGCCGAAGCATTCGTTCGCGGCTGCAGCCGGAGAGCACGTAAGCTAGCGGGTCTTCGGTCGTGAGTGGCGGCAGCAGCTACTAACCACGAAGCACGCGCACGCGAGCGTTGTGAAAATGCTGGACGGCTTCAGGTGTAGGGGGCAGCCACGCTTACCGAACCACAGCTTCGAGAAGCACAGGGAATCTGCGAAGGAGATCGTGGTGTAGAGGTCGATGTCGCAGTTGCCGTTTACGCCTTCCGCCAGGGGTAGTAGGCCTGCAAGCTGGAAGTGGCCTTGGCACACGCATCGGTGAGAGCCATTCGAAGTGCGTGCAGTGCCCACATTCTCGTAGCGATTCGTCGCTACCGCTGCTCGGGTGCCGTCCAGCGTGTGCAGCATGTGACGATCGAGTTCGACGTCGTAGAGGGTGGAACGAACTCGTCGAGACTCTTTGCATACCAAGTGTGAGGAGACTTCCGTCTTGCCCTCGTTGTGATTGCACTTGTCGCCACACCCTGCGAATGCGTGTATGACGATATCCTGCAGCATGTTGGCTTGCGTGACGGCCAGGGCAGGGCTGGCGCACGCCAGCGTGACGAGAACGTTGTTCACGACCGTGGTGTCCACCAGGTCCGCAGAAACACTTCCTTAGCTACGGAACAGCAGCGGGCCGTTCAAGGAGAACGTCGGGAGAGGTGTTCCAGGGAAGCTGGCCTGCCGTAGCTTCAACGAGACGAGCAAAACCAGCAGCGCGGGCTCGGTGTCGAACCTTTCCCAGGGCACACGCATCGACCACTAACTCACTCCGTGCCCCGATCTTGCGGCGCTGCCGTGCGCCGTTGGTGGTGCGCATCACGGTGGCGCTCCGGTTCGTCACACCCTTCAGCAAGGTGGGCCACGTGACCAGGGCGACCGCGTCAGGTGGAACGCCAGCGGTGCGAAGAGCATCGCCCAGCGTCTGGATAAACTCGGCGATCTTGTCCAGCACGGCCGTAGTCAAGCCAGCGCCGTTCACGGAGATCAGGGTCGTCAGTAACCTCAGGGGGTCTTTGGTTTTGGGTCCCCCCATTGTTTCTCGGCGGCGCAGAAACTCGCCTCTCCTCATCCTCCCTCCGTCTTCCTCCTCCTCCCTCCCTCCTCCTCCTCTTCCTCTTCCTCCTCCTCCTCTTCCTCCTGATTATTCTCCTCCTCCTTCTCGTGGTCGTTGTCGTCGTCGTCGTCGTCGGCGGCGGCGGCGGCGGGCATTAGTTCCCCTCTATTGTTGGGCGGGCTGGGTATTGTTTGGGGGTCTTTATTCTTGCGGAATGATCCATTGTGGGCGACCCTACACGCGAGATGATTTCTGAACATTTTCCAACGAGGATTGTACTAGAAGTCAGCGGTCGTGGTTGTATTCGTGATTGTAGTCGGGGTTGTGATTGTGAATGGGGTCGTGATTGTAGCCGTGATTGTAGTCATAATCGCAGTCGTGGTTGTATCCGTATTCGTAGTCGTAGTCGTAGTCACAACCGTCGCCGTCGTCGCCGCGGAGGTTCGTTTCCCTCGATTGTTGGGCGGGCTGGGCAATGTTGGGTGGGGTCTTTCTCCCAGGGGATAACTCATTGTGGGCGACCCTGCACGGGAGAGGATGCGTGAGCATCACTCAAGAGAAATCCGTGGTTGCGGTTGCAGTCGCGATCGTGGTCATGGTAATAGTCGTGATTGGGATCGTGGTCGCAGTCGTGGTCGCAGTCGTCACCGCAGTCGTGGTTGTAGTCGCAGTCACAGTCGTCTTCGTAGTCGTAGTCGCCGTCGGCGCCCGCGTCGCGGGCCACCGGCCAGTTTCCCACTCGTTTTCGCCGAGCTGGATCGTGTTTGGCTGGGGGGGGGGGTCTCTCCCAGCGGGTCGTTCTCTCTGCTCATGCCTTGCGCGGCAGAGGGATCTCGAGCGCGTTTGTAAGAGGATTGCGCTGCAGATCGTCACAGTGTGGTCGCGCAGTCCTAGTCATAGGCGCGGTCGTAGTGGTCGTCGCTGTCGTGCGGCGGGCGCCGCGGAAAAACATGTATTCTCCATGGCTGGTGGGGCCCCCGTCCGTCAATAGGGCGCCGAAGCGAGAATTCTGTTCCATCATCGGAGGGGGGGTCTTAAGACCTACTGCGGTTAGGCATTGGCATTTGCCCACCGCAGGTTTAGGTCTTATATACACGTGCACACATCCGTATACAACCATGCAAATACGCACAGAGAGACGTGTGAATCAATCTGCTATTGTACCCCTTTTCAGGCAATCAGCTTAGGCGGCGCGCAAAGAACAGGCACCCAAAATAGGCATCATTACACTTCACCACGAACATACACCAACAACGACACGCACCACCAATTCACATCAAGTGTATATATATACATATATATACATATGTATATATATATATGTGTGTGCGTTCGCAAGCGAAGACCCCGAACAGTGAGTGATTGCACCGTGAAGGACACAGCCACGCGTGACAAGCTATGTGGTGCATGCCATGTCGTGTTGTGCACGTTATTTGGTGCAAGCTACGGCGCGTGAGCTACCTGGTGTCAGCTATGTGGAAACATTACATGTGTAGTGCAAGCTACTTGGTGCAGGCTCAGCGCGCAGGGCGCCCACCAACTCCCACGAGGCGGCACGGGCTGCAATGTGGCCACTCCTAGGGGAACTCACTCAGGAGCACGAAGCTTCGGATGCAACTCTTGGGAGGTCAAATTCTGATGTTGCCCTGATCCGAGCTCCCGCTGAATCCCGCCTCATCCAGCTTGCAATCCCGCTCGATCCGGCTTCGTCTCGCTTCATCTGGCTTGAGCCCGCTTGCTCCGAGGCCCAATCCGGCGTAGTAGCCCCCGGTGGGGCCTGATCCTCCGTAATCTTTTCGCGGAAGACCTCCCAGCAGTTGCCTCCTATTTCAGCAGCGTTTAGCCGACCCTCATCCCCATCCTCATCCCCTTCGAGACCCCCACCAAATGACCCCCCCAGTTGGGGAAGCACCGCTCGAGACCCGAAGGACACGGCCCACGTCCCCATCTGGGGGGGGCAGATCGGCCAGGGGGGGGCCCAGGCCACGCCGCTGGGGGTGGGACTCGGTGAAACGATACCTTCCGCGGAAGACCTCCTCAATCCTTCCGCGGAAGACCTTCTTGGAATCCTCCTCAATCCTTCCGCGGAAGACCTCCCAGCAGCTCCCTCCCGGCGCTCTCGGAGCCGCGCCGGCGGCCACGCGGCGAGCCCCCCGTGGAAGCCCACCACCAGGCGCACGGGGCGCCTGCACGAGGCGGCACGGGTGGCCGAGCTGCACACTTGCGGGGCGCCCAGGGGTGGGTCTGTCTCCCACCACCGCCCCCCATAGGCTGGAGAGGGGAGGGGCTCCTTCTCCCCCTCTTCTTCTTCTTCTTCTTCCTCCTCCTCCTCCTCCTCCTCATCCCCCCCCCAGGAGCGCGAGGATGATGGGTCCTCAGATTCCGGGAGGGGGGGTTGCTTCAATCGTTTTCTTTCGATTTTAGGTCGCTCCACAACAACAACCTCCTCCTCATCTTCCACCTCCTTCCCCCCTCCAACTTGTGGTGGTGGTGGTGGAAAACAGGCCCATCTAGGGGGCGCCACGACGCGGCACGGGCGGCAAGTTGGGCGAAAACCCAAAGAACCCATGTCGATTTGGCAATTTGGCGAACTTCGGCAGCACGGTGGCAGCGCAGCACGCGGCGAGCCATGCTCGGCACAGCTTCGAACAAACTGTGCGCAATGTTCGATCGATTCAGGCGCAGTCTTCCTTGCTTGCGCTTGGTGTAGTCCACGCACCGCGCAGTGTTTGACTGACCAGGACCAGTACCCAAAGAACCCATCCAGGTTCCTTCAAAAACATCCGTGAGAACCCCCAGGTACAAGCACTGTTCGGGATGAAGCAGGAAAGCCCGTAAGTGCCAAACGTATTCCAGGACCAGACATCAGCAGTTCTACATCAAGGGTCGCCACCATTTCAATTTCATACATCAACAACGGATACACATCACGAGCGTAAGCCCAGTAGCGGCATCCTGTATATACACCGAGCCCTTAAATCAGCGCCAGCCCAGCCACCCGGAACAGTGATATCACCAAGGACCGGAACCAGCATATAAAATACATCACACGTGTCGCACAGCAGTGACATAAACAGTACCACGCGTCAAGGACTGACACTGGGAACACACATAGTGATATAATGCAGGATGACGACCCATGAACAATAGGGGAACGATTAAACATTAGTTGCTCTGATTCCGAGAAGATTCTACAACGGGAGGAGGACGATCAAATTATATGTCTATTACGCGTCGGCTTCGAATCTTGCGTGGAATACTCATTTCACGTCACCGTCCAATTTACGTTAAATAATAAATAATTCGACGTCGGCTTGAACATTCATATGTTGTCGGATTCAAGTGTTACGTGAAATGCACAGTCCACGTCGACGGCTGTCCAGGCGCGCGCCCGAGGACGGCAGGGGGGGACGATTCAAAAAAAAGTGTCCCAGCCCGCGGCCGATTTGTTCTAATCATCCTCCGAGACGCCGCCGACGCAAAACACGACCCCCGGTCATGTGTTAGCCGCCATTCGACATGACTGCCGCTCAGGGGCGGGGTGTGCTCGCAGCAGCGGGGATTCTGGGAGTCCCGACCCCGTCCCCGCAGGGCCGGCTCTTCGCCCTGCGCCACCGTTCGGTTCGCACCGGGGCCTGGCGAGGGCCCCCATGAGAACAGTTTTGCTTGCAGCTGATTGCTCAGCTGCGCTGGGAAGTCTGGGACGCCCCGCCGTCGCAGAAAGGCCCCTGCCCCCGCTGGGCCCCGCCCCCTGGCGTGCGCGCCGTGAGCGGTTGTGGCGCGGGTGCGCCCCAGCAGCCGCGGAGGCGTCGCGAGAAGGCCACGGCGTGTTGGACGCAGACATTGCACCGTTTTCGCCGTGACAAGCCGTGACGGAAGGTGTTTGCAAGTTTTCGGTTTCTGGGGAATTTCGCCGGGCCGTAAGGCTTTTGTTAACAGTTGTTTGGGACGAAAGCCGTCCCAGGGCATGAGGGCGAGACCTCTGGGAGCCCATGCCATGACGAGAGTCATGACGTCGGAGATGCTCGCGAGCGATTTTTCTCCCCCGATCCCCGGGTTCCGCCCGAAACGTGTTGGCCGCTCAGAAAAAGGGGAAAATCCCGGGACATACCCCAAGGGAGTTATTCTCTTGCACAGGGTGTCTAGAGCTCCGACCACTTTATTTCGGCACCGCACCCCCCCCCCCTTCATCATCATCATCATCATCAGCACCATCATCATCACCATCACCATCACCATCACCATCACCATCATCCTCACCATCATCACCATCATAATCACCATCAACATCATCATCATCCACATCATCATCATCATGCGCCCCCTCCGTCTCAGTGCCCTCCCGCGGCTCCAGCGCCCGTCCAGTGCCCCCTCCGCCCCCCGCCCCCTCCGCCCCCTCCCCCGCGCCGTCTCAGCGCCCCCGCGCTCCAGCCGCCCTCCCGCGGCTCCAGCGCCCGCCCAGTGCCCCCTCCGCCTCGACCACTTTATTTCGGCACCGCACCCCCCCCCCCGCTCCGCCCCCTCCCCCGCGCCGTCTCAGCGCTCCCCCGCGGCTCCAGCGCCCGCCCAGCGATCCCTCCGCCCCGACCACTTTATTTCGGCACCGCACCCCCCCTCCCCGCTTCGCCCCCTCCCCCGCGCCGTCTCAGCG
>CAUYUJ010017053.1:188174-250786 GCA_963575745.1 Prorocentrum cordatum | reverse complement strand
CGATCTCATCATCGGTGTCACCATGGATCTCACAATCGATCTCATTATTGCTTTCACTATCGACCTCACTATCGATCTCACAGTGGATCTCACTGATTTCACGACCGATCTCACCATCGATCTTGCCATTGGTTTCACTTTCGGTCTGATTATCGATGCCACGATCGAGCTCACTACGGGACACCAGCGTGGCACCGACGAAACAGCACTAACGATCTCACCCGATCGACCCCAGTATCGATCTCACGATGGATCTCACGATCGATCTCACATTCGATCTCATTATCCTTTTTGCCATCGGAAATACGACGGATCCCACAATCGATCTTTACTATCGATATAACAATCGATATTGCATCGTTCTCAATATCGACCTCATTATCCGTTCCAGAATCGATATCATTATCGATTTTACGATCGGTCTCACGAATGGCTTTCCACTTTAGATCTAAGTACGGGTCACCGACGGGACACCGACGGACACCGATGGGACTCCGACAGGGCACCGATGGGACATCGACGGGACACCGACGGGACACCGACATGACACCCGCGGGTCATTTGCGGAACGCCCCTGGCCTTGACCGGCCAGCCCGGGGGGCGGTCTCTTGGTCTGGCGGCGCTCTTGCCAGAGGAGGGTTCACTCTTTTCGCCCGCCCACGCGGCTTCGCTTCGCCCGCACCCACGACACGTCTCGGGGTGGCATCTCGAGGCATCGTGAAACGGCGGTGCAGATGTGACGCCTGGGGCGGGTCTGTGCCGCCGCTCATGTTGCGAGGTCCGACTGCATGTGAATTCACGCAGGCAACTTGGGCACCTCCCTTCGGGTTTTTTTGCCCAGGTGTTCTGTCCGGGCTTAATATTCACTTCGACAAAGCCTGGCCTTCGTTGACCGCGGCAACCGGGGGTGGCAAAGGGGTCGGGAGCGCTGCTTGGAATTTCGAAGGAGAGCCCACAGACATAATGCAAACACATGTGTGATCAAACCATGCTGGGTTGGCTGGATGTGTGGTCTTTGCACCGGTTTGCGTCGAGCACCCACGGCATCAGTGACGGCTCTATCGAGGGCCCACCCGTCCCGCACCATTCCCACCGTCCCCGAATTTGGGCTCCACGCGCGTACGTTCGAGATGTGGGATCTATGTGGCAGGGCGGAGGCTGGCCAACCACTCGAAACCATGCATGGCGAAAGGATCCGGGCCGTCGACCACGGGGGAGAAGCACCTCAAGCAGTGCACGCGGGAGTTCATCTGGAGGATCTCTTCGGTGACGATGCTTGAGTCAAGCGACGACGCCCGCGACGTCGGGGGCGGACCCGCGCCGACGATTCCATCCGTGGCTGCTGCAGCACCTCCGCGAACCAGGACGGAGTGGTTGTGTTTCTCCGTTTTTTGCACTGCTCCTTCGGGGTCTCCGGGCCCATCGCCTCCAGACCTCGGCGAAATGTGGCGGGGGGTGCCTCGTGCGTTGGGACGCGCCACCGGCCCTCGAGCTTCTGTCAGGTATCCTGTGCAGCGACCTCCCCTTCTTCGAATATATTCAGACGCCGCGAGTCTTTTGCGAGACGACGGGCCAGCGCTCAGGCTGAATTCTGGTCACGCTTTGGGCCTCAGTGCGTGGGCAATGTTTGTGGCTTCCGCGCATCACTTCCGTTTCTCTGTGTTTTTGGCGCCGGAGCGTTTTTGTGGCGCCTCCGAATGGATTTGGCCGTTGCGCGGTGGGCTCAATGATTGAGTGCGCCCTCCAGTCTTAGCGCAATGGGGGAGCGCAATCTTTCTTCCATAGGCAGTTAAACCTGGTCTCCAGATATATTGCATAGTCAAGCGGGCGAGTGTGTGGATCAAGTCGCTCGCTCGTTTTTCTTTTCTCGAGGTTTGAGTCGTTGCATGTGTTTGTTGCGGCCCGAAGGGTGGCTTTGGCGTCCAAAAACGAATTCACCCCGCATGAGCCACCGCCCAGGTTTCTGACATCCGTGCACAATCGTCTGTGCATGTTTCTTCTGGTTGTGGCTTCACAAGGACCCATCAACGAGAGTCCCTCCTAAGGGGGGGCAGTCAAGGGGGCCAACTGAAAACTCCCCTTCCAGTGGGCGAACAACCGCGCCCCCTTGGTGTTCAAAATCTCTCTTTCGCTCTCTCTCTCTCTCTATTGCTATTTCTCTCCCCCTCTCTCCTCTCTTTGTCTCTCTCCTTCTCTCTCTCTCTCTATATATATATATGGGTGCACGGGCATATCGGTGCCCCTGCTTTCTTGTCCCGAAGAATGTACACGGGGGCGCCCGTCTTCTCTTCTTTTCTGCTTGTTTTCCTCATCGTTCTGTCTCTATCTCTCTCTCTCTCTCTCTCCTCCTCCCTGTGGAGGACGCTCACATTAATTTCCTTTGTGGCGGACTTACAAGTAGATTCCCTGTGTGGCGGAATTACAAACATATTCCCTTTGTAGGGGGTACACATAGATTCCTTTTGTGACGGGAAAGGAAAGGGGGGGCCCTGGGGGAAAGGTCCCGAAAACCTCCCGCGGACTACTCCGCGAGACATTCTCGGGCAGTTCCGCGGGGTGTAATTTGAGCAGCAGCAGCAGCCCACCCCATCAGCATTCCCAGACTTGCGAACATCGTATGTGAGCTAGTTCGTGACTGGTCGGGTACTTATTGCCGCATGGGCGGAGCTGATGAGCTAATGCTGTTCGGGTGGTTGGTTGAGGTTGCTTTTCTTTTGTGGCGGCTTGAGAAATCTCACCATCGAGCCTCACAGAGTCTACGCCGCTACCAGGCCGTGGTTCCATGCCCTCCAACAGACCTCGGGAAAAAAGCGAGCACTCATGCCTCATTCATCGGTCAACGTTTCCCCGTCCCCCCCATGTTCCAAATTGGCGGTGGGTCTGATGAGTTTCACGACTGCAGTCTCCTCCGCGCGTGCCAACTCTGGATTTGGGGGAAGGGGGGAGTGTCCGTTAATCGTTTCCCGCTGCAGTATTGCAACCAGAGATCGCCGCGTGTCCGATCGCCCCGGCGATGCGCTCCCGGAGCGGTGCTGGACACGCGCGCTGATGCAGCCAGAGAACACGGTAACAGCTCTAACACACGCTGGCGACGCCCTGCATGCCTGGAGGAACGACGAGGAGCGCTGCGCGGTTCTACCCTGAAGTCGGGGACGTCCCTCTACAGGAGGAAAAATCAAACATAGTCAAAACATAGTATGGGGACGACTTTTGCTTTTTTGCTATCGGGTGATATTTTTGGGTGTTTTAAATGCTTCGCCCAAAGCCCGCTTGTAGGAAGACATGCCCGACCGTCGGGGCCCGACCTAATTCTACCCCCAAAATTGCCTCCTGCCGGTCCCAGAACCTACGCCCGAATGCTGCCTTCTCCCGCCCACAGTGGGGGAGTGCCCATGATTGGTTGCCCTCTGCCGGAGCACAGAGCCCCAGGGCGCATCCGTGTTGTGCCCCTCGCGCCGGAAGGAGGGCGGGCACGGGAGGACATCCGCAAGGGGAGCACCGGCGGAGAGACTCCTGGCGGCAGGGCGAGAGGAAGGTGAGGATCACTCTGGGCCTTCTAGAATGACGAACCAACAACACACACCCATACCCATAGGGGGATCGAAGAGGGCTATGGGTGCGTGTTGTCGGATGGGGGTCCCCGCTCGAACGGGAGCGTTCCCCAGGGTCCGACAACCCGCACCCATGCCCATAGCCAGTCCTCCTCCCAACGACCTTCCTATGGGTATGGGTGTGTGTTGTTCGTTCGTCATAGAAGGGGTCGGAGCAGATGGGGTCGGAGGATCGCCGCATCGCCGATGCATCGGCGATGCGGCTCGATGTGGGGCCCGATCTGCTTCACGTCGGCTTCGCCGATGCATCGCCGAAGTCTAGGATGCATCGCCGGTGCACCACCGATGCATTGCCGATGCATCGCCGATGTATCGGCGATGCGGCGCGATCCTCTGACCCCATCTGCTCCGACCCCATCTAGGAGGCTTCACGGAAGAGGCTGGGATCTCCTCCTCTTGCCATTCGAAGAACCCCAAACGGCATAAACATTAACCTTTGGCGGTCCTCGCGGATTTCTTGGATCCGCGTGGACCTCCAGAAGTTTATGTTTATGCAGTTGTTTCTTCCTGCCACGCACACTGTCAATTAGGCAAGCGCTGGCGTACCGCCATTGTCGCTAAGCGGCAAGAGCGGGCTGGCAATGCCCTCGTCCACACACGCCCTCTGGCGTATGG
This sequence comes from Prorocentrum cordatum, assembly GCA_963575745.1. Classification (NCBI taxonomy): domain Eukaryota; class Dinophyceae; order Prorocentrales; family Prorocentraceae; genus Prorocentrum; species Prorocentrum cordatum. The sequence goes on along the minus strand of CAUYUJ010017053.1, from coordinate 246,560 downwards.
CACGAGTGAGTGAATGAGTTGGGATCTCGAATGGTTTGTCAGCGCAGGTGCGTTATCTTATACGTACGGACGTATGGGGACATCTTTTGGCAGCCTGTGGACGACACTGAGGTTGTTCCATCTGTTGTTGAACCTGTCCGCGCGCTTTTCTTGCCTCCAGGAGGAAGACGCCGACACCAGTTCATCGGGCCTCCGTGCTCCGGGGGTGGCTCCTCCTCCTCCTCCTCCATCTCTTCCTCCTCCTCCTCCTCCTCCTCTCTCGGCACTCTCCCTCCTTTCGCCGCCTCCGGCCCCTGCCTTCCTTCTCTCTTCCCCCCGCCCCTCCCTCCAGGCCTCCAGAGGGGACACTCAAGCGGCCGCCAACAAACAGCATTTCTCCCCACGGCAAACAGTGTTAAGTCACGTGAGGGTCGTGACCTCTTCTGCGCACGCTACTGCGCTGGGCGCGGCCGGCTCCTCGAGGGGAGCCCGGTTGGTGGGCGCCCGTGGGCACCTCGTGTCGTGGGTGGGTGTGGAGAAGTCTTGCCTGGCGCCCGCCCGTGAGCGCTCGTGGGCGCCTCGTGTGCCGTCTGCGCATACCTGTTGTCGTCCTCCCCCTCCTCCTCCTCCTCCTTCTCTCCTCCTCGTCCTCCTCCTCCTCCTCCAGCCGCCGCCACGGCACAGGCACCCCACCCCACGCGGCTGCTGCGCACGTCAGAGGCACCCCGTGCCGCGGCAGCGATGGTTGCTTGCCTGCGGGGCCTGCAGGCGCCATGATGGGGGTGCTGGGCGTCGTGCCCCACGGTCGCAGGCTCCTCGCCGTTTGCATCGCGGGCATCACCTTCGTGCGCTACATGACACATAACGACGACCAGCCCCCGCACTCGCATAGGACGTTGCGGGTGGTCTCCTACAACCCCATGCGCATGTGCGGCACCAGGGCCGAGGAAATCTCGACCGATTTTCGAACATGGCCGCAGTTTTTTTTTTTTTTTTTTTTTTTTTTGCAGGGGGTCGCCCGACGCAAGGGAGAGGACGATCACAGTTTGTTTCGTCACAAATCGCACTACGAAATGTTCTCCGGGTTCTCGAGAGCATCGAACAGGGCTTGCGGGACTAGCATCATGCTTCACAAGAAAGTTTTTCCACAGAGATTCTTGGTGACAATTTACGCGCCCCCCGCGGGGCTTGCTGGTCGGTGTGGTGCGGCCCGCCTGAGTCTGAGTCTCTAGTGGTTACGATGTATTTTCCTGACCATGAGGGCTAGAGAGGACGGCGATCCGAACGCCGACAGCTCGTCCAACGTCTAATTGCATGGTTTCGCCATCTCCTCTCTTCCGTGGGCGCACGCTGTACGCCGATTCTGGGAATTGACTTGAACGAGGGACTCGGAACATCTCGGGGTATGACTTGGGCGGGCTCCCCTATTCCAGCCGCCGTCGCGCAGGATGACGAGTATGAGGCCGTCGGTCCCTACAGCGCCGAAGTCGAGGGGGTGGCGGGGCGGCTCTGGCGCCAACTGTTGATTGACCACCATATGTGTGCATGCGATAGTTTTTACTCTTTGGGGCCCATTTTTTTTTGGAACCGCAGGTGTTACATCTCGGATCGATTTCACTCATACCCCACAGGCGTTGAAACCTCATTTCGTGAAGTGCCAAATTCTTCATCAGGCAGGACGACGGCTGCAGGTAATCAGCGCGCTGGGAGACCGAGATGGCCACCCGTTACGCATCGAGTTTCAATCCGAATTTCGGTCACAGTTTCAGCGGTTTCGGCATCGCTGGGAGTTGACTGGATCATGGCGTCACTTACCACATGGCGGGCATGTGCGGAGTATATCGAGCACATTCTTGCTTCTGTGCTCGGTATGTCTGATGACGACTGGATGAAATTATGTACGAAGGCAATTCCAGATGAGGTGTACAATTCCATTGCTTCGCTTATGATTAATTCTTGACGCTTCGCGTATCCCCACCAACCCATCCTACACCAGGCGCTCGAACGAAGAGCGCCGATGATCGGCAGCTGTTCTCCTCCCCCTCTTCCTCCTCCTCCGCCTTCTCCTCCTTCTCTTCTCCTCCTCCTCCCTCACCTCCTGCTCCTCCTCCTCCTCCTCCTCCTCCTCCTCCTCCTCCTCCCCCTCTTCCTCCTCATCTTCCTCTTCCCTGGTGGCGTCTTGGAAGTATCTTCGAACGTTTTGGTGGGCTCTTGGGCCTTGCGGGCGGGCGGGCGGCGCTCCGCCTGCCCGCGCGCAGGGCCCAAGAGGGGGTCCAAGACGTCTCTCTCGGAGCCATCTTGGAGTAGATCGATCAACGAAGGGGGGTTCCTAAATTTCAGCCCCCCCCATCAGGAGCCACGATCCTCGTGAGGGGTGTCGAATTTTAGCCCTCCCAGGGGTCGATCTTGGACGCTCTGACCGATCGCGGCCCCCCCTGCCCCTGTCGAGGTCAGTGGGGAGGGGGTAGGGGGAGGGGTAAACCCCTCCCCGAAGGGGAAGAGGGAGGGGTGGAAGAGGAAACTCGTTAAACCACCGACGCCCTAAAGGGCTGGTGGGATTCATCTAAAGACACGCTCGAGTGCAAGACGAAGAAGGAAACCGACCCCCGGAACTGGAGTACACGAGGTCTCAACTACTACGTGAAAGAAAGCCTCTTCGGGGACGTTTCATTGGCCAGCCGACTGCCCGCTGAGGGGGCCTTTGAACTGCTGTTGGCCAGGTTGATTTATAGAATCAGACACGATTCGCGCGCGCTCACCAGACAGAGAAATGCCGACTTCACTGCGGAGTTGAGTCAAGCATGGGGCGCTCAAGATCACTTCGCGGCTCAGAAACTGATCCGCCGACTCGCCAGGAAGGGGCGCGGCCCCAGGCACAGACGCTACTTAGTTGCGCGCTCCGAACAGGCCGAGGCGCATGACGTCGCTGGTTGCTTGTGTCGGCCCGCGACCAACGGCGGTCTCAGTGCTGCATCTTCTGATCTTTCCGCCGAATTACTGGAGCGCTTTGAACGAGGGCTTAACGGCGATTGGAATGTCAACTATGAGATTCGGTACAATGCCAAGCAAAACTGTAATCTGGATGATGCGACCGCAGACTTCTCCAGGATTCTTAAGAAGCTCAGACGCGCCCCCAAGAGGCGCGCGACCCCTGCCTGGCCGGTTCCTTCCGGGGCTTGGCTTTTACTGCCTGGCGGGGAGAAGTGGAACTACTTCCAGGGCGGTGGACTAGGATCGGGCCTGCGACCTTAGACGGGCACCGCCTTCATTGAACGCTTCGCGGACGTGCTGGCCTGTTTCCGCAGGGCGCAGATGGCGCCCTTGATCTTCGACGGCTCCCCTTGCGTGGGATTTGATAAGCGAAATGGTCTGCCTGGCGCCGAGGGTTCCCGCGGGGTTCATCTCTTTTGCCCGCTGGGAGAAGCATGGGGCTCTCATGTATGGGTTCGTGCTCGCTCTCATCGCGAGGTTTTGCCTTATGTTTGCCGCGGCTTTGTCAAGAGACGCAGACGGGAAGATGCCATCGCTACTCGCGCCTGCACCTCCGGGAGATGGAAGATTGCCCCCCCCCCCCCCCCCCCGCGCGCCGCCCCGCCACTCCACCCCGCGCGCGCGCACGCGTTGCCACCGACGAGGATGCGACGAATGCGTTCTCGATCGTGTCTCGCGACGTGGTTCTGGATGCTTTGCCGTTGCTTTATCTACCTGAGGACGTCCGTTTTCAGATTCAAAGAACTACCGTGAGCGCCGTCCAGATTGCGACGGGCGACGCCACGATCACGATGCGACCGACTTCTGGGGGCCTGATGGGCCATCCAAGCGCCGCGCGTGGCTTTCTCTTCTGCTGCCAGAAGGGCTTGGGGCCCGTCTGCGCGGCCAGGGGGCGCGCGCCTTCCCAGGCATTCGCAGCGGTGTTGGAGCCAGGCGAGCCGAGCACCGACGTGGGCATCTTGCTGTTCGCCGATGACATCGCGAAGCTGGTCATCGCAGGTCGGACTCCGCCACCCTTTTTTTTTTGGGGGGGGGGCTGCGACGCTCGCGCACTGCGGGCGCAGGCGAGGGCGAGCAGCGAGCTGCTCCAAGAGACGATGGGCGATATGCGAGTCTCGCTCAACCCAAAACAAAGGGTTTCGGTGGTGCCCTCGCTGATCCTGGCTCGGTTTCTCAGGGGCGCCCCCCGCGCAGCGGGGCCCTTGGGGCCCTGGGAAGGTACGGCGTTTCATGCGTATCTTGGGCGGCTGGATAACGGCGACGGGGCCCCTCGACGTCGAGAAACAGGAACGACTTTAAGCTGGTCGGACTGGTTTTCGGATGATATCAAATTTTCTTCGGCATCCCGCTGTCTTGAGTGTTAAGCGTATGTCTATCATTGCATGTGCACAAGCTCCCCTGCTATCTGGAATGGGAGCTCGCGTCCCCGATGAGTCTTTCTGCGAGGGTGCCGACAACGCACTTTTGAAAGCTATGAGACGAGGCATGGGGGCTCGGGGGTTGGATCGTCGCGACGATGGCGATTGTCGTCGCTGGACTTCGGCCCGCCTGGCTGCCCACTGGAGGATGCTGTCGCGCGCCTCCAAAATACGAGTACGCCGTCTCAAGTGGTACCAGGATTGGTGTCGGCATCCCGAGGCCCGCAGACAGGTGCGCGCGAGTTTCTTGGGATGTTTGGGTCCGCAACGCGTGATCTCGCCCTCTTGGAAGCTGACCTCGGAGGCGAACTCTTGGGCCGCCCAGGTGCTGGAGGACCTGAGACGCGCTCGCGAGGCTCCGGAGGCGTTCCAGGAACTCGCCCCCTCGGGATGCCCACTCCTTCGGCAGTTTTACGACGACGAGTTCGCAAGCTGGGCCCATCTCGATTTCACGGTCCTCGGGGCGCGCGCCTTTTTCCGCGCCGTTCCTTTTCCAGGATCCGTTCAGGAGGTTCAAGGTGGCGTGGGGGGGGGGGGGGGGGGGGGGGCGGCGACGCGAACGACTGCAGATGCCACCTGTCGACGATCGACGGCTCTGTCTGCGGGGCGGGCTCGCGCCCATGACGCCGCTGCTGCTCCGCGCGGGCAGGGCCCGCCACATTAGGGGCGAAGCGAGCCTGCTGACCGTGACTAGTCAATGCTTTCGTAGCTTGCAAGTCCTGGGGTCTCGAGAGACAGCGCAGCGACGCGCCGCGAGGTCTTATCGGAGGAACGTTTGTTCGGTGTGCAGAAGTACTTATCTCTCTTGCGACGTTGTTGTTCCATCCACGCTCAGTCGCCCGCGCCTTCGAGGCCCGGGATCTGCTGGGCGCGCAAGTGCGCATTCGATCTCATTGCAACCTTCCGCCGCCAGTGCTGTCTCGTTCTCATCTTTCGCCCTCGTCTGCCCGATGGAGGTGGGCCTGGGATCGCTGCTGGCCAGGGCAAATGGGCGCAAGGAGGGGGCCGCCGCCTCGGGAGAAGAGAGGCGCCAAACAAGAAGAAGAAGCTCCGGCAGTTGGCAGACGACGCCGGCGACGCCCTCGCCGAGGTCGGGGGAGCCCTTCGGGGCAAAGACATGTCAAGCGCTCTTTTATGCTCCTCAAGGTGGCGTGCCAGCGCGCGCAGATGCTACGGGACTTGGTGGCGCCCGAGTGGATGTCGCTCGTGCTGCCAGTCGACTGCTGCGTCGTCAACGCCGCGAAGGCGGCGGGCAAGTCCTGCGCCGAGGCGGCCGCAGTCCAGGAGCTCACAGCAAAGCTCGGCCCCCTCACCTATATATATATATACATATGTATTTATACATATATATATATATATGTATGTATTGGGCGCGCCGCGTTCAAGGCCACGGTGGATGAGAAGGAGGCCGAAGGGTTGCTGGAACCACACGGGGCAGTGATAGCGTTCTACACGAAGTTCCTCTTCGTAGTATCGCTGGAGGACCAGGCCCTGGTCGTTCGTCGCTCTCGCGTTCGGCGATGCTACAACGAAAAGTTTATGAGGCTCCAGTTCAGCATTGCGGAGGGCTTCCAGATCGAAGGATCAGGCCGGGCGAAGTTGCTCCATGAGCAGGCTCTACCCACCTGGGAGCTGAAGCTCGGATCGGCACCAGCGGGCCGCCTCGAGCAGATGGTTCAGAAGCTACTGAGTCGGACGAAAAAGGGGACTAGTGCAGGAAGCAAGCGACCACGTCGTGGGAACGGCGTATCGCATCACTTCGACTGCGTATTGCCGCCAAGGCACGCGTACATAACCTCTGCACGGATCGGAGTTCCTCGTTCACCGTTCGCCCCATATCTTCATCATGTTTTTTGGTGCAAGAATTTTCTGGTGATGCATTCTTTGTTTCGTGATATGGTGTCTGATACTCCAGTGGGCGATCGCTACATTCCATTCTCCTATATCGCAGTCGTTTGCGACATCAGCCGCTTCGCCCCCGAGCTTGGCCTTCCGAGCTGAAGTCTCTTTCTGTTCTTGCGAATCGTACTCTCGAGGTTTAATACTTCGAGCGGCAGGCGCCGCCCGCTGACCGCTACCTGCCCCTCCCCCTTCTCTTTCGCCCTCGCTCGTCGTTGGTAATTCGGGTCCTGATGGCACTGTGCGCGGGTTGAGGGTTTGCCGTGGGGGCCCCTCCTCCTGCTCTCGTTCCGTCGGCTCCCGCGTCACCAGCGCTGCTCTGCTTCCCCGTGGTGCGGTCCGAATTATGGGTCTTCGGGCGCTCCAGGGGCCTGCCTGGTGCACCCAGCACCGCAGGCTTCGGCCCCTGTGGGGCCCGAAGGGTTTTTCGCCCCCTGCCCGCATGTTTCCGTTCTTTGCGACCCGTCCCGAAACTTCGTCTGAATTCAGGGCTGCACGGTGCGCTTTACCCTGACCTCGTAGCTTTTGCCGAGAACCACGCCTTGTCAGATGTTCCCCCGAGCGCCTTGTGAAGGTGTCACTGCTCGAGGGGGTGAGGATCTTCAGACCCACAGCGCAAAGCCGAATCTAGCCTAGTCCTCCTCCTCCTCCTCCTCCTCCTCCTCTTCCTCCTCCTCCTCCTCTTCCTCCTCCTCCTCCTTTTCCTCCTCCTCCTCCTCCTTTCCTCCTCCTCCTCCTCCTCCTCCTCCTCCTCCTCCTCCTCCTCCTCCTCCTCCTCCTCCTCCCCTCCTCCCCCCCTCAGATCCGATTGCGCGAACAGGGGGAGGAGATCTACGCCGTGGCCCAGGGAGGGAAGGAAGGGACAGGACGTCGGATTCGACGCGAGCGCACCTGGCCTGCCCCTCCCCCCCCCCCCCTCCCGGCCCCCCCCCCCTCCTTTCCTCCCCGCCCCCCCCCTGGCGCAGGGCTGCCGCCCCTCGCGGCTCCCAGCCCGTGCCCGGCGGCGAGCGCCGCAGCGTTGTGGCCCTCGGGCCGCGCGGGCCCGGCCCTCGGGCCGCGCCCCGCGGCCACGGGGCGCCCCTTCCCGGGGTGCCCCGCGCGGAGCGTGTCCGTGCGATCCCGCGCATCCGCGGGATCGCTCTTCGGATTGGGATGTTCCAGCCTGCCTCGCGGTGCCGTTTTTTTGAGACATGCTCCGCGTGCGGATCACGTATTACAATTGCAGGGGATGTTAAAAACAACGCTGAGTTCTTGCATGAATTCATTCGCAGATCAATCATGTATTTAAAAATCGTATGTGTTCCAAAATCCTATGTGTGAAAAGCAGCCCTGTAGCCTTGATCACCAGAAATAATTTCGAGCACTCCAGAACGTGCCGAAGCTCGAGGGTTTTCACGTGTCGGGCCCTGGGAGGCATTCGTCCGACACTGTTTCGAGACTCCTTCGACACTCCGTCGACACCTTTCCGAGTGCTCGGAATTATTTCTGGGATATTGTCTTTAAGTACGGTGGGAGAAGCATAATCTTCGGAGACCAGACCGCGACGGCGCGGATGCGGATGCGCTCGTCAGAGGCCCGTTCGGGGGGACCTTCACGGGGCCCACCTGGCGGATGCGTTGGGCTCCAGTTTGACCCCAGTTCGATGCAGGTTCGGCTGAAGTTCGATTCGGTCAAGTCCGGCTCAGGTTCGACGCAGGTTCGGCTCAGGGTCGGCTCGAATCGACGGACGTTCGACACAGCGTCGGCGAACGAGTGGAGCGAATGTCTCCAGGAAGGTCCCCAGAATGAGCATCCAACGCTCGTGATGTGCCTCGTGCCTCATGGCGCTCCCCAGGGCATCGCCGTGGACCAGAAGCGGCAGCTGCTCCTCGTCGCCGACTCCGAACCGAAGAAGGTCTTCTCGTACGGGCTCATCGTCGCGGGCGACGGCACCCTGAAGGCGCCCTCCTTCGGCGGCGAGCGAAGGGGCGGGGGGGGAAGCGAGAAGGAGAAGGCCCTCTCAGAAGGCGGCGGGGCGTCTCGGAGCCCCTCGCGCCGCCTGAGAAGTGCTCTGCGTCTTCGGGGAAGGCCTGGGAAACTTCTCAGAGGGCCGGGGGCCTTCCGAGCCTTCCGAGCAGGCCCGCCCCTTCACACTCCCCCTCTGGGCTCGCCGCCGACCTCCCCGAGGTCCGCGGACGACACGTGTGCACCGCCGGGCCGCCTTGGCGCCTCTCGAGGCGTCGCCGATCCTCGACCCAGGAGTGGTACGGTGCACAATGTTCCGGCCCCCGGAGCTGAAAAAAGCTACGCACCGTACCGCGCTGGCGCGGGGCCTGAGCGGAGTCCGCGGGGGGGGCGACGCGAGCCAGAGCAGTCGGGGCAGAGGGGGTTACTCGGCTGCCGGGGACAAAGGGACAGCGAAGACGAGGGGGCCGCGGGGGGCTGAGCTGGGGACAGGGTGGACGAGGGGGAGGGAGGAGGGAGGAGGGAGGAGGGAGGAGGGAAGAGGGAGGAGGGAGTCCAGACATGGCACGGTGCATGGGCGCCGTTCTCGCACGGGGGGGAGGCCTGCCCAGCGCCTCCCGGGGCCTCGCGGGGGCCCGCTCCTGGCCCCGCTCCAGGTGGACGGCCGGCTCCCTGTCGGCCGTGAGGCCGCTCCAGAGTCGGGTCCCGGCGCGGGCCCGCTGAGGCTCGGTTCGGGGCTCCTTCTCCTCCTCCTCCTCCTCCTCCTCCTCCTCCTCCTCCTTTTTTTAAACGTTAAACCAACCTGAGCTCCAACACAGTTTCGTAGGCAGTATGGAGGTAACATTGTGCAGGCTCAGAATGATGAGAGATCCAAGTTTATTACAGGCCTTGAGAAAATCAAGGCCCACCAATCCCTTCAAGAAGAAGGGCTCAGCGAAGAAGAGGTTTTTATGCGCACCACTGGCAACCACACGGCAGACCTAGGTGCGAAAGCTGCAGCGGCTTTGCACCCAGAAGCAGACCCCGAGCTTCACGAGAGAATTAACGAGCACATCAGTTTTGTGAATTCGTTTTGCATCCTCGCCATGAAGTTACTCGGACACTTTCCTGCTTTAAAGGAGTATGGGGAGGTCAAGTACACTCCCAAGCCAGCAGCTGGCCGTAAGACCAAAGAGCTCTGTCAGTTCCAATGGATCGCTCGGGGCTGGAGGTGTACGGTTTGCTGCAAGCTGGGACGTAACCCTCGTGCTGACACCGCGCCGGCGCGAGTATGCAGTGGAGTGCCGAGAACGCTTGATCTCGACAAAGTTTTACAGAATGAGCACAGTGTTGTCGCTCTCGCGTGCTCAGACTCGAGCACGCTATTTGTATGTGTTCATCGTGCAGCCTTTGTCTCGATCGGCTCGCCTCTCAAAAGCAACTTGTATAACCAGCGCTGTTTGAGGAGGCTTGAGCCGAGGCAGAAGACTAAGTGGAATCACATTCTTAAAGGCCACCATCCTGACCCTAGGAAGCCCCCCGTGCGTGTGAGCTCAGAGGACCTCCTGAGAGAAGGCGGCGAGCCAGTCCCTATTCCTCGCGCGAGCGGCGCAGCGTCCGATTACCCCTCGCTTGGCGAAGAACGCCGGATCAATGGCATCGCGGCAGCTCTCGTTCGGTCGGCTACCCAGCACCCAGCGATTCAGCCCTCGCGCGCTCAGGTTCCTAAGGACGCGGAAGCCGAGCAGGTCAAGCCTGTACCAGCGGCCCCGTCTCCTGCACCCTCAGTTTTTGCTGCCCCTTTCGTGGGCCTCGAAGCCCCTCAGGCTCTTGGCGGAGCCCCAGCGGCAGAGACTCCCCCTTCGGAGCCTGATGCCGCGGAGCCTTCTGATAGCTGCGTTGAGCGTGTCGCCCTCCGCATCGTGCGAGAACAGCTCGCTGATGAGGATGATAGTGCGCCACTCTGCCCAGCACCGACGCCACCGACCAGCACTTTCAACGCGAAGGTGCGGAGGTTACTAAGAGCTGCTGGAGGCAGCCCCAGTGGGAGTGCGGGGCCTGAGCGCGGGGTGGAGGCTGGGTCGGGATCGGACTAATGACATTCAGCGAACAACTCAACTGTAAAGTTTTTCCGCTGCCCAGCGGGGGGGGGGGGAAATTCGTTACTTTTCCCCCTCCCCAGCAGACCGAAATTCGTGATAGTTTCGTTGCGTCTTAGGGTTGTGTGTTAACTCGCTGAAGAAATCATGTCAATCTTATGTTGTTCCATGTTGCTGGCAATCGCTTCACCAGCAAGATGTTGCAAGACCTTTTCTGTTAAACTGCACCTCCGTTATCCCACATGGTGGGACAAAGCATCGATAACGGATGGGCCGGCACGCCCAAACATAGTGCATTTGTTGTGCACGATCGGGCTCGGACATGGCTAAGTTCCACAGCAGGTGTCTCTTTCGCTGCAGTGCCACCTGCTCCTGTCCAGCTCAGTCGCCTGAGCTGCCAGAATCACAAGCAGCTGAAGCCTCGCGGGCAAAAAAAATCCTCCTCCTCCTCCTCCTCCTCCTCCTCCTCCTCCTCCTCCTCCTCCTCCTCCTCCTCCTCCTCCTGTGTGAGGCTCGTCGCCGCGGCTGGGACGGGGCTCAAGGAGGCCTCTCGCCGACCTGTCGGCGACGAAGCGTCTGTTCCAGGCCCACGCTTCCCCGCCGAGAAGGCCGGCGGGGGTGGGGTTCGGATGTCTCGGGGCTCAATAGACTCGGGCCGAGCGAAAGGGGGGGATTGGGAAAGGGGGTGTTACGAAATCTGCTGCATGCAGCTGGTTTCGGCCTCATCGAGGGGCCCATTCCTCGATACATGGCCGCCTCCGGCGCCAGGAGGCGCTGGGAAAATCAGCTACGTGAGCTGATTCTCAAAACCCCCCTTTGCTATCCCCCCCTTTCGCCCGGCCCGAGAGACGGGGGTCGATGCAAACGGGGGCGGGTCAGAGCGCCGGGTCTTGCAGGTTCCTGCAGAGCCAGGGCTGCATTGACCCGGGCTCGGGTGCAGGATCAAGTACCTAGGGTCCTTCTGGATTTTGCAGGATCTTGCAGGGCCCGATTGGCTGGATTGACCCGGGCCAGCAGATCCCCGACTTGGCGACGGTGGTCAGTTTCTGCTTCCCTGCTGCCTCAGGGGGTGGTGGTCCGCAGCACTGCGGTGGGAGGCATCGGTGTATGCTCTGGCTCGTCGTCCTCCCTCGGAGTACAGGAAGGAGTTTACAGCGATTCGTTACTGGAGGCCAAGGAGGAGGAGAAGGGAGGAGGAGACCAGGAGGGGAAAAGAAATGACGATCAGATCGATGGTGCACAGCCGAGACGCTGGAATAGGGGCCGCTCTGGGTTCGGAAGGTGCTCGCTGCTTCTTTGGGCCATTCCGTGATTTTTTCTCTAGCCCGCCCGCTCTTGGTGCCGCAAGTGAGCTTAGTTCCTTTTTGAGCGTTCCTTCTGGCGGCAGCCTGACTGTATCCCAGCTGCCGCAAGAACGGCTACGACAGGTGGATCCACTGCGCAATTTGCCGAGGGATACGATGATTGATCTTTGCTTGGCCAGGGCATAATACACGAATATATAGTGCTCATGGTAAACCCATTATGGGCCACCAAAGGGCGTCTTTGCAACGCCATAGGCCTTCCCTTTGCAACGCACAGGCCCCCTCTTTGCAACGCCATCGGCCTTCCGTTTGCAACGCGCAGGCCCCCTCTTTGCAACACCATTGGCCGTCCGCGCGCATAGCATCGGCCCCCTAATTGCAACACGCAGGCCCCCTATTTGCAACACGTGGTCTGTTCATCAGCTAGGAGCTAGGACACCTTCAAGTCAACGCGGGGGCGTCATTTGGGCCATAAGTCGGGCGACATGGGGATATCATATATCATATATCATATATCATATATCAACTCTTCCTCTTAAGATCCATTGTAAACTAATCGGTGCACCATCTTGGCTTCGCGACCTGGCGTGCATCTACTGTCTTGACGTCTTGACGCTTCGCGTCCCCACCATCCAGGAACGATGCTGCCGTGACCAGGGAAGTGCAGAAGCAGACGATGCAATATAGAGGGGCGCAGCCTTTATCTGTGGATCGTGGGAGAAGGAAGAGGGAAGAGGGATCCAGGAAATGAGGAGGAAATGGAGGAGGGAATCAGACGACGACGCGTCGCGCGCTTGCCTCGCGCGCGCGCTTGCTTGCACCCGGGGGGCGGGAGAAGGAAGACAGAGAGAGAGAGAGAGAGAAAGAGAGACGGAAGAAGAGAGAGAGAGAGAGAGAGAGAGACATAGAGAATAGAGAGGAGGAGGAGGAGGAGGAGGAGGAGGAGGAGGGAGGAGGAGAGGAGGGAGGAGGAGGGAGGAGGAGGAGGAGGAGGAGGAGGAGGAGGAGGAGGAGGAGGAGGAGGAGGAGGAGGAGGAGGAGGAGGAGGAGGAGGAGGAGGAGGAGGAGGAGGAGGAGAAGGAGGAGGAAGATCGAGGACAACGACGTCGATGACGACAGCAGGCAATCCTACAGGCATTGGCAGGCTTGTCGCTCTGCGAGCTTTTTGGAGGCCTCTTGGAGACATCGTGGGGCCCTCGTGGCTCTTGGGGTAATGTTGGAAGTGTACGTAATACGTAACACGTAAAACTCCTGCTCTTAGCTCTTGGGGCGTTTCGAAAGCCTTGGGGTTTTGGGTTTGGGGCTCTCTAGGTTCTTGGGGCCCCTTGGGGGTATCTTGGGGCGTCCTTGGGAACCTCGGGGAACTTCTTGAAGCAATCCTGGGGGCCATCGGTCGAAATTATGATGGAAGATGGAGCACTCCGTGGAAGCCGTTGATTTGCGGCTGACGGGGCCCGACAGGACCAGCTCATGCGCATCCCCCTTTGCGCATCCTTCTCCTCATCCTCTCCCCTCTCCTCCTGCAGCCATTTTGGCTCGGCCATTTTGGCCATGTCGTCGGACGACGACTTCATAGTATTCTGCCCCCACGCAGCTGCTGCGGGAGGCGATGACCACATGGACGTGGAGGCCCCGGCAGCTGCTGGAGTGGAAGGTGCTGCTCTGCGAGGCCGTGGGAGCAGACGGTGGACGCAACAGCAAAGAGAACGAGAGGGCATGCGCATGACTGTTGGCCGCGTGGCGAAGACGTTGAAGACGAAGATTCGCAGGCAGGCTGACTCCATCCACAAGTTCGCCGATGAGCTTAGACGTGCTGGCCGCCTTTGGCAAAACATGGAGTTGATTGAGAAAAAAATGGTCTCGACACTGACGGTGTGCAGTTGGTGCTGCGCAAAAAGGGCTCGACACGCAAAGGGCGGGCCATCACGTTCTCGTGGGCTCGCATGCTCGAACTTGCGCACGGCAAGAGGCACACAGTGACTGCTATTGCTGAAGCGCACAACACTTCCAGGAAAACGGTGCGCAGGATCACCGAGATCGTCGCCTACGCCGAGGTCGAATGGGACGGTTTCCTACTCAGAGACTTGCGCCGGCTTATCCAGCACGACAGGCCAGAGTTCGCAGGTGTGAGACTCTCGTGGGATGAGACTCAGGACACCGGGCATCAAAAAACCAAAACCTGTATCATCGTCGTCACCTTCATCCTTCACCCTCTCGCCTCCCCACCCATGTTTTCAAGAAGTGGACTTCCGTGCGCCACGTTGTGCTGGGGGCGTGTCCTCGCACGAGCCCAGGAGCCGTAATACGTAACACGTAACATGTAACATGTCACATGTGACTTCTCTCGTCAGTGAGGGCCTGAGGCTCTCTTCGCGTTTACCCTGGCCGTCGCGGGGCTGTCTCGGGCTCTTCTAGGTTATGGGGCTAGCACGGGGCCGTCTTCAGAATCTTGGGCCCCTCTAGGGCAGTCTCGGAACCATCATGGGCTGTCTTAGCGTCGTAATGGGCCGTCTAGGGCCCGTCTCGGCATTCTCGGCCGTCTTGGGTCTTGGGACCCCCATCGGCCCTTGGAACCGTCTTGGGGCCGCCTTGGGCCGTCTCAGTCTTGGGGGGACTCCTGCTCGGGCCGTCTTGGGGCCTCCTGCGGCCCTTGGGGCTGTCCTGGGCGGTCTTGGGTTCTCAGGGCCCTCACACCTTAGGCTCTCTTGGTCCCTCCTTGGGTCCTCCGAGGCCGTCTTGGACTCGAGGTTTGCGCCTCTGCAGGAGTTGGTCAGCTTGAGTGCCATCAAAGACGCGACTCGACAGAGCCATCGTGGGAGTTCATGGGAGGTGTGCGTGTCCAGCATGACATTCTTCTGGGGCAACAGGTCTGGAGCCCAGTTCTACGAGGTGGTGGCGCCGCCTCTGCCGCTGCTGAGCAATGGAGCTGACCACTTGAACGCAGCCATGCGCAACCACCCTCTGATGAAACCAATGGTAGAATTTCAGGAGTGGCTCGCAAAGCTCACTGGCTTCTTCTTTGCGATCCGCGAGGCAGATGCGCATCCCGCCAACGATCGATTGCACGCTCACTGGAGAAATGAAGACACGAATACATTGAATAGTCCATCCCTGGCGCTCTTGGCAAAGTGCATGAACCACCAGACAAACATTGTATGCGTGTCCACAGTTGATCTTGTAGGAATGAAAGTGATCAATGACATGTATATGGCCGTGCGATTCTTCAAGATGGGTGGACACTACGTGCGCATTGTCGCAGCCGTCCAGGTGTATCTCCAGGAGAACAATCACGAGCATGTCATTTGGAATCGCTCGCCATCTGCGCAACAGGTCGCGCAGGCGAGGACATACGCTGAAGCACTCGTCGCCTTCTTGATCGACACTTGGGATGGCGATGTTTCCACGCCAGCAGGGAGATCTGCGAAGGAAAGGTACAGCACGGCAGTCCGACGATGCTTTACACATACGCTGTTTGGCCCGACTTGGAAGTCAAATGGGACGATCGTCATCTACGACATTGGTCAGTACAGGAGCATGGATCAATTGGTCATTGAGGTGGGGACGACCATTCGAGAACTCCTGTTGTCCCATATGCCTACAGAGCCAGTGCTGGCCAAATGGACCAAACTTATGCCATGTGCGAAGTTTTTCTTGCAGACAGGCGTGTACGGCCTCCTCCATGAGCTGATCAAGATTGCAGGCAGAGGCTTTCAGTACCCACAACACGACAACCCAGTGAACTTCGGAGATGCGGCGGCCGACCCGGACGCCGAGCTTTCTTGGCATCAACTTGCAGGCGTCCGATTGCGGAGGACATTGAGTTTGACGTCCAGCTTCGAACACCGCTTCCACATACACCTCATCTGCGTCGCAGTCCAGCCCTGCCGGCTACTACATCAACACTTCTTGAAGTTGGCGAACAGGACGCTGGATATTGAATATTCCGTGCGTCCTATCCCAGAGGGGCAGAGGGAGGAGGAAAGGCACGAGGGGGGAGGAGGGAGCATCAGGAGAGGTAGGAGGAGGAGGGACGAAGAGGAGGAGGAGGAGGAGTACTGCAGGAGGAGGAGGAGGAAGAGGAGGAGGAAGGAGGGGCCCGAACGGCTCACAAGGACACGCGCGCCTCGGAAGGAGACGCGCGCCTCGGAAGGAGAAAGAGGAGGAGGAGGAGGAGGAGGACGAGGAGGAGGAGGAGGAGGAGGTCGAGAAGGAGACACGCGCCTCGGAAGGAGAAGGAGGAGGGAGGCGACAGGAGGAAACGCGCGCCTCAGAGCGAAAAGGAGGAGGAGGAGGAGGAGGAGGAGGAGGAGGTGGTGAGTCGTTCGGGCCCCTCTGGATGTCGAGCCCCCTGGAGGACGGGGAGGAGGGAAGAGGAGGAGGAGGAGGAGGACAGACAGGAGGAGGAAAAGCAGGAGGAGGAGAGGCCAGAAGGCGAGGAAAGCACGGGGCCCTCTGGGGTAGGACTCGAAATATCAATGAACAATGGCCAGGGCCGTCGATGTGAGCAGGCGCCCTGCTGTGTATGAGCTGATGGATGACCGCGCGAGCCTTCCGCGGTATGTTTGCCAGTGCTACAGTTCAATGGCGCGCGGCGCCGTGGACAGCCTCCACCTTGTCTGGGGATTATCCAGCCATGAGTCCTTGGAGGGGTGGATGGCAGATCGTCCTGCGCTTGCTCGCGCCGTGCGACGTGTCGTCCTCCGCGCAGCTGCCTGGGTTGCTCGCAGGTTGCAGGAGGGCGTGGATTCAGATTGCTAGATTGCTCAGACAGTTGCGCTCTGGGGGAAGGGGACTGTGCACAACCGCCAGAGGTTTGGGGTTTGGGGTTCAACTAACCGCGTTTGATCACCATCCTCAAAGAGTGCTTGTGTTAGACTTTGTGGTACGTGTTATGCTTTACTTAGGTTTTAGGTCTTGATCCTCAAAGAGTGCTTGTGTTAGGCTTTGTGGTACGTGGTATGTTTTACTTAGGTTTTAGGTCTTGACTGTTCGGAGTCCAAGCGCGTTTGTAATTCTTTACGCTTCGCGTATCCCCACCAGCCCATCTCAAAACAGCAACTCGTGCGAAGCATGCCGACAGTCGTGTTTTTCAAGCGTGTTTCCGCCTGCCCCCGCATATCTCCCCTGTTCCTCCTTCCTCCCGCCTCCTTGTACATCCTCCTTGTGGTGGGAGCGGGAGAAGGACGAGGCGGAGGGGGAGGGAGAGAAAGCGCTCCTCGTGGTTTGCGTCGTTTGGGGTTTCTTGTCCTGGTGTGGGTCGTTCGGGCCATTCTTCCTGGTGTGAGTCGTTCGGGCTCTTCGTGATGTGAGTCGTTCGGGCTCTTCGTCCTGGTGTGAGTCGTTCGGGCTTCTCGTGGTGTGAGTTGTTCGGGCCCCTCGTCCTCGTGTGAGTCGTTCGGGCCCCTCCTCCTGGTGTGACTCGTTCGGGCTCCTCGTGGTGTGAGTCGTTCGGGGCCCTCGTCGTGGTGTGAGTCGTTCGGGCTCCTCGTGGTGTGAGTCGTTCGGGCGCCTCGTCCTGGTGTGAGTCGTTCGGGCCCCTCCTTCTGGTGTGAGTCGTTCGGGCTCTTCGTGGTGTGAGTCGTTCGGGCCCCTCGTCCTGGTGTGAGTCGTTCGGGCTCCTCGTGGTGTGAGGCGTTCGGGCACCTCGTCCTGGTGCAAGTCGTTCGGGCCCCTCGTAGTAGTAGAGTAGTAGTAGTAGTAGTAGTAGTAGTAGTAGTAGTAGTAGTAGTAGTAGTAGTAGTAGTAGTAGTAGTAGTAGTAGTAGTAGTAGTAGTAGTAGTAGTAGTAGTAGTAGTAGTAGTAGTAGTAGTAGTACAAGTAGTCGTATCCAAGGCAGTTTGGAGGCCTCTTGGAGATCGTAGAGGGGCCTCTTGGGCTCTCTTTTGAGCCTCTTGGGAGCGTCCGGGGGCCCTCTTGGGCGCCTCTTGGAGCGTCTTGGGGGCCTGTTGGGGCCATCTTTGGGGCGATCGATCACAGATGGGGCGAGCATTTTTGTCAGTACCCCCGTCAGGGCCACGATCCTCGTGAGGGGTGTCGAATTTTAGCCCAAAGGGCTGGTGGGATTCATGTATAATGTATAATGTATAACGCCCGCTCCAGGTTGCTTGAGCTTTGGAAGAAGCTAGAATGGCAACTCTTGTCACTCGGAGATCCTGGGCTTCCTACCGACCGCAAAACGCACATCATCTCGACTTTGAAGGCCACGAACCCGTGCTGCTGCCCGGCAGGTGTCCCTCGGGGGTTGCGCACCCGAGACATCAGCGACAATGTGCTGTTGAGCATTGTGGCGGTTGCTATGCTGTGTGTAGCCTGGCTCCTCCGAGTGACGATCGCGGCCATCGAGAGAAAGCATGCACGACACCGCCGGCTTTGCTACAAGACGTTACCCTGGCCTCAATTCGCAGCGCTGGCCGTGGCCCTGGATCAGAAGGAACGCTGGACCGAGAAGCAGCAACTCCAACAACAATCCCAGCAACAGCTTCAACTTTGCGGTGCCGTCGACGGCGCTGGCGATGGGGCCGGAGGTGGAGGCGGTGGAGGCAGTGCCAATGACGAGCCAAGACCGAGACCTTCCACACGGGGCAAGTCGGCGAAGGAATTGTTCAGGGACGACTGGATGAAGCAACGGAAGGAGCTGGGGAACCGCATAAACGTTGTCTCACCAGAAGCTTGGAAACTACTGGACGAAGCGTGGCTGATGTTGTCCGCTTCCCGCCGCATGGATTACGAGAAGCAGTCGGAGTCGGCGAAGGAAGTAGCTGCGGCGGAGCGGCGGCGCCGACGCAGAGAGGCTGCTGACATTGCGACCGCCAGCCGTCCATCGGAACCAGTAGCCGTGCAACCTGCCCTGCAGCATGAGGTGGCCATTGCCGCGCGTCCTTTCGGCGTGCGGGATATGAACTTCTCGACACTGGTTGTGCCGTCTACGGCTGGCCGCTTGCAGCGGTCCGCTGACTTCGACTCCCACGTACCCGAAGATCTTCCTGTGCATCCAGATGTGCTCGGCTGCTTCTTCAATGGCGCGCACCCTTTCGACCAGAAGAAGACGGTGACGGGCGCCCAGAAGGACTGGCGAAAGAAATGTGAACGGATTGCCGGGTCGAGACCGCTCCCGAAGCATGTTGACTATGGTTGCGAATGCGGACAGCTCTGTCGCGTTGACACCGAGAGGGGCATTTTGCTATACCGAGGTAGGCTGTTGGCGGCGGTCTTGAAGCTGGCGAAGGATTTCGCTCCTTCTGGGAAGCTTGCGAAGTTAGCTCTTGCCGATATGGTTTTGGCTGTGGAAGTTTACCCCGTAGCAGCTGCTGCGGATCTTCCAAGTCCCAAGGTGTATTTTTACGCCGCGGTCTCGGCCATCGGCCGCTTGAGCACCGAGCCCGAGCACGTCAACTTCTTCGAGCTCCAGTGCGAAGCAGCTGATGTAACACCAACGGCTCCTTTCGCTGGCATCGCCTTGGGAAGCCGCCGGGGCCTCTTCGTCATGCAGGGGGCCAACGCCAAATCACCATTGCATATGGCGCTGCATGGCCCCATGGCCTTGGCAACCGAGGAACAGGTGACAGCTCTGTGGACGTCGACTGATGATGGTGGCCCCCATTCCGACCGCGTTGTCTTGTCTGTTCTGGAGTGGGACTTGGTGCCTGGTTGTTTCGACCGATATGCGATCAGTGGTTTGCGCGCGGCCGGAGAGGGCGGAAGAGTGGAGGTCACCTACACGCCCGATCGCCCGCCTCCAAAGCGCCCCGCTGGTGATGTGGTATGCTTCCTTGACGACATGGACCAGGATGATATTGCCGGAGGCCATGGTGCTCATCATCCAGTTGCAGATGGTGCAGTTGCGGGGCTGCCTCTCAAGGATGTCGACCCCTTCGACTTGTGCCTGGAACATATGTTCGACGACGGCCCCCTCGGAGAGGAGCTTCGCGGTATGGTGCAGGACTGGCGGATGTACACACGCACACACGTACACACGTACACACATACACACATACCCACAGACACACGCATGCACACATACACACACGCACACAACACGTCATATGTTTTAGAACAGTCGCATCATGTACACACGTACACTCGCACAACGCGCACACAGACACACATATGACGCACATCATACATCACACATCATACATGAGACCTGCATACTGAATACAACATACATCCTACACCGCGCAACCGTACAACATACATCGTAAATGATACACACAACCACAACCCCACACACCGCACAACATGCAACATATATTTCAACGTCCAGCGTGCATGATACGCCATGCACACGCACACACATACGTACACGCATACACATACCGCATGCCACCTACAGAATACAGTATGCAGTATGCCAGTATGCCAGTACACACTATGCAGTATGCAGCACGCAGCATACACAGCACACAAAACAGAAGACACACCAAACATACAAGTATACATGATGCATGATACAGTATCCCAATATCCCCTTTCGCTATGGGGTCCTGAACCTCATCCGGGAACCATCTGGGGATCTTGGGTCTTACGTCTGGGCACTCTGGGGATCATCGGTCTTGGGATTTTGGGATCTTGGTGTTGGGTCTTACCATGTTGGGATCTTGGATCTGGGGATCATCGGATTTTGGGATCATCTTGGATCTTGGGTCTTACCATCTTGGGATTTGGGATCTTGGGATCTCGGTCTTGGTTTTGGGTCTTGGGCCCTCTTGGAACTTTGCTGGGGCTTCCCAGGCCTCGAGACAACCGAGTGATTGAGTGATTGGTGATTGCGCTCTGCCGAGGACATCGCAGCCCTCGAGGAGCAGGAACGAGAAGAGGAGAGAGACTTAGACCAGGACCTGGCAGATGAGCCAAGTGACCCGGCGCCGGCGCCTGGGCTTGGAGGCGGAGGAGGCCCGCCTCCTCCTCCACCGCCGCCTCCAGAGCCCCCAGCCGACATTGATTTCAATTCTTACTTGGCGGAATTAGGTTTGGAAGATATAGGCGGGTGGCGCTTCAAGGCCACGCGGGATCCAGGGTCCGGGCGCCGCGCAGGCGTCATCAATTACATTAGCAGCAGCTTGAAGGCTTGCTGCGACGTTCACGGCCAAAAGAAATGCTCCCTCTATGCCACGGTCAAGCCAGGTACAGATGCTGCTGCGCTTAGAGAGCTTGCTAGGTGGTTGCGCAAGGGCCTCGAACCAGGCATGAGCGCACAGGGCCACAGAGATTTAGCTTTGGAGTCGAAGACTGGATTTTTCGGCATGAAGGTTCGGGCCCCCAAGCCGCCCTAAGTTGCGAGATTTCTCGAGGCAGGCGGCGGACTCCAGACGCCTGTCTCCAGTGCTCTGGCGCTGCCCAGCTCGCAGCGCCAATGAGGAGGGGTGGAGGCGGAGGAGGGGGGGGACAGGAGGAGGATGAGGACAGGAGGAGGAGGAGGAGGAGGAGGAGGAGGTAAGGAGGAGGGAGGGCGGATGGAGAGAGGAGAAACCCGATGGGTGAGGATGAGAAGATGAGGAAGGCGCGCATGAGCAACGTTGTGCAACGGTGGCTGCGAAGGCAGCGCTGGCCGTTCGCTTACTGCTGCGAAGATTTATCGTGTATCGCACTTTGCCCCTGATTGTTTCTGCCTTGGGCTCTAGACTTTAGAGCTACATGTTACCTGAGAACTGAGACATAATGGATGGACATGGCCTTCTGGCTCCTCCCTCCTCCTTGCTCCTCCCCGTCCTCATCCTCCCTCGTCCTCCTCCTCCACCTCCTCGCTATCCTCGCCCGTGCTGGCGCGCCCCCCGCGCATGCTTCAAGGCCCGCGAGGGGTCTAGGATCTCCGAGCCCCGCGCCCTGGGCCCCCACAGGAGGGAGAGAGGTTGAGTAGGAATGCTTGGGACCTTCCAGGCTGGCCCAAGAAGGGGCAGACGGTGCATTCTGCGTTGCCTAGCGTTCCTCACGCGCAAGACGCAAGACGTTGCGCGCCGCCTCCGACGAGCAAAAAAGACTAAGGCACTAAGGCTTAGGACACACTCACAAGGCACAAGGCACTAAGGCACTAAGCCGACAAGCTCAGAACTTAGGATACATTCACGAGGCACTTAGCACTAAGACCTAAGACCTAAGACTAATGCACTAAGGACTAAGGACTAAGGACTAAGGCGCTAAGGCACTAAGCCGACAAGCTCAGAACTTAGGATACAATCATGAGGCACTTAGCACTAATACCTAAGACCTAAGACCTAAGACTAAGGCACTAAGGACTAAGGACTAAGGCACTAAGGCACTAAGCCGACAAGCTCAGAAGTTAGGACACAGTCACGAGGCACTTAGCACTAAGACCTAAGACTAAGGCACTAAGGACTAAGGACTAAGGCACTAAACACTAAACCCTAAGCCGACAAGCTCAGAAGTTTGGACACATTTCCACAACCGTGAGCACACTAGAAGTGGCCGAAGAGATGTGCTATGTGCTATGTGCTTGTGATCACCTCTATCCTCTATTAAATCGTCAAATCGATTCCAGAACTTTCCCCACAGCTCCGCGGTCAGTAGCCGTTTTGGCTGAATCCAGGTTGGCCCAAGCCCCAAGCCCCAAGCCCCAAGCCCCATCGCCCGTCGACCATGGACAGGCTCGACTGGTTAGCCGACGCCTTGACCGGCTCGCCCCCGCGCCGCCTGTGCGAGTCCCTACTGGACGATCTCTTCGGGGACGAGGCGCGGGGCGGGCGCGCGGGCGGCTGGCGTGGCGGGCGCGCCGCTGGGGATGGAGCACCCACAGGGCGACGAGGTCTACGCGTATCCACCGCCCCTGGCCAGGCCCATTCTGGGCCGCAGCGGAATATGATGTATGCTGTATGCTGTATGCTGTATGCTGTATGCTGTATGCTGTATGCTGTATGCTGTATGCTATGCTGCGTTCGGCACATGGGCGAAAACGCGAAAACGGCATGCGTTCCCTTGACTTTGTCAAAGATCAAAGATACATAAAACATACAGCATACGGCATAAGCAACAACCAACAAACAATAAGCGCCGCTGCTTGGCCCAGGACGGGCCTGGCAAGGGGCGGTGTATATGTGCAAATCTCGTCGCCCCAATGCACGCTGACCTCTGACAAACTGCGCCTGCTGGCGAAGGCGCTGCACCTGCTGGCGGAGGCGCTGCACCAGCGGCCAGAGCTGATGCATCTGCTGGCGAAGGCGCTGCACCTGCTGGCGGAGGCGCTGCACCTGCGGCTGGAGCCGCTGCATCTGCTGGCGAAGGCTTTGCACCTGCTGGCGGAGGCGCTGCACCTGCTGGCGGAGGCGCTGCACGTGCGGTCGGAGCTGCTGCACCTGTTGGCGGAGGCGCTGCACCTGCTGGAGGAGGCGCTGCACGCGTGGCTGGAGCCGCTGCATCTGCTGGCGGAGGCAGTGCACCTGCTGGCGGAGGCGCTGCACCTGCTGGCGAAGGCGCTGCACTTGCGGGTGGAAGCGCTGCACCTGCTGCCGCCGGCGCTGCACCTGCTGACCGAGGCGCTGAAAGTGCGGTCGGAGTTCCCACACCTACTGATAGCCCCGCTGCGCGCTCCTGCCCTGTCGACGCCGCTGGCTACTTGGCCTATACCCGCTTCCTGCGGGAGATTGGGAAGCTCCCGCCTGCACCTGCACCTACGGGCGGATGCGCTGCGCCTGCTGGCGGAGGCGCTGCACCTGAACCTGCCGGCGGAGGCGCTGCATCTGCTGGCGGAGGCGCTGCGCTTGTACGCGCTGGCGGAACCGCTGCGCCCGCACCTGCGAGCGGAGCTGCAGGATGCGCGCGGCCTGCTGCTGATGCTGCTGGGCGCAAGCGATCGCGCATCCCGCTTCGAGGGGCGCTGGAGGCGGCGTGGCCGGCTGGGAGGAGGGCGCTGCGCGAGGCGCTGGAGGAGGGCGCTCGCGGCCTCCCTCCAGTGAGCGCGCGCTGGGGGGACGGGCGATATGGCGCCGTCGAGGTCGCGGCGCAGGCGCTGGAGACGGGGGGCGTGGAGGCGGCGTGGCCGGCTGGAGCTGCCTGGCTCGAGTTGCCTCTGCAGGCACTTTTGGCGCGGGCGTTGGAGGTGGCGAGGCGCGAAGGGCGGGTCGGAGGTCTAGCCTACATTGGCTCGACCTCCGACCCTGCCTGGCGCTGGCAAGGGGGGTGGTACCTCCCTTCGGAGAACGGGCGGCGCGCGGTGGAGGGGGGGCGGGCGTGGATGGACGGCCATAGGCTGCAGTGGCGGAGGATGGCGATCCTCGGAGCTTGGTGCGACGCCGACACAGGCACCGCAGAAAAAGAAGCTATCCAATATGTACTTCTTTCCGCGCCTGGGGTCCTCACCAATAAAGCCACGGACGCCCGCGGTCTGTCGAGGCGGCCGTATGCCTATTCCTTCGTGTACATTTGTTTCGACCAGATTGTGCCCGCAACGGCTAGAAACAACAAGAAACAAAAAAACATCATCATCATCACCATCATCATCAGCATCATCATCATCATCATCATCATCACCATCATCATCATCATCATCATCATCAGCTTCGTCATCATCATCATCAACATCATCTCACCATCATCAGCATCGTCATCATCACCTTAACCATCACCCATCACTCATCACTCGCCACCCACTACCCATTGCCCCTTACCCCTTACCCATTACCCATTACCTATTACCTATTACTCATTACCTATTACCTATTACCTATTACCTACTACGCCTTACGTATTACGTATTACCGTATTACCCATTACAAATTACTCATGACTACCCATTTTCCATCACCCATCAACCATCAACCATTACCCATTACCCATTACCCATTACCCATTACCCATTACCCATTACCCATTACCCATTACCCATTACCCATTACCCATTACCCATTACCCATTACCCATTACCCATTACCCATCACCCATTACCCATTACCCACCCATCACCCATCACCCATCACCCATCAGCCATCACCCATCACCCATTACCCATTACCCCATTACCCATTACCCATTACCCATTACCCATTACCCATTACCCATTACCCATTACCCATTACCCATTACCCATTACCCATTACCCATTACCCATTACCCATTACCCATTACCCATCACCCATCACCCATCACCCATCACCCATTACCCATTACCCATTACCCATTACCCCTTACCCCTTACCCCTTACCCATTACCCATTACCCATTACCCATTACCCATCACCCATCACCCATCACCCATCACCCATCACCCATTACCCATTACCCATTACCCATTACCCATTACCCATTACCCATCACCCATCACCCATCACCCATCACCCATTGCCCATTACGGGGCGATCTGCTAAGAGCTAAGAGGCAACGCATGCGTTGCTAAATGCCACGGGGCGCGTTGCATAGAGGCAACGCTTTACTTGCAAAATGCCACGCGGCGCGTTGTAAAGAGGCAGCGCGCCAGTTGCACAATGCCACGGGGCGCGTTGCAAACGCGCAACACGCCAGTTGCAAAAGACCACGGGGCGCGTTGCAAAAAGGCAACATTCCAGTTGCAAGAGGCCGCGGGCCCCGTTGCAAAGCGGCAGCACGTCAGTTGCAAAATGCCACGGGTCGCGTTGCAAAAAGGCAGCGCGTCTGTTGCAAAATACCACGGGTTCGTTGCATATGGGAGGCAACACGTTCGTTGCAACTGGCCACGGGTTGCGTTGCAAATAGGCAACACGTCAGTTGCAAAAAAACCACGGGGCACGTTGCAAACACACAGCCACTAACGTTGCAAACAACACGCGTACGTGTTGCAAAACCAGCAGCACCAACCCGCCATCACCCACTCAAATATCAAAAAAACACCGTGTTAACACGAAATCGCACAATGCCGCAACCGTTTGCCGCACCGTTTGCCGCGCCGTTGCCGCGACCTTTGCCGCGCCTTTGCCACACCTTTGCCGCACCGTTGCCGCACATTTGCCGCACCGTTGCCACACCGTTGCCGCACCTTTGCCGCACCGTTGCCGCACAGTTGCCGCACATTTGCCGCACCGTTGCCGCACCTTTGCCGCGCCGTTGCCGCACCTTTGCCGCGCCGTTGCCGCGCCTTTGCCACGCCTTTGCCGCGCCCTTGCCGCGCCCTTGCCACACCTTTGCCACGCCCTTGCCGCGCCCTTTGCCGCGCCCTTGCCGCGCCCTTGCCGCGCCCTTGCCGCGCCCTTGCCGCGCCTTTGCCGCGCCTTTGCCACGCCTTTGCCGCGCCCTTGCCGCGCCCTTGCCGCACCTTTGCCACGCCCTTGCCGCGCTCTTTGCCGCGCCCTTGCCGCGCCCTTGCCGCGCCCTTGCCGCACCCTTGCCGCGCCTTTGCCGCGCCTTTGCCACGCCTTTGCCGCGCCCTTGCCGCGCCCTTGCCGCGCCCTTGCCGCGCCCTTGCCGCGCCCTTGCCGCGCCCTTGCCGCGCCCTTGCCGCGCCCTTGCCGCGCCCCTGCCGCGCCCCTGCCGCGCCCTTGCCGCGCCCTTGCCGGGTCCTTGCCGCGCCCTTGTCGCGCACCTGCCACGCCCTTGCCACGTCATTGCTGCGCCGTTTTCCACTCCGTTCGCGGAGCCCCTCCTCCCTCCGCCCTCCTCTCATCGCTCTCCCGGCGGGGTGCGCTGTCCTGGTCCATGCCCCCCCTCCCCTGTGGGGAAAGGGGAAAGGGGCTAGGATTGCTTGGGGGGGAGACGCAGAAGTTGGAGGAGGGAAGGAGGAGGAGGAGGAGGAGGAGGAGGAGGAGGAGCCGAAACCACTAATACATGATTCGGAGATACCTCCAGGGGCGTTGTTGTCTTTGTCTCGGTGCCGTATACGCAGCCATTTAGGCTTAGAGGCTTAGAGCTTAGAGCTTAGAGCTTGGAGATTAGGGTTTAGGCATGTCCTGGACGGGACATGCATTTACATGTTGACTTGACAGTTTACATACAGCATGTATTCCGAAGCCAGCCTACCAAATAACCTGAATAAGAAGAAATCAGATGGTCTATGGGATGCAGCAAGCATATGTTTGGATTCGCCCCCTGCGAAAAGATATCGTCCAACAAAATGGCGGACGCACCCCACGTGCACGTGGCTTCCCAAACTGAGAGGACTGAACAAACTGAATGGACCTGGAGCTGGACCCGGAACCGGACCTGGAGCGACCCAACCGTCTTCATCCTTTTCTGAGAGCCCAATGTCTGGGGCCGCGTCTAGCACATCCGTGTATAGTCCCGCATCCAGGACCGAGTCTATCGCTCATACAAGTACAACAACGGCCGAAGTGGTGGACCTGACGCTAGATTAGAGATTAGAGATTCGACGAATGACAGATCTCCTAGGGGAAACGGGAGATGAAAAAGCTCGATAGCCACCGCGGCCACCATCGTCGTCACGTCGCCTTGCGCCTTGTTGCTTCTCCTCCTCTGCCTCCTCCGCTCATGTTGCTGCTGCCTGCTGCTCCTCTTCCTACTGGATGGGCCCTGAGCGAGGCATCGAGGCATCGAGGGAGGCGGCGAAGGTCGCAAGGCGCCCGACCGCGCGGCCCCGCCGCCGCGCTCAGGGCGCGCGAGGCAGGCCCCCGAGCTGGACGGGAGAGGAGGAGGAGGAGGAGGAGGAGGAGGAGGAGGAGGAGGAGGAGGAGGAGGAGGAGAAGGATCGGTGATTTGTGATTGGGGACCCCATAGGGAGGGGGCTCCCGCCTGAGATTTCCGTGCATCCTTACTCCTTACAGTCCACTCAGAGCTGTATGGTGAGTGAGTGTGTGAGTGAATGTGTGAGTGAGTGAGTGAGTGAGTGAGTGGGTGGGTGGGTGGGTGAGTGAGCGAGTGAGTGAGTGAGAGATGATGGATGATGGATGATGATATGATGATGATCATGATGATGATGATGTTGATGATGATGATTATTATGATGATGATGATGATGATGATGATGATGATGCTGATGATGATGATGATGGCGATGAGCGTGTGAGTGTGTGTGTGTGCGTGAGTGAGTGATGGTGATGGTGATGATGACAATAATAAATAATAATAGTTGGCGTGAGTGAGAATGCAAAGAGGATAGGTGCGGGCGGTTTCTGCGCGGGGTGTGCAGAGGAAACAAGAACCCCGTACTCAGAATCAAATGTGGGGGAAATTGGCCCAATCGGCAAATGGCAAATAGCAAAGTCGCCCCAATAGGCAAGTGGCAAATAGCAGAATCGGCCCAATATGCAAATGGCAATAGGCAAATGGCAAATGGCAATAGCAGAACCCCGTACTCCACTCCTGCAGCGGGGTTTGTATCGGGCCCAATCGGCACATGGCAAATAGCAAATAGCCAAATCGCCCATAACCCATAACCCATAACAAATAGCAACTACGCAAGTAGCCCGTAGCCTATTTTGGCTCAACAGCAGCTTTAAGCAAGAGCCAGGAGAGACATCCACACCATGTCCGAGTTCTGCCCGCCGAGTGCCACCTTGCATGTGGTTCGGCCTCGCGAGGATGCCGCTCGCGCTGCAGCGAGTCAGAATTTCCCCAGAGGGCGTTTTTTTCGCAATGGAGCCCAACAGATCGAGCAATGGTTTTTATGGGCTCTAGATCGTTTGCCCGCTTCGACGTGCAATCATATCTTGACCAGGGTGCGTTCTCCCTCGCGTCGCAGGTCTTTGGGCAGTGTTTGTTCTGGCACCGACTCCCCAATATTGGTGTGTGATGCGCTAGATCGCGCCATCCGTATTCGTTGTGCGAGCGATGGCTCTGTCCTTCACGAGGGCATAACTCATGCTTACAGTGCCGAAATCGATGCAAAAAAACGTGCTTTCATTTATCATCTGCACCGTGGCCGACTCACGAGGCTCTTCAGTGATGCTTGCGAGATGGCAACAGGTTCGGCGCACGAGGAATTATCAGGTAGGTTGCAGCCCGTACCTCCTGTATCAGACTTGGTGGGTGGATTTCCGTGCCCAGACGCTTCTGCCTTGAACAACAAGCAAGACAGGAACACAGTCAGGGACAGGTCACTTAGGACCGGATGTGTCTTTCACGCCATATTAGACATAGTCGTTGCTGGTATCGAGGACCGCCCTGACAGCATCATTCTTGAAAATGTGTTGGGTTTGCTTTCAAAAGATAAAGAGTCAAATTGCAGTAGCTTCGATTGGTGCGTGTATTACCTCAAGGAAATCGGCTACGAAACAATTGCATTCAAATTGAATTCACAAGACTTCGCTTGGCCAGTACAGCGAGGCCGCGTTTGGTTCATATGTATCAATGCTGATTTGCTCAAAGCTGCAGGCATGAGCCCTGGGGACGTGAATGATATCGCTACGGATCTGATGTCCCGACTCGTCGTGCCTCACGATTGCAAGCGGAACCTCGATGAGTTCCTTCTGCCAGAGGACGACCCGGCCATACTCGATATGACGAAAGAGTGGTCCAACAAACGTTCGATCCAACAAGCTCGGTATCGCGACGCTTGCTCGAATGGTGTTAGTGCAGAGGCCAACCCCAAACCCCGAAAGTTGCGACGCAAAGTATCTTGGCCCCAGAAACATGCCTCGACGTTCGATAACATGGGTATTGACTGGTGGGAAAGCTTCCGGCCGTCGGAAGACACATTCAACTTGTTTCCAGGACTTCACTGCTTGGGCGATCGTCATTTCGAGGTCTTGCGTTCACATGGCATTTCATATCCTGACAAACCTATCGTCGTCGACGTCTCGCAGACGATGAATCGGTCGAGGAGTCGGGTGAACGCGGCTGAAGTCGCGACTCCTCGATGCATCATGTATTTGGGTCACAGGTGCCGCCCGGCACACGGTCGAGAAGGGCTCGCACTTCAAGGCATCCATTTTGGAGATATGGATCATCTGCTAGCCGAGTACCATTCAGACTTTCTTTTGAATTTGAGTGGAAACGCATTTCACACCATTGTGTGTGGAGCTGCTGTTCTTGTCAAGGAAGGCCTGCTGGGCGAGATCCATATGAGAATCAGGAGGCGGAGTTCCGCGTGTTCTGCAGCGCTGTCGTTTCACCGAATTCTGTCAGATGCACATGGCGATGACGTTGAAGAATTGCTTCATTTTGATTCGCCAGAGGACCCGATGGTCTCTAACACCGACGGTGTGAAGGATTGCGAAGACCCATCCTTTGAGTTATCTTTTTCTTGATTGCAAGGTCATTCGCCAAGTGCGAGACCAGGCGTCTGCTCGCGTGGCACTCTATGTAAGCAGGACTGCGCATGACCTCGGACGGATGACAGGTGCAAATGTTCAATAGTATGTCTTATGTATCATGGCACAATTCGCTATCCATGCTCTCAGCTCTTAGCTCTTCTGGGGCTCTCTTGGGAACCTCTTGGGGGGTCTTGTCGGGGCTCTTTTGGGCCCTCTTAAAGCGCTCTGGGGCCGCCCTGCGCCGTCTCCTGTGGCCTCCTGGGGCTCTATTGGTCTATTGGGAGCCTCTTGGATCTTGGAGGGTCCTGTCCAGGCTCTTGTGGGCCCTCTTGAGGCGCTCTGGGGCCGCTCTGGGGCCCTCCGTAGAGGGATGAGGATGCAGGGGCAGAGGGGAGGGGGGGGGAAGGAGGAAGGGGATCGAGGACGGCGGTGCGGCGGTCCTCCTCCTCCTCCTCCTCCTCCTCCTCCTCCTCCTCTCCAC
The DNA here is from genome assembly GCA_963575745.1 of Prorocentrum cordatum. Taxonomy (NCBI): domain Eukaryota; class Dinophyceae; order Prorocentrales; family Prorocentraceae; genus Prorocentrum; species Prorocentrum cordatum. The sequence continues at coordinate 216,341 of CAUYUJ010017053.1, read as the reverse complement.
CTCCTCCTCCTCCTCCTCCTCCTCTTCCTGCTCTTCCTCCCCACCTCCTCCTCCCCCTCCTCTCATCCTCGTGGCGAGCTCCCGATGAAGCCGCAAACTTGACGGCGACAGCGGCGCCGAGGTGAGGCAGGAGGAAAAAGGACGAACAAACCAACCAGAAAGGCCCCAGTGGGGAAATTCGCATGGCACCACCGCCCCATTTCGGCACACCCGCACACCCCTCGCACGTCTCGTGGCCCCACAGGGAGCTCCAGCTAAAGGCCCCGAGCGACTTACCTCCGACCGAGAACTGAGGGGCCCGAACGACTCACTACAGACCGAGAACTGCGGGGCCCAAACGATTCACCCCCGACCGAGAACTGAGGGGCCCGAGCGACTCACCCCCGACCGAGAAGGAAGGGGCCCGGATGACTCACCTCCGATCGAGAACCGAGGGGCCCGAACGACTCGCTTCCGACCGAAAACTGAGGGGCCCGAACGACTCACATCCGACCGAGAATTGCGGGGCCCGAACGATTCACCACCGACCTGAGGGGCCCGAACGACTCACCTCCGACCAAGAACTCTGTGAAGGGTTTGCCGTAATGGGCGTGTGATGGCGATGATGATGATGATGCTGATGATGATGATGCGGATGATGCTGATAATGATGATGATGCTGCTGATGATGATGATGACGGTGACGATCAGGTCATGTGGACAGCGGTCCTCCGCCTCCTCCTCCTCTTCTCCTCCTCCTGCTCCTCCTCCATTCTCCTCCCCCTCATCCTCTTCCTTCCTCCTTCTCCTCCTCCTTCCTCCTTCTCCTCCTCATCCTTCTCCTCCTACCCATCCTTCTCTTCCTCCTCATCATATTCATCATCCTTCTTCCCAATCCCTCATCCATCCATCCAACCTCCGTCTCCTCCCCCCTCCTTCGCACGGTCCGGCTATCCTTTTTACGCTGTAAGGGCTGGTGGGACTACGGCGGGGGCATTTGACAAAGAATACGGAATGTTGCAATATTGCCCTGGGGGCATTCCTTCCTGTGTCGAAGCGGGGTGGGGGGTGGGTGGCCCACGAGGGGCTTCCTGGATTCCTTATCCACTTATCCACGTTTTCCTTATCCAGAATTCTTTACGCTTCGCGTATCCCCACCAGCCCATCTCAAAACAGCAACTCGTGCGAAGCATGCCGACAATCGTGTTTTTCAGGCGTGTTTCCGCCTGCCCCCGCATATCTCCCCTGTTCCTCCTTCCTCCCGCCTCCTTGTACATCCTCCTTGTGGTGGGAGCGGGAGAAGGACGAGGCGGAGGAGGGAGAGAACGCGCTCCTCGTGGTTTGCGTCGTTTGGGGTTTCTCGTCCTGGTGTGAGTCGTTCGGGCCCTTCTTCCTGGTGTGAGTCGTTCGGGCTCTTCGTGATGTGAGTCGTTCGGGCTCTTCGTCCTGGTGTGAGTCGTTCGGGCTTCTCGTGGTGTGAGTTGTTCGGGCCCCTCGTCCTCGTGTGAGTCGTTCGGGCCCCTCCTCCTGGTGTGACTCGTTCGGGCTCCTCGTGGTGTGAGTCGTTCGGGGCCCTCGTCGTGGTGTGAGTCGTTCGGGCTCCTCGTGGTGTGAGTCGTTCGGGCGCCTCGTCCTGGTGTGAGTCGTTCGGGCCCCTCCTTCTGGTGTGAGTCGTTCGGGCTCTTCGTGGTGTGAGTCGTTCGGGCCCCTCGTCCTGGTGTGAGTCGTTCGGGCTCCTCGTGGCGTGAGGCGTTCGGGCACCTCGTCCTGGTGCAAGTCGTTCGGGCCCCTCGTAGTAGTAGTAGTAGTAGTAGTAGTAGTAGTAGTAGTAGTAGTAGTAGTAGTAGTAGTAGTAGTAGTAGTAGTAGTAGTAGTAGTAGTAGTAGTAGTAGTAGTAGTAGTAGTAGTAGTAGTAGTAGTAGTAGTAGTAGTAGTAGTCGTAGTAGTAGTAGTAGTAGTAGTAGTAGTAGTAGTAGTAGTAGTAGTAGTAGTAGTAGTAGTAGTAGTAGTAGTAGTAGTAGTAGTAGTAGTAGTAGTAGTAGTAGTAGTAGTAGTAGTAGTAGTAGTAGTAGTAGTAGTAGTAGTAGTAGTAGTAGTAGTAGTAGTAGTAGTAGCAAGTAGTCGTATCCAAGGCAGTTTGGAGGCCTCTTGGAGATCGTAGAGGGGCCTCTTGGGCTCTCTTTTGAGCCTCTTGGGAGCGTCCGGGGGCCCTCTTGGGCGCCTCTTGGAGCGTCTTGGGGGCCTGTTGGGGCCATCTTTGGGGCGATCGATCACAGATGGGGCGAGCATTTTTGTCAGTACCCCCGTCGGGGCCACGATCCTCGTGAGGGGTGTCGAATTTTAGCCCTCCCAAGGATAGAAAAAGGACCCTCTGACCACCCGCGAAACCCCCTCTCCAGGTCCAGGGGGAGGGGGTAGGGGGAGGGGTAAACGGTAAACCCCTCCCCGAAGGGGAAGAAGGGGGGTTGAGAACAGAGAGAGCTCGCTAAACCACTCACGCCCAAAGGGCTGGTGGGATTTTCCTTATCCAAGTATTCCTGGGTCGCGAGACCCTGGATTCCTTATCCAAGTTGTCCTTATCCAAGGCCTGCGGCCGTATGTATTACGCATTACGCCATTACGCCTGTCAGGGCCCTCGGGCCCTCTGTCTCATCTTTCGTTTCTCTGCTGCCACTTTTCGGGTGTGTTGCTCAAGGGTTTGTCGTGCCCCGCCCGTGCAGCATACGAGCATACGGTAATCTGACGTTTACCCCGCACTACTTGAGGTAATTCGATGAGCGACCAAGGCAGCGTCTTCGGCACCAGGTGCGACCGTGGGGTCACTGGAGGGCACTTGATCCGTATGCAGAAGAGCGACAAGTGGGGCACTCCAGAGTTCTGCGGGTGTGTCTTCTGCCGTCGGGATCGGGACTGCGTGAACAACCTGCAGCACGAGAAAGACGAACACCCCAAGCTCCGGTTCCGTGGCGAGAGGCACACGATTTGCAACTCCTGCTCCGGGGCCATTCGCCGCGACTACCCCCTCGCCCAGAGTGGGCCAAAGAGAACGGAGAAGATTCAGGAGCTCAAGAATAACGATGACGAGTGGGAGTCCTTCACCGACAATGTCGGGAAGTACGAGACCGAGATGAACGAGGCGCCCGCTCACAAGAGGAGGAAGGTCCGGCAGAACTCCCGCGGGGACGGTGCGGAGATGGAATCGATTGGCGCAGATGAGAAGACCGAGGGTGTCGAAGGTCGTCGTCTGAACGCTCGCCGTTTCCTCGGGGTGCTGTGGCCGAAACCTATCTTTAAGCAGTGGAAGAAGAGGGAGGCGACGACAGCCGAGTTGAGCAGGGTCAAGATCGGAAAGCAAACTTGGGTCGGGGTGGTCCTCGAATCATCCGAGGGCCTGAAAGCGGGCTGCATCGAGTTGTGGGACGACAGCTTCACGGAGATCTCCAATATCACGACGCTTGCAGACAGCGACACTTCCAATCGGGCAGGCGAATGCGACGAGTGGTACCAGCACGCCTCGGAGAGGCTTGGCGTCAATGTCGGAACCAAGACAGATGACAAGGGCAACGAGTCGATCAAGCTTTCGACGTCAAAGCCGAAGGGGAATGACGACGACCTAGATGATATTTGGGGCGTCTCGGTGAAGTTCTCCAGCGCCAACGGCTCAAAGGACAAGGACGATGAGTCAGAGGCCCCGGACAGGAGGAGGAGAGCGTCCCCAAAGAGGCCCGCAAACCCGCCGACTACTACGAAGCCCAACCCAGCGGGCACGAAGAGGGCAAAGGAGATATCAACAACAGAGAAGGTTATTTTGGAAGCGGACCAGGCCTTGAGGATGCTCGGCGATGTCAACACGATCAAGGGCGTCACCATGAAGCAGATCGAGGGCATTGAGAAGAAGCTGAACGACCGCTTGACCGCGGCGCTCGTCATGATCTACTCTGGCAACGTCGACCCGTCTGCCGACACCACCACGTTGAACGAGCTCGACAAGCTCGGCATGGAATGCTTGGAGAACGCGCGGGACTGGGCAGTGTGAATCAGATTGCAGCCCCGGGCCCAACCCTGAGGAGGATCGGATTGGATCCGATTGGATCAGCTCTGGGCTTTGGGCTTTAGCCTAAAGCCCAGAGCTGATCCAATCGGGGTTACCGTTGGCGTTGGCATTGGCCTAAAGCCCAGAGCTGATCCAAGCCCTGGGGTTACCGTTGGCGTTGGCGTTAGGAAGAGGGGGAGGCGTGGGGGGTCACCCTTGGCGGCGTCAGGAGGAGGAGGAGGGGGAGGAGGGCGACGGCGCGGAGGTCGAGAAGGAGACGCGCGCCTCGGAAGGAGAAGGAGGAGGGAGGCGACAGGAGGAGACGCGCGCCTCAGAGGGAAAGGCGAGGAGGAGGCGGAGGAGGAGGAGGAGGAGGGAGGAGGAAGAGGAGGAGGACGACGACGACGCGGAGGTCGAGGAGGAGACGCGCGCCTCGTAAGGAGAAGGAGGAGGGAGGCGACAGGAGGAGACGCGCGCCTCAGAGGGAAAGGAGGCGGAGGAGGAGGAGGCGGAGGAGGAGGAGGAGGAGGAGGAGGAGGAGGAGGAGGTGAGTCGTTCGGGCCCCTCTGGATTTCTGGCCCCGAAGAGGAGGGGCCAGCTCCGAGCCACCCCAGCTGGGGCGCCTCGAAGGGACGAACGAGGCCCGGGCGGAGTAGGAAGAGGAGGAGGAGGAGGAGGAGGAGGAGGAGGAGGAGGAGGAGGAGGAGGAGGAGGAGGGGGGAGGACGAGGAGGACGAGGAGGACGACGACGACGACGCGGAGGTCGGGAAGGAGACGCGAGCCTCGGAAGGAGAAGGAGGAGGGAGGCGACAGGAGGAGACGCGCGCCTCAGAGGCAAAAGGGGGGAGGAGGAGGAGGAGGAGGAGGAGGAGGAGGAGGAGGAGGAGGAGGAGGAGGAGGAGGAGGAGGAGGAGGGGGAGGACGAGGAGGACGAGGAGGACGACGACGACGCGGAGGTCGGGAAGGAGACGCGAGCCTCGGAAGGAGAAGGAGGAGGGAGGCGACAGGAGGAGACGCGCGCCTCAGAGGCAAAAGGGGGAGGAGGAGGAGGAGGAGGAGGAGGAGGAGGAGGAGGACGAGGAGGAGGAGGAGGAGGAGGAGGAGGAGGAGGAGGAGGAGGAGGGTGAGGAGCGGGAGGAGGAGGAGGACGAGGAGGAGGAGGAGGAGGAGGAGGAGGAGGAGGAGGACAAGGCCGAACAGCTTTTCGGCGGGACGACGTGCCTCCCGCAGGATCGTCAGCGGAAGGTCGTCGCAAACAAGCCCCTGGTTGCCGCACTGGGCGACGAGAAGAAGAGCGCCAAGGACCTGCTCGCGATTGCCGAGACAGCCTCCAACCTTTCCGGCGTCAGGCTTCCCGATCTCAAAGAGTTGGGACTTGCGAGGGAGCTGAGCACCTTCACAAAAAGCAACAACTACGACATGTACTTCCGCACTCTCTTCAAGATCGATGGGGACATCACTGAGTTATCGTTGACATACCAGGACTTGCCCGAAAACCAGCGGGAGGCGTTCCAAGTCAGGAACACGATCAAAGCGATTTGCGACCTTTGCCGGTTCGAGAACAAGGATGCTGACTTGAAGACGCGTGCGGCCAAGTGCAAAGAGATGTTGCTGAAGTGGGTTCCAGCTCCGGAGAGTCGCACGCAAGCCATTGCCGAGTTGGTTGCGGACGTCCAGGACACCTACAACTTATGCTTTCCTATGACCGCGGATCAGACGGACGAGGCCTTGAAGACGTCCAAGAGGAGCATCGATCAGAACAAGAACCATCGCTTGTACAAGGCGTTTGCCTTGTTCCCAACGGGGCAATCGATCATGGACGGAGCATCGGAGGCCGTTCTGAAGCGCACCCAGGACGCTGGCGTGACAGCTGACTTGAATGAGGCCGCGACGCTGGCAACCAGCCTGCCAGATAATCCCAAGGTGACTGTCGTGAACAACAAGGTGACGATCCCGAGGGTTACCGATCGCAAAAAGCTGTACGAGCTCACGGCGAAGATCAAGGCCATCTCCAGCGACAGGTTCAGCGAGGCGAACAAGGACTTCATCGCGCAGGTGCAGAAGAAGATGGATCTCGTGTCGCAAGCTGCCACGCAAGCAGTCCGCCTCGTGCAGAGGCATGCCCTCAAGGAGGTTCTGCAGCATTTCATCGGGGCGTGGAACGACGCCTCGAGCAAGGACGCCTTCGTGAACAGCGTGGAGAAGGTCAGCGAGCTCATGATAGATCCGAAGACCTACCTCAAGGGCTTGGTGCATGAGGATGCCCTGGCCATTGAGACCAAGAGCACTGCGAAGACGAAGAACGAGGTGGAGTCACTCCGCGCGGTGTTCCCCAACATGCTGCACTGCACCTGGACTCTTGGCAGCGAAGACGGCAACCTTGTCGCCTTGCAAGAGATGCTGAAGGGCGGCGGGGAGGTCTCGAGCATCTTCCGGCAGGTCGACGGCTTCGAGGACTTCAAGACCAAGGTGGAGCGGCGCCTGTGGGGCACGGTGGTCATTGGGCTGAGCAAGCACTTCCCCGATAAGGACATTACGAATGTCATCAAGGCTGCGTCCGAGAAGGAGGGGTCGGTCGACAAGCTCCTTGCGCTTCAGGTGCAGTGCAGCACCGCTGAGCTGGACGCCGCCGTTGGCGTGGGGAGGAGCCCAGGGCGCATTTGCAAACACTCCTGGCTCGATGGTTTTCGGTTTCGCCACCCTCGCCGCGCCGTCGCTGCGCAGCCGAGCAGCGATGGAGGCGACGGCGACGGTGCCAGTGCGACGGCGCGGCGAAGGAGGCGAGACCGAATGGCAGCGGACAGGGCTGTTTGACGTTTGACGTCGTCACAGGAGCTTTGCTACGAACTTCACGGCCTGGTTGAAAAACGGTGTCTCTCTGGCTCCGGACGGGTCTAACGGGCCGACCGCTGAGCCGATCAAGACTTACTTCGGTCTATGGTGCGCTGCCCCCGCCATTGCCAAGGTGATCCAGCAGGCGACGGCCATCCCGAAGATATCCTCGTCTCCAACGGCAGCGCAGATGGAGGCCTCGCACGTCGAGGACGAGATCTGTGACGCAGTGAACCATACCATCGAGAGCGTGAAGGAATCCCTGCCGAACTACTTCGGGGATGAGGCATCGTTGGGCCTGCAACTGGCTCAGCGCCTCTGCGATGCCGCTGTGGGGCGCTGCAACACCAAGCGCACCGAGCGAGCCACGAGCGTGCTGGAGGACCTGGAGAGGGCGGCCAAGAAGCTCGACGGAGACTCTGAGGAGAACAAGCCGCTGAAAATGCTGGTGGATTCCATGGACGCGGCCGACGTCATCATCACGTCGGAGCTCTTGCAAAAGCACTTGGCGACAGCACAGTCCACAGCAGCACGGGACTACTACGAGACCTACAAGCAGCTCGAGTCTCTCTCGCCGTTGGCCGACAAAATCACCAAAGCCAGAACTCCCTACCTCGACGATGCTGGCCTCAAGCGCATGGAGATGTTCTTGCCTGGCAAGCTGCCGGGCCGCAAGATCGTCGCCATCTTGACATCCGTCCAGGCCTTGCAGCGCCCTCTCGTCAAGGGGGAGACTAGGGGCAGCGTGACGAACAAGTGCGTCGCCTTGCTGAAGCGGCGCCATATGGTTGAGGTGACGCCGGCGAAGCTCAAGAAGTTCCTCGAGATGCAGGCCGCCACGGAGGTGCCTTCCAAGACCACGAAGCCGTAGAGCGCCAATTTGCAATTTTTGTGTTTTTCGGTGATACTGGAGGTTTTAGATATCAGCGCAGTCGGGATGACAGGATGACTGATTAATGCATTGGCGTGTTTTGTATTCCCAATGCCGCTGGGGAGTAGTCGACGACACCGAGAGCGAGGGCCAGTCTTTGCCGCATTGCGCATTGACGATGTACTGGGTAGGGTAGGGGAGGACGAACAATAAACAATAACAAGTAAGACAAGAAGGTAAGAAGGTATAATACATTATACATTATACAGCAATATCCAATAATACATGCTACGTAATACATGATACATGATATATGGTACATGATACATGATACATGAGACATGATATATCAGAACAACAACTAACACATTGAGTGATGCCCGCCCTCGCTACTCGACGATGTTGTTGCTGATGCCGGCTGCGCTGTGGAGTTCCCGCGCCTTCAGTTGTGCCCAGGAAGGTGTACACAACACACGTGCACGGGGGGATTGTTATTTGTTGTGCATTGCCCATCCGCAGGTTTACGATAGAAATCCTTCAACCATTTGCCTTCCGCTCTTCCCTCAGTGGGCAGCCCCGCTGAAAAGAAAACGTTGGACAGATCGCAGGTAACAGATAACACTCGACCAGCGTCTCTGCTTGTCTGCTTGTCGGCTTATGTAGCCGTCCTAGTCTCAGTCTCCCTGTCTCTGCCCCTTTCTCTCTCTCTCTCTCTCTCGCTCTTTCTGACTCTCTGTCTCTCTATGTTCTATGTTCCTCCCTCCCTCTCCCTCTCCCTCCCCTTCCCTCTATCTCTCTATCTCTTCCTCGCTCTCCCTCTACATTTATTCGATATGAAATATGAAGACTGCTCTCCTCTCTCCCCAAACAGCTCAACATGAAGCCCCGAGGACGTTGCGCAGGAGCCACCCAAGGTTGTTGCAAACGGCCCCCAAAGTAGTTGCAAAGGAGCCCCGACGTTGTTGCAAAAGAGCCCCGAAGTAGTTGCAAAATGGCCCCCACGTAGTTGCAAAAGGGCCCCCAAGTCGTTGCAAAAGGGCCCCCAGAGGGCCTCTGAACAGTCCCCAAGGGGTCTCTGAACAATTACCATGTTTCGTGTTGATGCCCGGCCCAAATCTTTGCTGATGTATCAAGCGTATCTGAAGACTGATTGCGCGTGGACTGGGTCCTACAGAGAGTGAGGGGAGAGGGAGGGAGGGGGAACTGAATCGGCATTGGTGCTGTTTCGTGCCGCTATGGCGCTGTATGAGAGTAGTGCGCCCCTTCGAAGTGACTACGTGACGCACGTGGACCTTGCGCGATGCGTCAACCGCGTGACAACGCGCCATATATCGACTGAGCTCGGATGGACTTTTGCGATGCGCATCGCTTGGATTTGTGCAAGCCTAGCATGCACCCACGCAGCGGTATCTTTGACTTCCTCACCAAGAAGTGTGGATCGCCCACCCTTTCAGGGCACGCCATCCCAGATGGGCACCGCTTCGCTTCGATGGGATGCAGCACGCCCTGGTCAACGTGAGTGGTCGGGGTCAACGCAATGTGGAGGGATCACGCAATAGAGGCAACCGCCACCATGCTCGGGGGCGACCCCAGCAGGCTCCCGCGGCCCTTCTCGACGCGATCCCGAGCTCGCCTCCCTCGCGGATCCGCCTGCCCTCCCACCAGGCCTTCTCGCATGGCGGGTTGAGCCGAGACCCCACCGGGAACCTGTCGGGAGGGCCGAACGGGTAAGTCATCTTCTGTCAAGCCAGCACCCCTCCGCAGACTGCGGGCGCGGCGGATCGCAGACGCCTAAAGCGAATCACCGCCGCCCCCGGGCTTCTGGCAACGCCAGTGCGGCCGAACGTTGCGGCCAGAGCTCGGCCGAGCAATCGTACTATGCGTTGCCCCAGCCGTTGCGGAAACCTTCGGGCAACACGTGGGGGACAGATGCGGAGGTCAGGGAGGAATGTGGAGGATGATTGAAGTGATATGGCTTCGGGGCGCCTTAACCACATTGGTCGGACCAGAGGCCTGGTGGACCACCTTGCTGCGTCACCCGAGGACAGGATATGCCCTGACTTGTGGCAGTGCAGCCAGGGGGATAACATTCGAAGCCCCATTCAGGTTCAAGCTGGGCCGTGGAATGGGCTGAGGAGATTTCCCTATGCTTCCTTGCTGCTTTCTCGCTTGCTCATCGGTGTAAAGAGACAGGACCTGTTCAGTTCTTCTGAGGACCTTTCTTTTCTTCCGGCCGCACACGATGTAGTTGCAGAATCGGTTGGCGTGCTGATGCTCCCGTAAAGCGGAGAGTCTATGCCGACATCGACTCTGCTCGCCCACGCGTTCCAGCGTATGGCTCGACTGGCTGGTTGGCTGACGGCCACATGGCGGAGCAGCGCTCTCGGTGCCCGGCGCTGTCTTTTTGCGAGGGCGTGATGCCCCATGCCCGTCCATCGTTTGGGATGGGCACCTTCGAGCTGCAGGCATGAGACGCGGAGTCCCGTGCCTGTCCATCGACAGGGATCGGCATTCAGGCCACCACGGAGCCTACTGAACGCCGTCAGCGGCGAAAGGGCCGCGCGCAAAGCGGCAGCGAGGCCATCTCGTGGCCGCTTTTGCAGGCCAGCGTTCCCGGTGCCGAGCAGAGCCCTCCTTGCTAGGATGGAATCTGTCCATCCTCGGGAATCGGCATTCTAGCTACAGGCGCGAGGGGTGGATCCCAGCGCCTGTCCATCCACTATCGCGGCCTCTACTGAACGCCGCCAATGGAGGGGGCTGCTGGTGCGGTTGCTAGATTCAATCCAGGACGCACCACATTGGTGCAAATCGAGGGCCCCGCCAGGTGATCTCCATACAGAGCGTCTTGGAGTTCTCCTCGGGCCTCTTCGGAGCGCTCTCGGGGGTCTCTTCGGAGCAGTTTTGGGGCCTCCTGGGAGCCTCTTGGGGGCTTCTTGGGGGCCTCTTGGAGCCTCTTGGGGGTCGCTTGGGGCTCCTTGGGGGCCTCTTGGGGGCCGTTGGTGCCTCCTCGGGGCAGAGGGCTCGGAACGTCCGCTCGGGTCCCCAAATGGGGCCTCCCTTTGGAACCGTACTGAACTAATTGTGCTTTGCCACCGGGGTGCGCCTGGGTGCCTGCGGTTTTGGGTTGTGTCGCGCGTGCGGGCGAGGCGAAGCTGCGGGGGCGGGCGAAAGAGCCAAGGACAGGTCCCCCGCCCGATGGGCGGGCGGTGCCGGGGGGTGTCCCGCTGTGGTGTCCCGTCGGTGTCCCGTCGGTGTCCCGTGGGTGTCCCGTTGGTGTCCCGTCGGTGTCCCGTCGCTGTCCCGTCGCTGTCCCGTTGATGTCCCGGCGCTGTCCCGTCTCTGTCCCGTCGCTGTCCCGTCGCTGCCCCGTCGCTGCCCGTCGCTGTCCCGTCGGTGTCCCGGTGGTGTCCCGGCGGTGTCCCGTCGGTGTCCCGTCGGTGTCTCGTCGCTGTCCCGTCGGTGTACTTGCGGTGTCACGTCGGTGTCACGTCGGTGTCCCGCTGGTGACCCGTCAGTGTCCCGCTGGTGACCCGTCGGTGTCCCGTCGGTGTCCCGTGGTGAGACCGATGGTGAGATCGATGGTGAGATCGATCGTAAGATCGATAGTGAGATCGATAGTGACATCGAAAGTGATATCGATTGGTGTCTCGATGGTGTCCCGACGGTGTTCCGCTGGTGTCCTGCTGGCGTCCCGTCGGTGTTCCGTCGGTGTCCTGCGGGTGTCCCGTGGGTGTTCCGTCGGTGTCCCGTCGGTATCCCGTTGTGTACCGTGGTGAGACCGATGGTGAGATCGATAGTGAAGTCGATAGTGAGCTCGATAGTGAGATCGATAGTGAGATCGACAGTGAGATCGACAATAATATCGATATTGATATCGATAGTGGCATCGAACACGTATCGATTTTGAAAGCGATGGTGAGATCGATAAGATCGATCGGGTGAGATCGATTGTGTTATCGAGTGTGAGATCGGGTGTGAGGTCGATGGCGATAATGATTCTAAGATCGATAGTGATATTGATAGCCAACAAACGACTGTCAAATCGATAAGGATATCGATTGGAGACGGATGGTGAGATCTATTGTGAAATCGATCGTGAGATCGATTGTGAGATCGATGGTGGGGTCGATGGTGAGATCGATCGAGTGCGATCGATCGAGTGAGATCGATAGTGAGATCGATAGTGAGACCGACTGTGAGATCGTTAGTGAGGTCGATGGTGATATCGATCGAATGAGATCGATAGAGCGGGATCGATAGTGCGACCATTAGTGAGATCAATTGTGTCCGTAGCCGTTTTGGCTCAAGCCTCTTTGGATCAAGACGGTTGAATGGCCATAATGGCTGAACGACCAGCTCGAGCATCCAAGTATTGCAAGATAGGTATGGTTATATCATCTTCGTATCTTTGTGCTGCACCATGTTGCGCAAAACAGGCTGCAACCGCGCTGTTGCTGCTTTCTTTCCCTGTTACTACGTGTGCCGTAGGAGCCGCAAGGGCCAGCCTGGACAGATGCGAAGTGCGCGAGCATGCGCTGCACGACGTGGCCGAACATGAGCAACCGCCATCATCTCTCAAACACCTAAGGGACATCAATGATTTTGGCCTCTTCGGGCCTCCTGAAGGTCCTCTTGGAGGCCTCACGTAATGTCTGAAAGGCCTCCTGGGCCGTCTTGGACGATCCTGAGGCCATCGTGGGCCATCTTGGAGACATCTCGGGCCCGTCTCGGAGACATGTTGGGACCATCTTGGGCTCTTCTGGGGCCACGGAAGCCGACTTAGAGGCCATCTCGTCCGTCTTGGAGACCTTTTCAGGGCCGTCTTCCGTGGCAAGACCGACGGGATACGAACTTTTGGGGGTCTTCCAGGTGGCCAGCGGTTTCGGCCGACGGCCCCTGCGAACTGCTTTACAGGACCAAGCTCTTGGGGTCTCGGGTGAAGCCTCTTGGAGGCTTTTGTGGGACCTCATGACGTATCCTGGGGCCCTCTTGGAGGTCTATTTGGGCCTCGTGGGAGCCTGTTTGGGGCCTCTGGGGGTCTCGGGGGCCGTCTGTGTGGGGGGGGGGCTCGAAATTTCAGTTTGTGCCTACCCTCCTGGTCCTCTTGGTCCAGTTTCCTGGGCCCTCTTGGGTGTCCTGGGGGACGTCCTGGGCTGATATCGGGGGCCTGCCGGGCCGTCTCGGGCGCTCTAGACCGCCCAGAGCGAGCATGCATAAGACGACACTCGTCGAACAACATACGTTCTCCCTCCCCACAGTGCTTGCAACAACAGAGGCCCCTCTTCGATCGGCCCCCCAACAGAGGGTGGGACCCGTTCGCCCATCAATCTTCTCAGTGACCCGTTTGAGGTCCTCAGTCACCGGCAGTGAGTCGACTCTTGCCGATACCGATACCGATACAGTGCTTGCAGTGAGGGGTTCTCAAATTGGGTCATAGGCAATTGGCTGGGTCCGCCGCGGCTTCGCCTGGTGGGTGTCTCGTGGGTGTCTCGTGGGCGGCCCGTGCGCCGGGCTGGGTCCGCCGAGGTGTCGCCCCGCGTGCGCCTCGTGGCGCCGGGCTGGGTCTGCCGAGGTGTCGCCTGGTGGGCCCCTCCTGGCGCTGGCGGGGTACGCAGGGTTTGTGCCGCGCGGGTGGGCGCCTCGTGGCGCTGGCGGGGTGCGCGGAGGTTTTGCCTCGCGGGCGCCCCGCGTGGGGTCCGCTGTAGATTGCACCACGCAGCTTCCGCACAGGTTGCCCCACGCAGACTGTGCCACACGGCGCGCGTTGCACTGCTCGCACCACGTCTTGCAGCGCATCGACCGGACCACAGCTTGCACCACGCAGGTGCGTTACGTTGCGTGCCCCACGCATGTTGTGCCGCATGCTTTGCAAATCTTCTATTACACGACGTAGATTACACCGCAGAGATTGCAGCGCAGATGCTGCGCTTCCAGAGTGCAGCGACACCCTGTTTTTGGGTCCGCGCTGACCAGTTTTCAATGATGTCTTTCCGTCTGGCCCCGCAGGGCCTTCAAGACGGCGTTCGAATCACCCGATAGTGTTCCAGGACGGTCCCCTGGACACTTCTGGGCTGTGCTGGATGGACGTATGAATCCCAGCGGCACACATGATGCCTCGAGAAAAGTCACGCTAGCTGGCCCAGGAGCGCCCGCGAATGCAGGCCCAGCTCCTTCGATTTTTTTCTTAGCCGACGGGAGTCGAGGACGCTCCGTTTAGCGCTTGCGGCATGGCACGGCGGTGGATTCCCTTCGGGCTGTGTGTGGACTCGGTATGGGCGGGTTGTGGCACGCACCGCGGGTGGAATTCTGCATGTGCAGCGGGCGCGTGGGATCCGAGAGCCGTGCACGGGTGAGCCGCCGCCGTGCACGCCGCGGGGGCGGCCGTGGGCCGTGCTCGGGCCGCGCGGCGCAGGCCGCGTTGCCCCGCCGGCCGTGCTTTGTGGGCCGCCCCGGCAGGGATGCCTGCGAGCGGGCGAGGGCGAGCGCAGGCCAGGTCCTGCCGGCGGCCGTCCACGTCCGCGGGCCTCCGTCCGACCAGGAGTGCTCGCTCGCCCCCCTCCTCCTCCTGCTCCTCCTGCTCCTCCTCCTCCCTCCTCCTCCTCCTCCTCCTCCTCCTCCTCCTCCTGCTCCTCCTCCTCCTCCTCCTCCTCCTCCTCCTGTTTCTCCTCCTGTTCCTCCTCCTCCTCCTCCTCCTCCTCCTCCTCCTCCCCTCCTCCTCCTCCGCCTCCTCCTCCTCCTCCGCCTCCTCCCAGCTGCACTCGGCACGTCGCGTCCCCGTCAGGTTGACCAGCAGACCCCGCTCCTGGAGGACGTGGAGGCGGCCCCCCCGTGAGCCGCGCAGCGCCGCTGGGAGCTGGGGAGGCTCAGGAGGTCAACCACAACGTGTTCAGTCGTATGGCCTGTCGGAAAGGAGCGGGGGTTCGACTGAACATTGAACGTCCATGGCCGAACGGCCCTGTGCCAACGCCAAGGTTGTGGACTGGGGGCCCTGCTGGTCGTCCTCGTGGGATCATGCAATCGTCAACGCCATCATGGGCATCGTGAGCTCTGGAGCTCCCTCCCCGTCGCAGCACCCTGACTTGGGCGGCCCTGGATATGCCCGAGGGCGTCTCGTTAGTTCGTGGGGTTGCCACTGCGGCCTCGGGTGTAATGTTTAGGGGTTAGTGTGGTGTCTTGGTTTACCTGGGTTGGCGTCTCAAAGGGGCTATAACGAATGGGAGGGATGGAGGTCGCAAATATAATAATGAAACATGATGAGGCGGTTGAGGAGAGCTCCTCATGATTGACCGCGGCGTTATTCTCGCGCTGGAGTTGTACCGGTATCCGTCATCCCATGCAGCCAGCGCGTTGCGATGAAGGACGCACGATGAAGAGGGGGGAACGGTGGAGGAAAGGTTGGAATAGTAGGAGGATGACGACGAGGATGACTAGGGGGTGATGCGCCAAGTTGGGTGGAAGTGGCCCTCAAAATTGGAGCGGCGGGGATCTGTTTTTCTCCGTGCATTATCGGCGTTCTTTCCACCTCCAAGTGAGCGGACGGAGGACAGGACAGTGAGGATGCAAGATGCACGAGAGAAAACGAATAGGGACGATCGCAGTTTATGCAAGAGGGGAATGAACAGAGCAGCGTGACAATAACCTCTGCAGGCTCCAAGCACCCTCCATATGTATGGTTACTTGTGTACGTTGTGTTCCCATGCTGACGTGTTCTGCGCTAGACCCTCAGCGCGCGCGGAACGTTCGCGTGTTTCTAGTGCGTATGTCTGTATAGACGTGCGTGAACATAGACATGACTGTGTTAACATGAACGTGCACATACATTTGTGTATACACCTGTAATGTCGTCAATGTGACTCCTCGTCCAGCGATATTCCTTCCGAACGAATGGGCAAGGTATCAATGCCTCGTGTGACACTTGCCAGTTGGTTCGACGTTCGTTTGCTTAGGATGTGATTTCCCATGAGGTGGTTGTCGAGCGAAACATCCTGTTCTAAGTGTTTCCTGTATTGCTTACCATCCTTGACCCACGTATTCCTTAGGCGTGCTGGAGTCCCACTGCCCGCCTAGCGCGCACATGCATACGTCGGTACATTGCACGGAAGTTGCGCGCTCCTTCGGAACGATGGCGACGCCAGCGCGTTCCTCCCGCCTGATTCCCCGACGCTTCCGTCGCCACCCGCAGGCCCGCTGGGTCGCGGTGGACGGCGTGGGCAACGTGTTCGCATCGGACGAGACGCAGAACCAGGTCCTGAAGGCCGACGGGCCTCAGCCAATAGGCCAAACGACGGCCCGGAGGGTGAGGTTTCAGCGGTCGTTGCTAGTTATTTTTCTGCATCGGCGGCCTAGATCGCTCGAGGGGGCGCGAAAATAAGCGTGCGTCGCGGCCGAAAGTCTCCCCCTTCCGCAGGTCGCGTCGCGACAGCGCGAGGCGATTCGCTCGTCGCGCTGAGGGCAGCGTGAAGTCGAGTGGACCGAGTTTGCGAAAAAGGAAACAACACAAAGCGGATCGCTGGTTTCTCGGATCGGCCTTGGCGGCGCCGGCGCGCCAGGGAGGCTGGAGGGGGGCCCGGCGCCGATCCAAAAAGCCCGTGCGGACCTCCGATCATGGATGCTTATACCGTTTCTTTATCCTCCAGGTTTGGTTGCCGACTTTTGGGCCTTCTTCGTCCCTCGGTCGGTTGTTTGGCCGCGTCCGGGGGGGGGGCGGGGGGGCCCCCCCGCCGGAGGACAGGCGCGGACGCACAGGCCGAGGGTGCGGAGGGGGGTCGGCGAAGGAGGGCCTCGGGGGGAGGAACGGGCCCCCTTCGCGGCCTCGGTCACGGCCAGGTTCGCCCTCTCGTCGCGATCCCCCTCCTGGTTCTGCTTTCTGCCCGTTCGCCCCCTTCATTCGGCTCTCGTCCGTCTGTGCCCCATTCTTTGCCCTGTCTCTCGTGCCCGTCTTGTCCCGCTGCTGTTGAGTGCCGCTGGATCTTTAGGGTGCCTGTGCACCAGGGGTGCGCGCGAAGGGGGTCGAGCTGAGAGGGAAGAGGACGCGAAGGTTCGCCGTCGTGTTTCTCCTCTTCTCTCTCCTGCTGGCAGAGGGGTGGGGGAGGGGAGGGGAGGGGTGGGAAGAGGCGGGGAGGGGGGGCAAAAGGGCGATGCGGGTGAGGGTGATGGGGAGATTGACTATCTGACACGCGTGCTGTGTCCCAACTCCCCCTTCCCCCATTCTTCCCTTGCTCTCCTTCCCCCGTCCTCTCCTTGCAGTTGAAAAACCTTCGGCTGGTTCCGCCGACACTGAAGGGGGGACCAGGAGGGAGGCCCCAGGAAGGCCGCGGACTCATGGAGGCTTGTTGGGGTTTTCGGGGAAGCCTCCTGGGGGCCGATCGGAAGCATACTTGAAGTCTCCTGGGGTCCCCTGGGGGCGTGCTGGCGGTCACGGAGGGTATACATTTAGTAGCCATGGGCCCAATTCGCCACCGTGCCTGGTTGTGGGTCAGAGGTCTCTTGGATGCATGTCGGGGTCTTGGGGCCTGTCGGAGGTCTCTCGTTGGCTTGTCGGAGGCGATCTTTTGAAGCCGCTGCGGGCCTCTTTAGGGCCTTGGGGCCTTTTTTATGGATTTTCTAGACGCCTCTTGGGTGGCTCTTGGGCGCCTGCTGGCGGTCTCGGAGCGTGTGTGGGGGCATGGTTGGGGGCCGTGTCAAGGGAGGTGCCTGGGACCGTGTCGGGGGGCGTTCCTGGGGCCACGTCTGGGGCCGTGCTCTTGGACGTGTCTTGGGGCGTGTCTGGTGGCGCGTCTGGGTATGTGTCAGGGGGACGTGCCTGTGTATGTGACTAAGGGCGTGTGGGCGCGTCTGGGGGCGTGTCGTAGAATGTGCCTGGTGGCTTGCGCGTGCCTGGTGACGAGTCCGGGCCGTACCTGGGGGGCCTGCCTGGGGACTTGTCTCTGGGACGTTTCCGGGGGCGTCTTGTTTGGGCCTGGCCTGGGGGCGTGCCCGGGCACGTGTCGGGCACGTGTCTGGGAGCTTGCCGGGTGCTGAGTCAGAGGGCGTGCCCGAGGGCCGTGCCCAGGACCGGGTCAGCTCCGGGGCATCGTCTGGGGCTGAGTGTTGTCGACGACGTGTCGAGAGACGGCCGGGCTGCGCCGTTCTCGCGCGGGCGCCCACAGGGTGCCCCTGGAGCAGTCCTGGGCAGCACCGCTGTGCGGACCCGGGGCGCCCCCTCGAGCGGGCTCGCGCGGAATCTTCCCGACGCCCTGGGGCGCACCACTGTCTGGGCCCGGGGCGCACCATGCCGGAGCGGGCATGCGCGGACTGCACCCGGACCAGTCCTGGTATCATCGGCGGCGAGCGGGGGGGGGAAGTGAGAAGGAGAAGGCCTTCTCAAAAGGCGGCGGACTTCTCAGAAGCCCCCGCGCCGTCTGAGAAGTTTTCTGCGTTCTTCTCCTTCCCACTTCCCCCCTTCGCTCGCCGCCGAAATCAGGGACTTCCGAAGACAGGGCAACGAGTACCCTTGCTAGCCTCTTACCTACTGTAGCTCTGATCGCCAGAAGGACTTTCGAGCACCAAGGGGGTATCGTTGTCGCGTGTCGGGCCCTGGGAGGCGACACCCGTTCGACAATGTGCCAGCGTGTCGGACAGACACTGTTTCGATACTTTCCTGGGTGCTCGACATTACTTGTGGGCTGTGCTTCGTAAGTATGGTGGGTGCAACACAATTCTTGATCGACATTCTAGAAAGTGTTCAGGGGAACGCATCGGAACTTCCTGCGATGGCCGGAGGGCCCTCCAGACACACGGCGATCACACTGGCCTGCGCCTGTGGGTTGCTTTCGGAGTTCAGCGCTGATCCGAAGTCGGCTCCCAGTCACCGGGGCCCGCGTCCAAGTCAACCACTCCCAGCTGGATCGCACGACAGTCGTTTCACGTTGAAAGCCCGCGTCGGCCGCAGGTCTCTGCGAAGCAGGTGCAGGACGGGGACACTAAGGCCACGGTCATCTATTCTGGCACCGACGAAGGCTGGGTCTGGGGAGGGGAAGGGGTTCCTGATGCCACGCGTCCACGGCAAGGTCAGAACGAATACATGGTCTGTCTCAGAATTGCCTCAAATCATCTTCTCCCCTCTCCTCCTCCTCCTCCTCCTCTCCTCCTCTCCTCCTCCTCCCCTCCTCCTCCCCCTCCTCCTCCTCCCTCCTTCTCCTCCCCTCCTCCTCCTCCTCCTCCTCCTCCTCCTCCTCCTCCTCCTCCTCCTCCTCCTCCTCCTCCTCCTCCTCCTCCTCCTCCTCCGCGCGGTGTCAGAAACCAGAGCCGGCGTCATCTTGGCATTGAGAGCCCGCCGCTGGCCATCCGCAGGGGCGAGGAGGTGGTCGGGGCTTCGCGCCTTGCTGCCCCGGGCGCAGAGGGCGCCCCTCTCCAGGGGGTGAAGTCGGGCCCGTCCCTCCACAGGGGGAAAAGTCCAAACACAGTCAAAAAATAGTGAGAGGACGACTGGTTGACTGTTTCTGTGAGCATCTCTGATTCTGTCTGGGATATTCTTTACCTGTTCGTATGGGGCCCGCCTGAAGGGGGACGCGCCCGACCTAACCATAGGGCGACGGCCGCGCGAGGGCACGAAGAGTGTCTCCGCGCGTCCCGCATCGCGGAGGGCGAAGCGCGACGTCAGGCGACCGAGGCACAGTGAGCGGCTTGCATATGGAACACTCACTTTGCAAAGACGGGCTCGGTTCTTCCCTAGGCTTGGATGCGTTCTTTCTCGTCCCTGCTGCGTTGCGTATCACGTTTCGTTCCTCGTGCGTCACCCTTTGGAAAAGAAGGGGCCTCCTTATGTTTCGTTCCTCAGGTCAGGCCGATGACTGCAAGCGCCGCCTCCCGTCGGGCCACCCAGCCCCGCAGCCTGCAGCCCAGGCCTCCCAGGCGGGGTCGACGTGCAGCTGGGGTCGGGGGGGATCGCGCCGCATCGCCGATGCATCGCCGCTGCGGCCCGAAGCTCAGGCGGTCGCAGACGTGGATCAAGGGGGGCGTGGAGCAGCGACGGGTTCCGCTTCCATGGGGAAGCCGCACATTTCCGCCGCCGAGCGAGGCGGCACCGGCCGCATTCTGGGGAGGGCACCTCCCCTGATCCATGGATTTGGCGACCGCGCGCCAAATACATGGATCGCTAATCCATGTCTGCGCGCCCCCGAGCCGATGCGGCTCGGTGTGCAGCCCGATTTGCTTCGCGTCGACGTCGCCGATGCATCGCAGATGCATCGCCGACGTCGACGATGCATCGCTGGTGCATCGCCGATGCATCGCCGAGCAGCGGCGACGTATCGACGATGCGGCGCGATCCTCTGACCCCATCTACTCGGACCCCCATCCAGAAGGCCTATAGAGTCAACCCACATAGTAAGAATGAGCGACTTTCCAAGGTTATCCTTGCATCATGTCCCTTCGGCCTATCCTCGGCCGCTTTCGCTGGCCGCGCCCCGCCGGCAAAGTGTCGGCATGGCCTTCCAAGGCCCTTTGCATCCTCACCGTGCGTCCTGATCATACGGGTTGCCTATATCCTCGGTGCGCCAGGGGCACTTACATCGTCAGCCCCCACGTGCGATCATCTGTGACGCCTGCTCGTACTGCGCGGCACGTCTTCGTCGGCCGCCCCATCCATGATACCTAACCCTCACGCTCATCGAGTAAATTTTGTTCACGCTTCGCGTATCCCCACCTGCTGATAATTCGTCGTTGCGTGCCCCGCTTCTACTGGACCCGCCGCTGGCGCGCTCGCCTGCGGCCGCTGACTAAAAAGTATCCCCACCTGCCCATTCAGATACGGTGCTCATGAGAGGTGACATTGGGAAACGAAGCGGGCAAGGAGAGGATCGGTAGAAGAGTGTTGAGCCATCTTTGAGGCTGTTTTGAAGCAAGGAGCAGGAGGAGGAGGAGGAGGAGGAGGAGGAGGAGGAGGAGGAGGGCAACGAGGACACGAACTCTTCGAGCCCTCGGGGTGTTCTTGGGGCTCTCTTTGGGTGCTTTTGGGGTTTCTGTCTGGTCCTCTTCGGGCCCTCTTTGGGCTCCTTTGGAAAGCCCCTGGGGCCCTCCCAGGGCTCTTTCAAGGTGTCTTGGGGCCCTCGTGGGGCCCGCTTGGGGGCCCTGGGAGCCCTTTTTGGGCCATCTTGTAGGCCATCGGTCAAAGGAGGGGGGTCCTTGATTTGACCTGGGCCATCAGCATCGCCTCTTGGGGCACTCTCGGGGCGCTCTTGGGCCCATCTTGGACACGCTTGGGGCCGTTGTGGGGGCCTCTTGGGCCCATCTTAGGGCTCTCTTGGGCCATCTTGGGGCCATCTTGAGGCCTCATAAGCCTATTGGAAGTCAAACGGCGGGAAGGCAACCATCTATACATTTCCCCAGGTGTTTGAAGCAAGTGTGATTATTGGGGGTGTCCCGAGGGGCTCCGAGAGCACCTGGAACCAGCTTGTGGCCCTCGTCGGGCCTCTTGGAGGCATGCATGAAGCTATCTTGAACCATCTTCAGCAATCTTGAGCCATCTTTGAGCATCGGACGCCCTCTTGGAGCCATCTTGGGCGAACAAGGACGCTCTGACACATCGCGCCCCCACCAACAAAAACCGGGAGGGGGAGGGTACCCCTCCACAGATGAAAGAGGGTTTTCGGAAGAGGAAAGGAAGGCATCGTTAGACCACCGATGTCCATGCCCAAAGGGCTGCTGGAATTTGGAAAGAGTCTTCAGGGCTGCCGCGTGCCGCTCTGGTGGCGTTTGCGTATCAACGGCATCAAGGTTGCTGTTGGGTGGTAAGCAGCCTCCGCCGACTACTACACACGTTGTCTTTACTTGGCTGGACTCCCCAAAAGGACGGAAGGCGTTCGAAAATTCGACCCTCGAATTTCGAGCGAGGTTATTGATCACACCCCTCAGAACCGACCTGGCTTTTCGACCGGAGTCTATCCCTCCCTCTACGCTCAGGGGCTGGAGAAGCGACACAACTACCAGAGGGGGCCACCTCCAGCGAGGAGGTCCGCGATGCCCCCCCCCCCCCGAGAGGGGGGCACCACGCCGCCAGGAGGACCCCCGTGGCTCCTGCCGCTGGTGGTCCTTGGTGGTCCGCGGGTCTTCGTTGCCCCTGGCACGCTCGGGTCCTGCCCTCTGTCGGGGGTGCCCTCGCGCGCCGAGCGTTCCTGGGTGGGCCTCGGACGCCGCAGGTCGGGCGCGTCAAAGACCGATCGTCTTCTCTCCGGTCCTATGGGGGCCTCGAGCGACCACTCCATCACTCCTACGTTCGGCGGCGAGCGAGGGGGAGAAGTGAGAAGGAGGAGGCCCTCTCGGAGCGCGGCGGGGCTTCTCGGAAGCCCTCCTGCCTTCTGAGAAGTTTTCGGCGTCTTGAGGGAAGGCTTAGGACACTTCTCAGAATGCTGGGTGACTTCCGAGCCTTCTGAGAAGGCCCGCCCTCTCTCGTTCCCCCCTGGGCTCGCCGCCTATACGTGCATCTTGCACCCCCAGGCCGACGTTTGAACGCGCCCTTCCTGCTATCCTCGAGCCTCGCTCGGATGCCCGCTTTGTTCGTGCAAACAGCGGCAGGGTTGACGTGTCCCGCCCCAACTTTGAGGCTCCTGATCGGTCCAGAGTTGCACCGTGCCCCGCTTCCAACGGCTCCCTGGGGAGCCTGAGGCCTGCGGCAGCAGCACTGCACCCGAAGCATTGGTGTGTGTGTGTGCGTGTGCGTGGGTGATCTCATTGGCCGCTTGGCCCTCTGGTAATACATTTGCATGCGGTGCACGTTGTCGATTTCCCCTCCAAACCCCGGTCCACTGCATGAGCTTGCTTATTGATTTTCTGTCGGCGTGTCGGCCCCAGTTTGCGCTGCGACATTTGTGTTGCGATGTGGTTCACGCCGAATTTGGTGCAGAATCTTGGCTTCGCTCTCCTCCGCTTCAAACAATGCACTCGAAGGACTACATGGTCTGCGCGTGCACTCGTTCCGTCCCTTTTCCTCGACCGCACCTCCTCTTTTCACGCGTGTTCCTGTGTGTAATAACTCGCGTCTCCGTAACCCGGCCGTTGCTTCGGCCGCGGTGCGATTGTCTTGCTGCCACAGATCAAAAGAGGGTGCCGAATTGTTTTGTTGCGCCCCCCCGATCCAAAAGCAACGCCTTGTGGGACACCCCCACGATCTTGACAATCCGATCTACCCCCCTCCCCACCGATTTTGAAGTTTCCCACAGGTCGTTATTTGTTCGAATTGAATCTCTTTGAGAGTTGCAAAGGTTATCCATTCGGCCTCACGCTCATGCGTTTCTGCCTTTTATCCTGCTCCTCCCTTCCTCCAGCATCTCCTTCTGCCCCTCCTCCTGATCCTCCTCCTGCCTCCCCGGCTCCCCGCCCTCCTCCCTCCTCCCTCCTCGCCTCTCCCTCCCCTCCCTCCCTCTTTCCCTCTCCCTCTCCCTCCTTTTTTTTCTCCCGAGCTGGGGGCCATCGCCAAAGGGGAGCGTCCCCTCCGACTGGGATGCGATCGAAGAGTCCGGTATCGAGGGTTTGGGGTACACATGATGTGGAATTCCATTTAGGAGCAAGTAGGAGCGACCATTATTGAGGTTGACGCTGCTTTTGCGAGCGCAGAAGTGAGCGCGCGGGCAGTTGTGAGCAGCAGCGCACCACTATAGCGTAATGTCTTGTGCCGGGATGCGCGTGAACCTTGAAGCACAGTATCTCGCGTCCGGTCATGCCGATGCATGCCGCACTTTTCCCAGGCGTGCGTGTACAATGCTAGTAGAGACAACAGCAGCGGCTGCTCATGTTTTGTTACGAAGCCCGTTATGTCGCGTTTGTCCCGCCAGAAAAAGTGTCCGCGCCTGGCGGGATCGCGGCGGACAACTTCTTCGTCTACTGGACGAATAAGGTGAACACTGCGGAGGCTCTCCGCCGATCTGTGACGAGGATCATTCCCGAGATGTCGGCACTTGGCCTGTACGTATCCATGCAGATATGCCTCACCGGGTGCGATGGCAGGTTTATTGTGCCACGTTCGAGCCTGAGTGAGACTCGCGGCTCCGGGATGCGCTCACGGCAGGGGTTGGGGAGTTGGGAGGATGAGAGGAAGACATCGTGGGGGAGGAGGAGGAGCGAACGCCGTTCTGGCCGCGCGGTGGCGTCACCATGAGAATCTTGGTGTGGCCCGGAGCAGCCATGATTTGAGGTTCCCCCCCCCCTTGGTTGTTTGGTGGCGCGGCGGGGCCCCCTAGCAGACAGTAAACGGGAGGCAGGAGATAGGACTGGAGAGACAAAAGGCCAACCAACAAACGACAACACATAACACGTGACAGCAGACCACACACACACACAGACACACAGACACACAGACACACAGACACACAGACACACAGACACACAGACACACAGACACACAGACACACAGACACACAGACACACAGACACACAGACACACAGACACACAGACACACAGACACACAGACACACAGACACACAGACACACAGACACACAGACACACAGACACACAGACACACAGACACACAGACACACAGACACACAGACACACAGAAACACAGACACACAGACACACAGACACACAGACACACAGACACACAGACACACAGACACACAGACACACAGACACACAGAACACAGACACACAGACACACAGACACACAGACACACAGACACACACACAGACACACAGACACAGACACACAGACACACAGACACACAGACACACAGACACACAGACACACACAGACACACAGCCACACAGACACACAGACACACAGACACAGAGACACAGAGACACAGAGACACAGAGACACAGAGACACAGAGACACAGAGACACAGAGACACAGAGACACAGACCACACGGACACACAGACACACAGACACACCAGAACACAAAGACACACCAGAACACAGACACACAACCCACAGACACACAGACACCACAGACACACAGCCACACCAGACACACAGACACACAGACCCACGACACACAGACACACAGACCCACAGCCCCACAGGACCACAGCACACAGACACACAGACACTCAGGTACACTGACACACACAACACCAGACACACAGACACACAGACACACAGACACACAGACACACAGACACACAGACACACAGACACACAGACACAGACACACAGACACACAGACACACAGACACACAGACACCCAGACACACAGACACACAGACACACAGACACACAGACACACAGACACACAGACACACAGACACACAGACACACAGACACACAGACACACAGAGACACAGAGACACAGAGACACAGAGACACATAGACACAGAGACACAGAGACACAGAGACACAGAGACACAGAGACACAGAGACACAGAGACACAGAGACACAGAGACACAGAGACACAGAGACACAGAGACACAGAGACACAGAGACACAGAGACACAGGGACACAGGGGCACAGGGACACAGAGACACAGAGACACAGAGACACAGAAACACAGAGACACAGAGACACAGGGACACAGGGACACAGAGACACAGAGACACAGAGACCCAGAGACCCAGAGACCCAGAGACCCAGATACACAGAGACACAGAGACACAGAGACACAGAGACCCAGAGACCCAGAGACCCAGAGACACAGAGACCCAGAGACACAGAGACACAGAGACACAGAGACACAGAGACACAGAGACACAGAGACACAGAGACACAGAGACACAGAGACACAGAGACACAGAGACACAGAGACACAGAGACACAGAGACACAGAGACACAGAGACACAGAGACACAGAGACACAGAGACACAGAGACACAGAGACAGAGACACAGACACACAGAGACACAGAGACACATATACACAGAGACACAGAGACACAGAGACACAGAGACACAGAGACACAGGGGCACAGGGGCACAGGGGCACAGGGGCACAGGGACACAGGGACACAGGGACACAGGGACACAGAGACAACAGAGACAACAGAGACAACAGAGACAGCAGAGACACAGAGACAGCAGAGACACAGAGACAACAGAGACAACAGAGACAACAGAGACAACAGAGACAACAGAGACACCAGAGACAACAGAGACACCAGAGACACCAGAGACACCAGAGACACCGGAGACACCGGAGACACCGGAGACACCGGAGACACCGGAGACACCGGAGACACCGGAGACACCGGAGACACCAGAGACACCAGAGACGCCAGAGACGCCAGAGACACCAGAGACACCAGAGACACCAGAGACACCAGAGACACCAGAGACACCAGAGACACCAGAGACACCAGAGACACCAGAGACACCAGAGACACCAGAGACACCAGAGACACCAGAGACACCAGAGACACCAGAGACACCAGAGACACCGGACACACCGGACACACAGGACACACAGGACACACAGGACACACAGGACACACAGGACACACAGGACACACAGGACACACAGGACACACAGGACACACAGGACACTCAGGACACACAGGACACACAGGACACACAGGACACACAGGACACACAGGACACACAGGACACACAGGACACACAGGACACACAGGACACACAGGACACACATGACACACAGGACACAGTAGGAGGATGAGGACAGCAAGAAGGACACAGAGGACACAGAGGACACAGAGGACACAGAGGACACAGAGGACACAGAGGACACAGAGGACACAGAGGACACAGAGGAGGACGCAGAGGACACAGAGGACACAGAGGACACAGAGGACACAGAGGACACAGAGGACACAGAGGACACATACGACACAGAGGACACAGATGACACAGAGGACACAGAGGACACAGAGGACACAGAGGACACAGAGGACACAGAGGACATAGGGGACACAGGACACAGAGGACACAGAGGACACAGAGGACACAGAGGACACAGAGGACACAGAGGACACAGGACACAGAGGACACAGAGGACACACAGGACACAGAGGACACAGAGGACACAGAGGACACAGATGACACGGAGGACACAGAGGACACAGAGGACACAGAGGACACAGAGGACACAGAGGACACAGAGGACACAGAGGACACAGAGGACACAGAGGACACAGAGGACACAGAGGACACAGACGACACAGAGGACACAGAGGGCACAGAGGACACAGAGGACACAGAGGACACAGGACGCAGGACACAGGACACAAGACACAGGACACAGGACACAGGACACAGTGCACAGGACACAGACACAGACACAGACACAGACACAGACACACGAGAAAGAGGACACAGAGACACAGAGACACAGAGGACACAGAGACACAGAGACACAGAGACACAGAGGACACAGAGACACAGAGACACAGAGACCACAGAGACACAGAGACACAGAGACACAGAGAACAGAGACACAGAGAACACAGAGACACAGAGACACAGAGGACACAGGACACAGAGACACAGAGACACAGAGACACAGAGACACAGGACACAGAGGACACAGAGGACACAGAGACACAGGAGACACACAGACACAGAGACACAGACACAGAGACACAGACACAGAGACACAGACACAGAGACACAGACACAGAGACACAGAGACAGAGACACAGAGACACAGACACAGAGACACAGACACAGAGACACAGACACAGAGACACAGACACAGAGACACAGAGACAGAGACACAGAGACACAGAACACAGAGACACAGAGACACAGAGACACAGGAGACACAGAGACACAGAGACACAGAGACACAGAGACACAGAGACAGAGAGACACAGAGACCAGAGAGAGAGAGACACAGAGAAACAGAGACCACAGAGACCAGAGACACAGAGACACAGAGACACAGAGACACAGAGACACAGAGACACAGAGACACAGAGACACAGAGACACAGAGACACAGAGACACAGAGACACAGAGACACAGAGACACAGAGACACAGAGACACAGAGACAAAGAGACACAGAGACACAGAGACACAGAGACACAGAGACACAGAGACACAGAGACACAGAGACAAATAGACACAGAGACACAGAGACACAGAGACACAGAGACACAGAGACACAGAGACACAGAGACACAGAGACACAGAGACACAGAGACACAGAGACACCGAGACACAGAGACACAGAGACACAGAGACACAGAGACACAGACACACAGAGACACAGAGACACAGAGACACAGAGACACAGAGACACAGAGACACAGAGACACAGAGACACAGAGACACAGAGACACAGAGACACAGCGACACAGCGACACAGAGACACAGAGACACAGAGACACAGAGACACAGAGACACAGAGACACAGAGACACAGAGAAACAGAGACACAGAGACACAGAGACACAGAGACACAGAGACACAGAGACACAGAGACACAGAGACACAGAGACACAGAGACACAGAGACACAGAGACACAGGGACACAGGGACACAGAGACACAGGGACACAGGGACACAGGGACACAGAGACACAGAG
>CAUYUJ010017053.1:157761-188074 GCA_963575745.1 Prorocentrum cordatum | reverse complement strand
ACAGACACAGACACAGACACAGACACAGACACAGACACAGACACAGACACAGACACAGACACAGACACAGACACAGACACAGACACAGACACAGACACAGACACAGACACAGCCACAGCCACAGCCACAGCCACAGCCACAGCCACAGCCACAGCCACAGCCACAGCCACAGCCACAGCCACAGCCACAGCCACAGCCACAGCAGACACAGACAGACACAGACACAGACACAGACACACAGACACAGACACAGACACAGACACAGACACAGACACAGACACAGACACAGACACAGACACAGACACAGACACAGACACAGACACAGACACAGACACAGACACAGACACAGACACAGACACAGACACAGACACAGACACAGACACAGACACAGACACACACACACACACACGCACACGCACACGCACACGCACACGCACACGCACACGCACACGCACACGCACACGCACACGCACACGCACACGCACACGCACACGCACACGCACACGCACACGCACACGCACACACGCACACGCACGCGCACACGCGCACACGCGCACACGCGCACACGCGCACACGCGCACACGCGCACACGCGCACACGCGCACACGCGCACACGCGCACACGCGCACACACGCACACACGCACACACGCACACACGCACACACGCACACACGCACACACGCACACACGCACACACGCACACACGCACACACGCACACACGCACACACGCACACACGCACGCACACACACACACACACACACCGCTGACATATTTGTGTATATATACATATGTACACATACATAATCATGCATATATAGAGATCTGTATAAGACGGCGTACGCATATTCACATCCACGCGTGGGCTAGAACGTCGGTTTCGCATTGCCACGTTGCTGTTGGGCCGCCCACTCCGCATCATTATTTAGCCTTGCGAGCACGGGAGGACGAGAACTCTCTCTCTCTCTCGCTCTCTGTGTTTCTCGGGTACCATGTCTTACTTATCTCATCCACGAGTCATTGCGTATGGGTGCTGTATACGCACATTATACATTTGTCCTCTAGGAGGCCTCTATGACAAGCCTCGGATCGGCGCGAAGATCACCAAGAGGATTGGGAGGTATGATATAGGAGTAAGGAATACACGCCGGCCGTTGAAAGTAGGTATTCTCATATTCCCAGATCTCAATCTACTTCCAGCGCCTTCCTACTTCAAGACTCGATGTGATATTGCTGTGTGTTGTTATTATCTGGGAGGGCCTGAACCCAATCTACTTGATCCGCCTTCCTACTACATGTTTTTACCCACTTCTTGCGACCGACGTGTACTGGGGAGGAGCATCGGGGCATGCGTGAAGTGCGATGGTGACGACGAGGAGGGCCGCCGCCGCGCGGAGGCCGGCGCTGTGGCCCGGGGCCTGGCGTCGCCCATGAACGAGTCCTCGGGCGTGGCCAATTCAGGCGCGCGCGCGTGCTGCGGGCAGTGCTCGGCAGCCTTGCTCGAGGGCCTTAAAGGAGGATTTCGTCGGGATCTCGAGCATATACATTACCAGTGCCGGGCTGATTTTCAACCCCAGGACTTTTCGAGGGTCGGGGACGACGTCGGGGCGGTGTGGTGTATACTTGTTTCCCCAGTTTCCTGGGAGCAACGAATCATGTATACACCAGGACCCGTATACACCAGGGTCCGCTTTCCTGTGCAAGTGTCAGTGCAGGGCCGGAAAAAGCGTTGGTGTATAGAGTTTGCTTCCCCATTTCGGAGGTTCTCCAGAAATCGCGGCGCGTCTTCAGGGCCTGCGGACGAGTTCGGCGTGTCCCGCCGGCTCTCACAGGTCCGCCGCGCTTTTGGGAGCCTGCAGAGTTCGTCGGCGATTTTCGGCGCTGTCAGGAGGTGCCCGGGAGAATGGGGCGAAGAGGAAGGGGAGGACGAAGGAAATGGATAGAGGCAGGTTGGAGGCATGCGGAGGAGAAGAGAGAAATAATGCGGCGGAGTAGGAGGATCATTTGGTCAATCTGGTGTCGAATAGTTATCTAATATTCAGCGGCCGAACGGAGGCGTCGGATAAAGCAAATATAGCATGACGATACGATGCGCAGGAACCATGGGCCACGGGGGATCATGATGTGGGGCATGTGGAGTGTGAGTGCAAGTCAGGCCATACCTTGAGCATCGCGCTACTGGGCTGCAGTCCACGGGCATACAGTTCTGTGCATGATATACTTTTTGATGTGCCAGTAGCGCTCATTGGAATATGGAAGGGACGCATGCTGCCGACGACGTCGGAACTGACGCTGGTGAATCCGGCACTCACAAAACCCACGAACGACAAAAGCGAACACCACGAAGACAGCGAAGACGGTGCCGACGATAACCAAGACGACAGCGAGAACGACGACAACGAAGACATCAACGCAGACGACGACGTCGATGACGACGACGATGACGACGACGATGGCGGCAGCGGTGGCGACGATGGCGATGACGACGGCCCCGCGGACTCGGCGGTCCGCCCGGGTCACGCGCGCGATGCAGCCGCAGCCGCGTGGGCTGAATGCGGCCTGCCCCCGCGCGCGCCCTCCGTGTATATCTCCATCGGGAGCGGGCAGCCGCCGCCCTGGGGCCGGGCATTCTGTGCGGGGTCCGCCAGGGTCCAGGCTCAAGCAGTGGCGAAGGGTCTTGGCTCGCCTATAGCCCTACCAAACAAAGTTCTAAGAACTTTATGTGGTTTCCACGATTTGTTCTCATAACTTTTCTGTCGGAGTCTGTCGTGTTCTATCACATCGGGTTATGGTCTAAGAACATTGTTTTTGTTCTTCGAACGTTGTTGGGTTCTAAGACAATTTCGTGGTAGGACTATAGGAATGCCAGGACGGTCGGTCCCTGCTCAACAGGCCGACCCGATCAGGCTGGAGCGGATGGGACCGCAGGAGCGCGCCGCATCGCCGATGCATCGGCGATGGGACACGATATTGGGCTCGACATTCCTCATGCCGACGTCGCCGAGGCATTGGCGATGCGGTGACACCCTCCGACCTCATTCGCTGCTGCCTCGTTTCGGGCGGCCTCCGCAGGAAGAGGGCGAGGAGGAGGTGGCTGTCTGGCGCTTTCAGGCGTTTCGGATCACTTGTACTCCATCCTTTTCGGATTTCTCTTTACATTATTTCGCACGCGTCTCGAACACTCTCGGATGGAGGAGGGGAGGAGCTGGAGGAGGAGCTGGAGGAGGAGGTGGAGGAGGCAGCCACGGACGGGACGCCCTGGCCGATAGCATGAGCGCGTGACGTACAAGGGGGGAGGTGGGAAGGGAGAGATCGGCTGGCGTCTCGTGGATCCCCTTGCGTGGGATCCTTGTGCCCCGGCCCCGCGCGGCGGCTGCCTCTCCCGCCGCCGTACTTTACGCGTCTCCCCGTGGCACTGGCCAGACAGCGAAGAGCGGACGTAGGGGCTTCCTGCGAGGACGCCCTCTCAGCCCTCTTGCTCGTCCCCTCTGCCTGCTGGCGACGGACGTTGGACCCCGCAGCCGCTGCCCAGGACGGCCGCGAGTCTACCCGCACACTGGCTGCAGGGGCATGGTCTGTGGGCCCCGGCTGCCTTGCCCCAGAGTGCCCCAGGGCACCCTGCGCTCTCCAGAGGCACGGAGGGGGACGATGAGGAGGACGAGGTGGGGATTGGGGATGGGGGAGGGGGAGGGAGGAGCAGGCAGAGGGGTGAGAGGGAGGACAGGGGATGATCACAGAGGGGTAGGACAGCAGGAGGAGGAGGAGGAGGAGGAGGAGGAGGACCAGGAGGAGGACCAGGAGGACCAGGAGGAGCAGGAGGAGGAGGAGGAGAAATTATGAAATATGAGAGCTGGGAGAAGGGAGACGTGAACGAAAAGAAGATGACACGAAGGGGACGAAGGAATGATGAACAGGGTGAAGCATGGAGGAGGGCGGATGCACGAGGGAGGGTAGAAGTGTGGAAATTCATATCCGTAAGAGCTTCGCCCCCTGCCGCCGGCCCCCTATCTCGGAGAATGGGCCATGGAAGAGCGAAGTCATGAGGCTTTGGCTTCGCCGTGAAGCAGTGTCCGGACCAGTTTGTTTTTCGACCCTACCATGCGGATCTGCGTGAGGGGTGCCACCGAATTTCAGAAATGTGGCAAATCCCATGTGTTTTTGGACCTTGACCCCGCCGATCTGCGTGAGGGGTGCCACCCAATTTCAGAAATGTGGCAAATCCCATGTGTTTTTGGACCCTGACCCCGCCGATCTGCGTGAGGGGTGCCGCCGGATTTCAGAAATGTTTCAAATCCCCTGAGTTTTTGTACCCTGAGCCCGCCGATCTGCGTGAAGGTTGCCACCGAGTTTCAGATATGTGGCAAATCCCATGAGCTTTTGGACCCTGACCCGCCGATTTGCGTGAGGGGTGCCAGCCAATTTAAGACATGTGGCAAACCCCATGAGATTTTGGACCTTGACCCCGCCGATCTGCGTGAGGGGTGCCACCCAATTTAAGACATGTGGCACATCCTTTTTGTTTTTGGACCCTGACCCCGCCGATCTGCGTGAGGGGTGCTACCGAATTTCAGAAATGCGGTAAATCCTTTATGTTTTTGCACCCTGACCCCGCCGATCCGGTGAGGGGTGCCACCGAATTTCAGAAATGTGGCAAATCCCCTGTGTTTTTGGGCCCTGACCCCACCGATCTGCCTGAGGGGTGCGACCGAATTTCAGAAATGTGGCAAATCCCCTGTGTTTTTGGGCCCTGACCCCGCCGATCTGCCTGAGGGGTGTCCATTTTTACCCACCCCAGCACTTCAGAGCAGACGATCTGGGCGAGGTAGCAGTGCTCGTCTTGGGCCTCGCCCCCTCGCGCGGTCCATCCACAAGGAACTGTAAGCCGCAGGAAGACAACAAGGAACAGTAAGCAGCAAGAAGCAGAACTGCAACTGTAAGAAGCAGAACAACAAGGAACAGTAAGCAGCAAGTAAGCAGCAAGAAGCAGAACTGTAAGAGTGGAAACTGGAAGCGCTACAGCCTGGTGGCAGGAGATAGTGAACCTTCGCGCTACAGCCTGGTGGCCCCACAAGGGGGCCGGCGGATTGCTAAGGCCTTGCGGCCGATGCCGCCGACCCTGGAGGCCTCGGCCCTCGACGGAAATGGGGGGAAGAAGGCGGGCCATGTGCCCTGGGAGGATGGTATTCTGACCCGGGGCCACCCCGCGGGACCACCCCCTGGGACCCCCCTCAGGACCCCCCCCCGGACCAACACCTGGGACCGCCCCCCGGGACACCCTCCGCGGGGAAGGGATCAAAGGGAAGGGGCTTCCCTTCGATTCAATGACAACGTTGCTTAATTTCGCTGTGGATGGGCTGGTGTATTTCGCTTTGGCTGGCGTTCTTGAGGACGAGGGCCAAGGAAAGGGGGGAGCGGCGACGGACTCAGGGGAAGGAGGGGACGTGCTGGCGGCGGCGACCCGACGGCGGCAGCGACGGCGATGGAGACGGAACAGCCCCTGTCACACGCCGACAGGGTCGGCGGACTTAAGGGGGTGGAGGGAAAATGCGAGAGAATGAGGATGAGGATGTGGAGGAGGGGAAGGATGAGAACCAGGAACGGAATGCAAGAGCACGAGGTGCAGCACGCTGGAGGAGGC
Organism: Prorocentrum cordatum; assembly: GCA_963575745.1. Taxonomy (NCBI): domain Eukaryota; class Dinophyceae; order Prorocentrales; family Prorocentraceae; genus Prorocentrum; species Prorocentrum cordatum. Next base: position 182,437 of record CAUYUJ010017053.1, on the reverse strand, counting down.
AGGAGAGTGAAGATGAGAGGGATGAGGATGGAGAGGAGGACTGCGAGGAGGAGGATTGCGAGGAGGAGGAGGAGGAGAATGAGGGCGTTGAAGAGGGGTGATGATGAGGGTCCGAAAGTGCAGGGAGGTGAAGGCAGGAGGCAGGCGGCAAAATGGGATAGGGGGATGCGGGGGGGAATGGGGGACGAGGAGGAGGAGTAGGAGGAGGAGGAGGAGGAGGAAGCAGTGGTGAGATTGGAAGGGAGGGGACGGGGGGTAGTTATGGAGGGAGTAGGAAGGCAGGAGGCAGGGACTAGGGGTTCGAGATGACGAAGGGGGATGGATGAGGAGGGAGGAGAGGGGAAAACATTTGACTTTGACTTTCGCTTCGTTGGCCAATCTAAGGCATGGCCTGGTCAATCGGCCAGCAGCTAAACCGCAGCTCCGCCAGGGGCGCTGCCGATGCTGACTCGGCTCTGCCGATCCCTACCCCAGAGATAAGAGGAGCGGCGGAGGAGGGATGGGGAGGGACGGGAAAAAGGAATTGCGAAGGACTTACGGCCGGTGCCGCCGACCCTGAATGGCGACGACGACGACGACGACGAGCGCTCTTGGGGGCCTCTTGGGGGTAGTTTGTGGGCCTCTTGGGAAGCTCTTAGAGGCCGCTTGGAAGCCTCGTGGGGGCCTCTTGGGGCTTCCTGGGGGTCTCTTGGAGGGGGCCCGGGACGTCTTGGAGGCTTCTTGGACGGTCTTGGGGCTATCTTGGGCGTTTTCGGCCGATCTTTGGGTGACTCGGGGCCCTCTTGGGCCGTCTCGGGGGCCATCTTGGGCATTCGGACCTCATTTGGAGTGTTTTCGAGGTTTCTAGGCCGCCCGAGGAAAACCAAATCTGCCCCCCTACCCCCCCGGGACCCCCCCCGGGACACCCCCCCCCTGGGGAAAGGATCAAAAGGAAGGGGCTTCCCTTCGACTCGATTACGACACTGCTAGATTTTTCTCTCGCTCACGAGCCTGAGAAGGAAGCTGCAGGGAAAGGGGACGACGGAGTCGACGACCGACGGAGACGACGACTCGAACAGCCAAGCCCCTCGCACACGCCGACAGGGTCGGCGGATTTACGAGATAAAGAGGAAACACTGATGATGATGATGATGATGATGATGATGATGATGATGATGATGATGATGATGATGATGATGATGATGATGACGACGATGATGATGATGATGATGATGATGATGATGATGATGATGATGACGATGATGATGATGATGATGATGATGATGATGATGATAATGTTGCTGATGAGGGTGACGATACTGATTATGATTATGAAGTGAAAACATGGGTTCTGATGATGATGGTGATAGTGATGGTGATAGTGATGGTGATGGTGAGTTTGGTGGTGATGGTGAAGGTGATGGTGATTGTGACGGTGATGGTGATGGTGATTGTGATGGTGATGGTGATGATGGCGACGAGGATGATGGTGATGATGATGACGGTGATGATGATGATGGTTATGATGATTGTGATGATGATGATTCTGATGCTGATTGTGATATTGAAGATGGTGCTGATGTTGTTGACGATGGCGATGGTGACGACGACGATGACGATACTGATTATGGCGATGACGATTACCCAGACGATGTGCATGATGATGATGATGATGATGATGATGATGATGATGATGATGATGATGATGATGATGAATATGACGACGACGCTGATGACGATGATGACGATGATGCTGATGATGATGGTGATGGTAATGGTGATTGCGACGGTGATCGTGATGGTGATGGTGATCATGCTGCAGCTTGTGAAGCTGATGTCGCTGTTGTTGTAGCTTGAGCTGGTGCTGATGCTGATGATGCCGCTGCTGACGATGGTGGCGATGATGATAATGATGGTGATGCTAATGATGATGATGATGGTGATGATGATAATGAGGATGATCATGATGATGATAATGATGATGATGATGATGATGATGATGATGATGATGATGATGATGATTATGATGGTGATGGTGATGGTGATGGTGACGGTGATGGTGATGGTGATGCTGATGATTGTGCTGCTCATGATTATAATGGTGGTGATGCTGATGATGATGATGACGATGATGATGCTGATGCTGATGGAAAGGATGGTTTTGGTGATGGTTGTGGTGATGGTGATGGTTATGGTGGTGATGGTGACGGTGATTGGTGGTGGTGGTGTTGGTAGTGTTGATGGTGACCGTCACGGGTAGATGGTGGTGGCGGGTGGTGAACGATCTTGAGTATGTTGTTGCTGCAGTTGATGGTTGTCAATAGGTGGTGGCGATGCTGGAGATAATAATGATCATGGTGGTGGTGATGTCGATGATGATGATGGCGATGATGTTGGTGCTGCTGATGGTGACGACGATTCTGATGCTGATGGTGATGATGTTGCCGCTGATGATGATGATGATGATGATGATGGTGATGATGATGATGATGATGATGATGGTGATGATGATGATGATGATGATGATGATGATGATGATGATGATGATGATGATGATGATGATGATGATGATGATGATGATCATGGTGGTGGTGGTGGTGGTGGGTGTTGGGTGCGGTGGTGGCGGCGGTGGTAGTAATGAGGATGAGGATGAGGACGCTGAGGAGCATGAGAAGCAGCAGAAGCAGCGTGAGGAGCAGGAGGAGCTGGAGAAGCAGGAGCAGCAGGACGGAGCATGCGCAAAGGAGCTGGAACCAGGAGGGAGCAGGACGAGGGGGAGTCGGAGGAGGCCGAGAAGGACCGCGCCGTACCGCGTGGCTGGGCTCCCACCTCCGTCGCCCCAGCCCGGCGGCCTCCGCCCCGCCCTCACATGGGCCCCGGGGGCGCCGTCGGCAGCGTGGGCGCTTCGGGCCAGTGGCCGCAGTGGCCGAAGCCCCGGGGGGCCAAGCGGCGGAACCGGCTGGCCGACGTGACGGCACCCGGCCCAGAGGACCCGCCCCGGTCTCGACCGGCATGGAGAGGAGTCACTTGGCATCGCTCGGACGTGTTCATTTTTTCCTCGGCGAGGACCATCGAGGAGCATCCTTGATCATTTGGCGAAAAAACCACGCACGAAACCGAAAAAAGCACAGGGAATGGACGTCCGAGCGATGGCCAGGTCAGGGTCACGCCCAGGGGCGCGAAGATGACTGTCAAGCAGCGGCGGAGCGTCCCGGCTCGCCTGTAGCCCTACCAAGCAATGTTCCAAGAAGCTCCTGTGTTCTGCACGGAATGTTCTTAGAACATTTCTGGCTGGGATTGTTTTGGTTTATCGCATCGGGTTTCTGTTCTGAGAGCCTTGTTTTTGTTCTTCGAATATTTTGGGGTTCTACGAACATTTCGTGGTAGGACTATAGGAATGCCGGGACGGTCGATCCCTGCTCAAAATTGCGCTTCGAGCGTCGCGGTCTGGGTCGGACAGGTTGCCCTTCTCCCAGAGGGCGGCGCCTGCGCGCGAGAGCGCGAAGGTAACGGCGCATCGCGGGGCGCGATGCGCGAAGTTGGGTGACCTCGAAAGTCAGATGCCTGGGGCGAAGCTCTAGGCCTCCCGGGTGGGGTTCGAGCAGATGGTGTCGCAGGATCGCGCCGCATCGTCAATGCGTTGCCGATGCGGCTCGATGTGAAGGCCGTTTTTTCCGCGCCGGCGTCGCCGACGCACCGCCGCTGTGCCTCGCCAAAGCATTGGCGATGCGGCGCGATCCTTCGACCCCATCTACTCCGACTACATCTAGGATTTTGGAGGCCTTCAGTGGAAACCCATGCCTAGAAACACCCTGCTTGCCTCCAGGGTGCTTTTGGTTCCTTGGATCTCGATGGTTCTGCTATGGAAAGTGTGACGTTCCCACCACGAATCAATGGACGTCCTGGGGTCTCAGGGTTGGGCTTCTTGTGAAGGTTTCTTGTGGTCGAGTTCCTACTGTACAGAACAATCAGAGGTCGTGGGCGAAACACGTACCTGTGTCCGCGGCGTCGCTGGCCGGGCCCCTGGGCCGCGAAGCCCCGAGCGGAGCGTGTCCGTGCGACCGCGTATCCGCGGGATCGCGCCCCGGAACCCAGACCGCAGACCACGAGGGCGCGGATACAGTGGAAACCCATGCTTAGAAACACCCTGCTTGCCTCCAGGGTGCCCTGGTTTTCTTGGGTTTCGATGGTTTTGCCATGGAGCAAGTGACGTTCCCACACCAAAAATCGATGGACGTCCTGGGGTCTCAGGGTTGGGTTTCCTGTGAAAGGCTTCTTATGGTCCATCTCCTACTGTATCTGCGGGGTCGCGCCCCAGAACCCAGACCGCGGACCGCGAGGGCGCGGATACTGATATGTTCGCCGCTCGTGCAGAGGAGGGCGAGTGAGACAACGGAAGTTTGCCTTCGGTGGCCCCCCTTCGTCGCCATGACTGGACGCAGCTAGGAAAGCTGCCTGGCTGGCGTGAAAACAATCAGACGAGGTCGAGTTGAGACAACGGAAGTTGGCCTTCGGGGGCCCCCCTCGTCGCCACGGCTGGATGCAGCTCGGAAAACTGGTGCGTCTGGACCCTCAACCCCAGGAGGGGGTCCGGGGACCGATTTTGAGCTGCCTTTGTTTCAACTCGCCTATCTCTCCCTCGAGAAAAGTGGCCTTGGAGCGGAAGGGGTCCTGAAGGTTCCTCGCAGCCTTCGGGCTCCCGTCGCCTTCCCGGGGCCCCGGGCCGTCAGAGAGGATGGCGCGGGATGGAGACCCGCCCCGGGGATCGTCCCAGGGATCAGGGATCCGTCTTCAGCAGGTCTCTTTTCGGGGGTGGCCACGGTGTGCCCTCGTCAATCAAATGCGAAGCATGCAGAGGCCTGACCTGCACGTTAGAGCCAGCCAGAGTTCCAGAGACATGCGCAGAACTGTTCCGCGAAATTGAATGGCGCCTGTGAAACCGTGGCAGGGGGCATAGTAGCTCTCTGAATTCTAGACGCTTCTCGAAACCCCACCAGCCCTTCCAGGAACGATGCCCAGAGGAATTGCCTCGATCAGGGAAGTGGGCAGCACACAAAAGAAGGGTCCCCCGGTGGAGCCTTTTGGAGCGTCTTGAGGGCCTCTGAGCGGTCCCGGGCGCTTCTTAGCGCGTCGTGGGGGCCTCGGAGAGCCTCTTGGGGCCTCTTGGGTGGCTCTTGGGAGCTTCCTGGAGGCCTCTTGCGCGCCTCCTGGGGCCTCCTGGGCGCCTTTCGGGGCCCTTTTGCAGCGCTCTTGGGAGCCTTGGGGTCGCTCTTGGAGCCCTCTTCGGCCATCTTGGAGCCATCTTGAGGCCTCGGATGGTCACCGGAAGCAGAAATGAGAGAAAGTCCAAACCATTTACTTGTCCTGAGGCTTTGGACAGATTTTTGCCTCTTCGGGGCCTCCTGGGGGAGCTCTTTGGCCACTTGGAGCGGTCTTGGGGCCTCTTGGAGCATCGTGGGGACCATCTTGAGGCATCTTGGGATATCCTGAGCCATCTTGGAGGTTATCTTGGGCTCTCCCAGGCGCTGTAGGAGTCATCTTAAGCAGTGCCCCCCCCCCCTCCCAGGAGGCGAACACGTGGCACATCAATGATTTTGGCATTCTCCCCGAGACCTCTTGGAGCGTCTTGGGTGCCTCTCGGGGGCCTCTTGGGGCCTCTTGGGGGTCTTTTTGGGAGCCCCTTGGGGGCATCCTGGGGGCCTCTTGGGGCCTCCTGGCCACCTCTTGGGGCCCTCTTGGGGCACCATTGGGAGCCTTGGGAGCGCACGTTAGGCCATCTCGGAGGAGATCGATCAAAAAAGGGGGGTTACTTAATTAGCGTTGCCCCCCCAAAAGGCCAAAATAAGGCCAACACCCTTATCAAACCAATGATTTGGGTTTCCTCGCCGAGGCTGTTTTGAACGCTCCGACCGCTCGCGGAACGCCCTGTCCAGGTCCAGGGGAGGGGGTCGGGGGAGGGGTCAAGAGTCTCCCTCTTCGCCCGCAAGTCGTCTCGTTCACTCCCACCCGTCCTCCCAACACATACGTAGCACCCTAGCCTGGCCCGAGCCGTAGCATATGCAGCAGTCATCTTTGGATGGCCTGCTACTGGGGGCCAATCCGCCGCCGCCGCCGCCGCCGCCCGCCGCTGCCGCTGCCGTGCCACCGGCGCCGCCGCCGCCGTTGTTCGCCGCCGCCGCCGCCGCCGCCACCGCGCCGCCCGCCGCCGCCGCCGCCGCCGCCGATGCCCCCGCTGCCAAATCGCCGCCGACGCAGCCGCTGCCTCCGCAGTCGCTGCCGCCACCGCTGCCGCCGCCGTCGCCGCCGCCACCGCCGCCGCCGCCGCCTCCGCTCCCGCCGCCGCCGCCGCCCCCGCCGCCGCCACCGCCGCCGCCGCCGCAGCCGCCGCCGCCGCCAAGTGTACTCTGTATTGTTTTTGACAGGGATGGTGAGGGGAGGCCGCATCGGGTTCGCTGCGCATGCTCCGAATTTGGAGACAGAGTGTGTTGTGTCGGTTTCTTTTAAAACGGATGGTGGGGGCAGAGTGTGTGTTTCTGTGGTTTTCTACCAGGCATGGTTGGGGGGTGCCCGCATGGACCTGGGTTGGCGCCCAGTCGCCTGGGGGAGGGGGTGTATATTAATATGGAGCAGTGATCCAGACTCCCACAACCCGCCCGCGAACCGTCTCGCTCACTTCCCCCCGCCCTCCCAACACATACGTAGCACCCGAGTCTGGCCCGAGCCTCAGCATATTCAGCAGTCGTGTTTGGATGGGCGGCTACTGGCTACTGGGGGCCAATCCGCCGCCGCCGCCGCCGCCGCCGCCGCTGCCCGCGCCGCCGCCGCCACGCCGCCGCCGCCGCCGCCGCCGCCGCCGCCGCGCGCGCCGCCCGCCGCCGTCGCCGCCGATGCCCCCGCTGCGCCGCCGCAGCCGCTGCCGCCGCAGCCGTTGCCGCCACCGCCACCGCTGCCGCCGCAACCACCGCCGCCGCCGCAGCCGCCGCCGCCGCCGCCGCCCCCGCCACCGCCGCCGCCGCCGCCGCCGCCGCCGCCGCCTCCGCCGCCGCCGCCGCCGCAGCCGCAGCAACCGCCGCCGCCGCCGTCGCCGCCAAGTGTACTCTGTATTGCCCGCCGCCGCCGCCGCCGCCAAGTGTATTCTGTATTTGTTTTGACAGGGATGATGGTGGGGGGAGGCCGCATCGGTTTCGCTGCGCATGCTCCGAATATGGAGGCAGAGTGTGTTTTGTATTGTTATTACAAGGGATGGTGGGTGGGGGTCCTCATGATTCCTGGTTGGCTACCAGTCGCTTGGGAGAGGGGGTGCTCATCAATAGGAAACAGTGATCAACCCTTCCCCGAAGGGGAAAAGAGAAGGGTGGAAGATGGAACGCCCTAAACCACCTACGCCCAGAAGGGTGGCGGGATTTCATGGCCCCGCCTTCTTGTTTCAAGTCGTTGCCTGGTCCCGCCCTCGTCCGCGCAAGCGCCTCGGGCCATGACCCGCGAGCTCCCCTCCTGCACGCCCCCCGCTCGGATGCTTCCGACTCCCCCGCGCGTCAGTCGCAGGGCGCGCCCACTCTGGCGCAGCTTGTCCCTCCGGGGCAATCTCAGGGGAAGGGAATGGGCTTCACCAGGGGGGGCTGCGTTCAGCGACCCCCGACCCGCCCACTCGTCAACGATAGGGGGCGTGATCGCCCACCCCCCCGCCCAGGAGCGTGCAGATCTCCTATCGGGGGTCCACCGGCGAGGTATCGGCCGTGCATCGCCGATTCCAGGCCTTTGCTTGCTTCCCTGAGCTGGTCGCGCACTCCACGGCCTTGGGAGTCTGATCGCTCTCTGCGGACGTCTCGGGCGACCAGGGCCTCCAAGTTCCCAAGACCGTGCTGTGACGGACCGCGCGATGACGTATTTGGAGATTTCGATGTCACCACGCGGTCTATCACCACACGGTTTTGTTTGGCTATCTTTGAGCTACCCCGAGGCCTCAAGAACCCATCCCCTCTTGAGGCAGGACACCACAAACATTGTGGGTTCCTTCGGCTTTGGAAGGGTGTTGGCCTTTCGCGGAGGTCATCTGGAGTCTCCGTGGCCACGGCCATGGCGCCTCTGGGAGGTATGTTAGAAGCTATTTTGAGCCAGCTCGCCCTATCTTGTGCAGTGTCGGAGGCGATTTTGGGCTGTCTTGGGTCCCCTTGGAGACACCTTGGGCCATCCTGGACCATCCAACAACCCACGGTGAGAGGTTTCCAGGCCGAGTGAGGGGGTACGGGGGCGGGAGGTAAACCTCTGCCTCCAAAGTGGGCAGGAGGTTGGAAGAACAACCTCCCTCAACCACCTACGCCCCAGAGGGCTGGTGGGATTTACTTAGACGCTGTCCAAGAAGGGTCTGGTGAGATATGTTGAGCGGACTCCTGTTGGGCGTTGCTATTTGCTGATAGAGGGACTGGGGGCGACCACATAGGGAGGACGATAAGCTAGGCAGCCGTCAGCCAGTGTTGTGTTATTCGGCGGTGCCTTTGTGCACATAGGGAGGGTAAGCATCAACGTGTTGACTGAGCGCGCGCCACCATGTAGCACATCGCTACGTGCTGGTCGCTGAACTTTCTTTTCGAATTCGAGCCCAATATACGTTGATCGCCTTCCTTCGAGAATCAGAGTGAGTTGTGTGTCCGTTCTATTCTCGGATGTGGGCCGACATGCCATTCGATTGAAACACTGTTCCTGTTCATGCCGGTCCCCTCTTCTTGGGACCGTCGTGTATACGAGTTGGTCTAACTCATTGTCGGAGACGCCTACGGCGAATCACCGCCGCCACCTGCCTTGTGGAATCGCCAATGTGGCCGAGCGTGGTGACAAGAGCTCTCCCAAGATTTCGGACCATGTGTTCCCCCAGCCGTTGAGGAAATCAGTTGGGGAAAACTTGGGGTAGGATGGCGGGGACGATCAGAAGGAGGAAGAGGAGGAGGAGGAGGAGGAAGAGAAGAAGAAGGGGGAGGCGGAGGAGGAGGAGGAGGGGGTGGCATCTTGGGGGCCTTCGGGGGCACTATTGGGGCCTCCTGGCAGTTTCCCGGGAGCCTCTTGGAGGCACCTTGGGTGCCTCCTTGGGCGTCTTGGGTGCCTTGGGGGGCTTCGCGGGAGCCTTTCTGGCCGTCTTAGGGCATTCATGGCCCGTCTGGCGCCGTCGGAAGCCGTCTTGGGGGCCACTCTGGGCCGACTTGGGGCCCTCTTGCTCCAGGGCCGTCTTGGAGGCCATCTTGGGCCGTTTTAGTGCCATCCTTGATGCCTCTTGGGCGATCTTGGGGCGGTCTTTGGGGGCCCCTGGGCCGTCTCGGGCCGTCGGAAGGCAACAAAGAAGCAAGTGCCACCATCCTTCAAAAACCCTTCTTGGAACAAGCAATGATTTGGGCATCCTCGGGCCTTCCTGGAGGGCCTCTTGGAGGCCCCTGGGGGCCTCCTGGCCCTTCTGACGCCGTCGGACGCCGTCTTGGGGGCCTCTCTGGGCCGACTTGGGGCCTTCTTGGGGTGCTCCAGGGGCGCCTTGGAGGCCATCTTGGACGTTCCGGGGGCCGTCTTGGAGGCCTCTCGGGCGATCTTGGTGCGATCTTAGGGGCCTCTTGGGCCGTCTCGGGGCGCCGGGCGGCCGAAAAGAAGCACCTGCCAAGATCCTCCAAACACCTGGGGGACATCAATGATGTTGGCCTCGTCGGGCCTTCCTGGGGGCCCCTTTCGATCCCACTCGGGCCGTCTTGGGAGCTCCTTAGGGGCTTCGTGGGCCGCCTTGGGCCGTGTTGGCGGCTTCTTCGGCGGATTTGGAGGCCCTCTTGGACCGTCTTGGAGGCTTGGGCCCTCTTGGGCCGTCTTGGAGGCCATCTTGGGCAATCTTGGGCGGACTTGGAGGCCTCTTGGGGCCGTCCTCGAGGCTTCTTGGGCTGTCATGCGGTCATCGTGGAGGCCTTTTGACGCCATCTTGAGGGGATCTCAGGGGCCTCTTGGGCCGCCTTGGGTTAAGTCGGGCGTGTCCCCCTACAGGGGGATCTTCGACGAGAAGCAACAAATACTTAAAGCATATTCCAACATGGCCAAAACATACTTCAACCATAGTCCCCAGATTTTTTGACCATTTTTGAGTATTCCCCCTGTAGAGGGACAGGCCCGACTGACGTCTTGTGCCGTCGAAAGGTCGAACATAAGCAAGTGCCAACATCCTTCAAGCACCAGGGGAGCACCGATGATTTGGGCCTCTTCGTGCCCTCCTGGAGGACGTTTTGGGGGCGCCTTGGGGACCTCTTCGGCCGTCTTGAAACATCTTGGAGACTTCTTGGGCGGACTCGGAGGCATCTTGGAGCCATCTCGGGCCGTCTTAGTGGCTTTGTCGGCGGGCTTGAGGCATCTTGGACCATCTTGGGCCATCCTGGAGGCCATCTTGGGCCGACGTGACCATCTAGAAGCCATCTTGAGCCATCTTGGAGTTTTTGTTGTGAACGTTGTGCTCGTTTGGGGGCCTTTCGGGTGGCCGGCGGGAGGGGCCGAAGCCCCAGGGTGATCCGCCGCCCTTTGTTGATTTATCACAGGGGTGCTTGGTGTGCTAGATCCTTTCGATGTTGGTTCTTTCAGAAACAACTCCCTGAGGCGTCGGCCCGTCCTGCCGGCCACCCGAAAGGCCGCACAAGGCAGCACAAAAACCACCCCAATGAGCACAACACATTCTCCAAGACGGCTCCAGATGGCCTCTAAGATGGTCACGTTGGCCCACGATGGCCTCCAAGATGCCCTCCAAGTCGCCAAAGATGAGCCAAGATGGCTTCCAAGACGGCCCGAGAGAGTCCGAGATGCCTTCAAGTTCGTCCAAGAAGCCTCCAAGACGGCCCAGGATGGCTCCAAGATGGCCTAAGACAGGCCAAGGGGCCCCCAAGAGGCCTCCAAGACGTCCTCCAAGAGGCCCGAAAGGACAACAATCATTGATGTTCCCTAGGTTCTTGAGTGATTTTTGCATTTTCTTCTGATCAGCTCTCCGACGGCCCAAGACGGCCCAAGAGGCCCCCAACATTGTTCCAAGAGAAAAACGACGCCTCCAAGATGGCACCATGACTGCCCAAGAGGCCCCCAAGAAGAGCCCAAGACGGCCCCAGATGGCCTCGAAGACACCGAAGATGGCCTCCAATACGGCCAGGATGGCCTCCAAGATGCTTCCAAGACGGCCAAGAAGGCCATCAAGAAAGCGACAATGGCCCCAAAATGCACCCAAGACGGCCCCACATGGCCTCAAGATGGCCTTCGACTGCCCAAAGGCCCGCAGAAGGCCTCCAAGACTGCCCAAGAGCCCTCCAAGTTGTCCTCCAGGAAGGCCCGTAAGCTCGGAAACCACCTGGTCCGATAGCTCGCCCGACTCCGTGTTCCCGGAAGGCGTTCGACACCCATTCGGGAAACGCGTGGCCCGATAGTTTGGCCAAGTTCAAACCAAAGTTTCGGCCACGCATGCGGCTCCAAAAAGGCAGGGGGCGGCGGTGATTCGCCGTAGGCGTCGGCGATTTCTTTTGGAAGGGAATCAGCATCAAATCGTAAGAGTTCTATCACGCCTGGCACCCCTGTGATGCATCATCGGGGCGGCGGATCTGATGGCCTTCGGCCCATCCGTAGACGCGCTAACAGCAATGTAGGTATCGGCGATGTAGGTTTCGGCATTGTAGGTGGGACTGGTTCGTGGCCAAACCAATCGTAGGACATCGTGGCTTGTGCTTTCCTACATTTCTCTGCGTTCTGTTCGCTTGATACATTCGCGCGTTTGACATGTAGGCAAGTGTGGTTTGTGATTTCCTACACATTGTTCTGCGCGAGCTCGGTGTCACAAAAAATCTGATTCCCAACATCGCCGTTAACCAACATCGCTGTTAGCGTGGCCTTGTCCCATTTCGCCACCGTGCCTGGGTTGCGGTTATGAATGTTCGTTGCGATCTTGTGGAAGGCTTTTCGGGGGCATGGAGGCAATCTTGAGGCCTCATGGGGGCCGTTCGGGGGCCTCTAGGGCCTTCTTTTGGGCCTCTGGGGGGTCTTGGAGCCTCTTGGGGCCTCCTGGGCGTCTCTCGGGGCCTCCTGGGGGTCTCTTGGGACGGAAGGCTCGGATTTTCGGTTCGCGTTTCTTCTCGAGGGCCCCTTCTGGACGTCTTGGGCGCCTCTTGTGCCGTCTTGGGGCGCTCTTTGGCTATCTTCGGGCCCTCTTGGAGGTCTCTTGGGCCGTCTTGGGGTGGTTTGGGGGGCCTTCTTGGAGGCCTCTTGGGGCGTCTTGGATTCCTCTTGGGCCATCTTGAGGCCATCTTGGGTGTCTTGGGGTGATCTTTCGGCGTCTCGGGGACCTCATGGACCGTCTTGAGGGCCTCGTGGAGCACTCTTGGCCCGTCCTGAGACCCTCTTGGGCTTGAAAAAGTCACGCGAGAAGATGCGCCGGACCCCAGAGGGGCACGCGAGAAGCCCCGATAGATTTGGCAATGTGTCCGGGTCCCGAAGAGACTCTTCAAGAGTGAGGATGTAAGCTTAGAGGATTAGGCACAGGACCTGAGGACACGCCCGCTCCGTGCCCAGAGGCACGGTGGCGGATCGTTGTTCGTCCGCCCGGCCTGGAGGAGGTCTCTCGTGCCGAGGGCACAGGAGTAGTTCTACGCGCCATCCGAAGCTTTGCTGATGACGGCCGACTCTGCTCGATGTTGTTTGTTCATGGTGGTATGACTCTTGCCTATGGGCGGGCGATTCGCACACGCAGCATTACGAATCTCGCTCGGGAGGGACAAAAAACACAGACACCATTACTCGTCGAGCCCCAGGGAACTACGAGAACACATGGGAAGTGGGGGGAAGACGAGCATCCAGAACATATGAGGGCTTATGGGGAATCCTGGGATCTGTGTATACGATAGGTTTGCGTCGTGTCGACCAGCGGCGACCCCAGCGCGGACGTTCAAGGTTGAACGCCGCCGGCGACCCAGAATCGATCGATGTTGAACGATCGGACGTTGCGGCAGCGGCCGATCGTTCAAGGTTCAACGATCCCTGCGGTGTCAAAAACCAACGCTGGGGTCGGCACGACACGAACCTGCCGTACACATATATATATATATATATATATAGTTATGTTTCCCAGGGCCCCTTCATGATCGTGGGCGGGCGGCGACACTGTGCCCTTTGTGACTCCGAGGTCTCCGTCGCGCTGCCGTGGCTGGTCTTCTTCCTGATCCTCAGCCTCTTCCTCTTCGCGTGCCGGCCCGGCCTCCCCGACGACCTCATTCCTCCCCCCCTCCTCCTCCTCGTCTCTCCTCCTCATTCCTCCTCCTTCTCCTCCTCCTGCTCCACCTCCTCTTCCTCCTCCTCCTCCTCCTCCTCCTCCTCCTCCTCCTCCCCCTTCTCCTCCTCATCATCCTCCTGCGGTGACCACACCGTGCGGTGAGTCGGTGGGGCTTCGGCGTCACCGCACGGCTTCGGGACCCGGGTCGTTCTCCGAGGCCTGGCCACGCGCAAGAGGGGGTAGGGGGAGGGGGGAAGGCTTCTCAGAAGCACCCCTGCTTCTTAGAAGCCTTCCCCCCTCCCCCTACCCCCTTGTACTGGGGCATCCCAGGTCCCAAAACCGTGCGGCGACGGACCGTGCGGCGAGGTCCTGGAGGATTTCGAGGTCACGGCACGGTCCGTCACCGCACCGTTTTGGGACTCCAATGCAGCACTCCAACAGTCTGACAAGTTCGGGGGCAGCCATCTGAGATACAGGCGAGTTTGACTGGTAGTTCGACCCTGCCCAAACGAGGGTACCCTTGTGTCCTGTGTTTCGCGACCCACGCCCTCTTATGTTCCACTGGCAATGTGGCCACCAGAAGGGTCTCGTGTCCTCTCGCGTGTCCTCTCCAATCCACCCCGACTGCAGATCCCTGAGCCATCCAAGGCGAGTTCTGGCACGCGCGGGGCTGTGAGCATTCGACTTTCTGCAGGATCAGCACCAGGTGGCGTGACGGTCCAGACTGCATCTGTGGTAACACATTCGGGGGCAATCTGTCCGAGGCGGGAATTTATACATGACCACCGCCTGGAGGATAATTTTTCGGGGACCTCGGCAGGCGGGCGATATGGATATATTCGGACCCCCGGGGGCCAAAATATATCCATATCCACCGCCCGCTTGGGCACCAGGACGTCGGTTCCCAGGCGGTGGAAATGGATAAATTCCCGCCTCGCAATCTGAGCCTCCTAGAGTCTGCGTTGCCTTGTCCTCGTGGCGGCAGCGAGGCACACAGCTTGGTGGGCGTCCTGGCTGGATCCGTCGATGCATCCGATGGGAATCTCGAAGACACCCCCGGCCTCCGGCGAGTCACCGCCGCCCCCCCTCCTCCCTCCTCCCTCCTCCCTCCCCCCTCCCCCCCCCCTCCCCCCTCGCCCCTCTTACCTCCTCCCTCCTCCCGCCTCACGCCTCCCCTCCTCCCTCCTCCCGCCTCCCTCCTCGCGCCTCCCTCCTCCCTCCCCTCCCGCCCCCCCTGCCTTTTTTGTGAGGCGTCCGTGCGGCGAAAAACGGCGGGCCGAAGTCTGGCCACGCTGGTGGACTGTGCTCGCCCAGCAGGGGTCCACGAGGAGGAGGGCGAGGATCAGGAGGGAAAAGCACACACAGACACAATTCATCGTCGATTCCTAAAACATATGGGCAAATATGGGGGGTGGGGGGAAGGCAACAACCCAGAGTATATGGGAACATATGGGGAGTCCTGTTATTTGTGTGTGTTTATTTGTGTGTCCCAGGGCCCCTTCAGAGGAGAAGGGTGAGGAGCTCGAGGAGACGGAAGAAGAGGAGGCTTCTCGAGGCCTTCTTGGGGGCTTCCTGGGGGTCGCCTCTGAGAGCACTTCGTGGGAGCCTCCTGGGGGCCTCCAAGGGGCCGCTTGGGGGCCTCCTTGGGGGCCTCCTTGGGGGCCTCCTTGGGGGACCTCGGATGGACCTCTTGGCCTTCTTGGGCAGTCGTTGGTCACTCGTTCGTCGGTTTGGGGCCGTCTTGGATGTCTGGGGCAGTCTTGGGGCTGTCTTTGGAGCCTCTTGTCCGGAAAACGTAATACCCGAGTACGCGGGAACTCGCATTTGCCGACGCTTTTTGTTAAGGGTTTCCTGGTTTATGACGTTCCAGTTTTCGTGGGCTGTTTGCAGTGGGAGCTCGCATCAAATTTCAGACTGGGTCTCGTCATTGCATGATGGCCCCGTCAGACCAACCCAAGTCCCTCGAACCAGTGTCTTCCGTCTCCCCGATGTTGGGCCGTCTTGGGGTCCTCTTGGGGCGTATTTCGGGCTTCCACGGGGCCTCTTGGGCCGTGTTGGGGTGATCGTGGGGGCTTATGTTGCCGTCTTGGAGTGTCGGAAGCCCGAAAGGTCAAGAACGCTAGCATCATTGAACAACCTACGGGAAATCATGGATTCGGGCATGGAAGTCCTCTTGGATGCCTCGGGGGGGCCTATTGAGCCATCTCGGGCCATATAGCCATCGTGGGCCATCTGGGGTGTGTCATGAACCTTCTTGGAGACATCTTTGAGCCGTTTTGGGCTTTCTTGGGGCATGTTGAATTCGCTGGTCGAATCCCTGGAACTTCAAATACGGCCGTTTGTCCTGAGACATCCTCGAAACAAGGCATGCCCACAGAACTGTTCTAAGGCACTTGTTCGGAATGTTCCTCGATGATCTCGAAGATTGCCCAACAAGCGAACTTATTGAACACACATTGTTGTTTCACTACTTGTGTTATTACGTACGCGTTTCGCTCGAGACGTCTTCGATCAATGCCCTCGGCCGGGTCTTGGAACATATCAGTTGATTATGAAGAGTCCGATGTTGGTGGTGTTTATGTTGATGTTGATGCTGATGCTGATGCTGATGCTAATGCTTATTGGGATTATGATTATGATGTTGCGATTGGTAATGCATAAGCTGATGCGTGCGTTGATGTCATTCGCGATGCTTGTGATGCTGGTGTTGATGATGCTGATTATGGTGATGATGCTAATGTGCTGATGTTGTCGGTGTGCTCAAGTTGTCGTTGATGCTGCTGCTGCTGCTGCTGATGCTGATGCTGATGCTGATGATGATGATGATGATGATGATGATGATGATGATGATGATGATGATACTGATGATACTGATGATGATGATAATGATGGTGCTGCTGCTGCTGCTGCTAATGATGATGATAATGACGATGGTGAACGTGAGGATGAGACGGAGGAAAGAGGAGGAGTACCGAATAATGAGGCGGACAATCAGGAGCAAGCTTGCGAAAGTTCGGGGAGCGCGCGTCCATAGATATTCCCTGTGTATGTTCGGAGAGCTCGCACAAATTACAGTTTTTCAACACACACACACACTCGGCATAAACAACCAAAGAGCTTGGGTACCAAACTATATATGCCTGGGCCACGCGTTGCCTGCGTGCGTCTCGCTACGGCCTCCAGAGATCTCTAACCCTTGAGGAGACATCAAGACACAGCTCAGAGCTAACCTCCAAGAAACAGAGCCTCGAAGGATCTCAGAGCTTAAACTCCCCAACAAGCAGCTGCCTCCTCATCTGCTTCGAATCCGTCTGAAGGGTGAACGTCCCCCGGCAACTCCAGCGGGAGGACTCACACGGGCAGCTATTTCTTGCCCATCTTGCGGACCAGGTTGCCCTTGGGGGCGCGTCCTTGGTTGCCTTCTGCTCCCATGCCCCTGACGATTACGGAGAACGCGTGGTTCAACTCCATGAGCAAACAGTTCTCTGTGAGGGGGAACGCGACCTCTAGGGGATGCGTGTGTATTTCGTTGAGCTCTGCCTCTTCCTTCGACCTTTTGTACAGGGCCTCGGGTGTGTCCTTTCCCTTTGCGGCCACGACCTGGCCGCGTAGATCCACCGTCACTCGGGTCTCCTTGCCGTCGCAAGTCTTGTCGAATCCACAGGCCTTGCACCACTCCTCCATCACAATCGGGTCCTTGCAGGTTTCTATGTGCAGCTTGAGCCGCGGCCAGGTGGTGTAATCCCTGGAGGTCGGTAGGAAGAGGAGGAGAAGGAGGAGGAGGAGGAGGGGGAGGAAGTTCTCGATATCGCTCAGAAATCTCCCCAAACAAATGAAAACGTGGGCTCCCGAGACTGTGGCCCCTGCTCTTCTCCCTGATTTCCGCGTCGTACTGCTTCTGTACGGCGGCTATGTTCTCGATGGTCAGCGCGTCGTGGTTGAAGAACCTGTTGACCTCCTTCTCCTCTTCCTCGTCCTCCTTCTCCTCCTCCTCCTCCTCCTCCTACTCCTCCCTGGTGGGATGCCAGCGGAAGGGCCGCGCAGGTCGGCAGAGGCTCTCGAACTCCAGCGTGCGGATTCGACTTTCGAGTTTCCTCGGAAGCTTCTGGTCGGAGGCTGCGTTCTCGGTGTTCGGCTTCCTGCCGGGCGGAGCGCCTTCCTCGCTGCCAGTCGCCGCTCCTGTCTTTTGGCCTCGAAGGAGGCCGCTCCACTGCCCCTCTCGGAGGAAATGTCCTCCCTGAAGAGTGTAATCTGATGTTCGGGCAGAAGAGAGGGGAACATGCTCGAGCTGTAAATGCCAACGGAGCTGCTCTGTCGAGTCCACTGGAATGGTACACATCGGGCACTGTGTTTCGGAGGCCTCCTGAATCTCCAGTCCTGATCTAGCTCGGTATGCAATACCCTGAACAACTCGTGCGCATGTGATTTCTTGCCGTGGCCTTGCTCTTGAACACCGTGCTGCCTGTAATACATTGATTATTTATAGCCATGGGATGTGCGACATGCAGTACTCCGTGAGTGCCAGTCTGGGTGTGCGTGAGGTGTTTCGTGAGAGCATGTTGTGTGGCGAACGCTGCTTCACATAATAACTCCTCCGCCCTCAATGCAGGACACCTAAATACTCCACCCTCCTCGTTGATCCTCTTCTCTCCTCCCTGTACGCCTTGATGTTCGTGCGAAAGTATGCGCGCAGCAGCTCTTTGCTTTCACGCGCTTCCCGTTCATGTCACGAAAGGTTACGGGGGTGGGACCGAGTTCTCACACGCCTGGAGACCCACAAGGGGTAGACGGATTTTACGCCTACTTCGGGAACCCCGTTGCGGCCCCGAGTCAGGAGACGGGAGATTGGTGCAGGAACTAATACAGTGGCAGCGTTTTTTCAAAGACTAATTGCCCTCTCTCTGGGCAAGAATGTAGACCTCTCAGGTTCCAGGTCACATCCAAAACACCTGACATCTACATGGTAAGCGCAATCGCATTTTCCAGCCCATTCAGATTCCATCCTACATTCAATACATTTTACGTATTACTCAACTGGTTTGTTACCCGGCGTGTGCGGATGGAGGGCCGCACGAGCATGATGAAGGAGTTATACGACGTGTATTTGGAGGGCGAGGAGGAGTCCGATGTGGAGGTGATACCAGGAAGCAAAGGAAGCGGCGGCGAGATGGAGGAGGCGCGGCCGACATGTTTCCACCGATAAGAGGCACGTCAAAGGAAAAAACCGGATACGCTGAAGGCAGAGATGGGTAGCGTCAAAGACATGATTGGCCAAGCAAGGATCGAGGCGCAGGACGCAAGGAGTGCAACAGAGAAGGTTCAAAACAAAATGGAAGATAGCGAAATTGAGGTTGACGGGATCCAGAGCGACCTTGATGACAGGTACGTGACGAAGGACGATATCGAGCAACTCATGGAGAGCAGGATCCTAGAAGAGGTCAATGAAAGGATGCGGGAAGCGTCGAACTAGCGGAAGCACATGGAACCGGGGATGGGGAGCACGAGTGGCTGCGAAGGGGAACGTTTGCGGCAAGTACTCGCACTCAGTTTTGCCGCACGAGCGGTGGGGAAACAACAACATTGTCGTGGACATCGAAACCATCCTCAAATACGTCTAGGGCAAGACTTCTAGGACAACGCTCCGACGTGAAGGTTGAGCGCCGACCGACCCGTCCAAGAAGGACATCATCACGTTCCAAAGCAAGTCCGATCACATTTTTCCAAGACTAGAAGACCCAGGCAACAAGGACGTCATCGGAAACATACTTCAAATTAAAGACACATCACTCAGGACGAAAAGGAGAAGGAACATTTAATGGGCGGCGTCAGACATCACCGATTACACAACTCTGCGCTCAAACTCAAAGAAGGAGATGTCATGTTTTGGTGAGATAAGTCGCAAACTGCAGTACGGGGGTTGGAGAGAGCGGCATGGTGCGATGATTTCGTCGTGTGGTGTACCACGGCAGTAGGTAAGTCAGTTGAGGAAGATGTGGGGTCATCCACGCCACGTGGAAAAAGCGACGCAGTGCCCTGACTCAGGTACGGACAGGGAGTGACGCCCAAGAGGGCCCCCCGGGAGGTGCATCGGCGCCCGAATGCCAGATGCATTTCTCACAAGCATCGCCTTCGGAAGGCATCGACTCGGCAGCCCCAGGGAACCCGGAGAAGACGCGGCAGAGATGTCTGCTTCGTTTTACGGCGGGGTCTATGCAGGCATTGGGCAAAGCAGCGCGCCAGACAGACCGCCGGGAGGCGGCGCGCAGAGTTTCGCGCTGGAGATCTCACGGACGTTTTGAATCAATTAAGAAACGGCAAACTCAGAGACGCAGCGCGCATAGCGGCCGACATGTTAAAAACAAAGCAGTCCGAACGTGATCAAGCTGGACAGGGGGCCGCCGAATTCATGGAGACGCGCGAGATCGGTGGTTCTGTTCAAAAAAGGAGACCCTGGATTACAAGATAAGTATAGCCCAATCGCCACCCCCCGACTTTGCAGAACTTCTCCGGCCGCAACATGTGCACTTGCTTGCAAGCGAAGCCGCTCGCCCACCAGCCGCCGGACCAGGCGGTCCACCGCCTGGTCTTTTCGACGGGGGGCCACCTGCACGCGTTGCCGCTCATGATGGGGGAACGCGCCGAGTGGCAGCGAGATCTTCGGCTTGGATCGGCGGGCTTCGAGAGTGCCGTCGACGCCGTGGAGCACGATGACTTGCGGGATGCGTGGCGGAAGCTTCTTTTAGGAGAGCCGTGCATCTCGCTTGTCAGAAAGCTGCGTCGTGGACAGAGCTATAACTGATGCCAGAGTGGAGTCTCGCTAGTTCTTCTGGCCAAGATTGCAGAACAAGGTTGCCCAATCGGCGCTCTTCTGTTTATCGCAATGGTGGAATATTGCCCCAAGTCGCCCAAGAGTGAGCCGCGCCACCTGAGTGGCCGACAAACTGGGCAATGTGTTGCTGGTGTTTAGGACGAGCCCAACGAGCTCCCCCCACATCTTTCCTTTGCCGACGATGAATTACTTCTCGCGCGAAGGAAGAGGGGCGCTGCGAAGATGCTGGATCACCTGGGAACTCACGTTACACGGCGCGAATTGCGATTCCATTTGGTGGAGGCCAGAACAGGAGGAGCATATCTGATCAGGGGGATCGGCGAAGCATCTCGGACGGGCGGTGAACCTTGCAAAGTAACGCGAAGCAGAACTTACAAGGCGAATGTGTTCTGCTTGGGAATCCCCTTCGAAATCCAAGCATGTCTTGTGCTCCAAAAGGTATCCCTTGCCAGCTATGTTGGAGATGTCCGAGACTGTTGTGGCATCGACGGCACTCGATGGCAGTTATTGCTGGACGGCGTGGGCCAAGACACTGGTTTTTCCGATCAACGCGGAGACAGAAGATGAGTACTTTCCGAGTTCCAAGGGGGCACGATGAGATGCGCGTGCGCCACATGAAAAATACAGCCAAGCTTTGCGTGGGCAGGGGAAACGAGCTGGGTTTACGCCATTGGGTTGAAGCCCGCCAGCCACTTAAAGCAATTCTCATCAGTCGCAACGACAGCGACGGCCACGGAAAGTGGAACAGAAAACCCGTAAATTTGACGCCGCGTTTCTGAAGTATTCCCACCAGTCGCGTTGGGCGACCGTGCAAGAGGTGGTCTGACATGTGAGGGGCCCTCCTCGTCTTCCGTCCCTCCTCTTCCTTTACTTTTTCTTCTTCCCCCTCTTCTTCCACATCTGCAGCTTAGCGGGCATTTGCTGCGCTGCGTTATGCGATGTCATTTGCCGCTCGGTCTGCCCAGGCGCCGACCTCCGGCGCCGCAAAAGGCCTGGCCCATGTGGCCGATCAGCAAATTGCTGTGTCCGTTTCTGTCTGTCCATCGATACGCCCACCACTCGAATGCCATTCCACAAGAGGTCCCCGGATGCTTCTGGAGGCTCCCAAGAGACCGAAAATCACCAGAGGCGCCCGATAACCAAGATTCTCGATTGCCCATCTCCGACTGGCTCTTTCTCTTGCCCCTCGTCCTCTTTCCCTCGTCGCTGCCGCGTGTGGGACAGCGTCACCCTGGCGGCCGCGCGAGGGGTTCCCGGGCATGTGTAGTCGCTCCTCGGCTTGTCGCCAGAATAACACGCAGCGTCGGGCCGTGCAGGACTCAGCCGCCACCTTCCTACTCCTCCCCCCCTTGCTGACGTGGGCGCTCCTGGGCTCCAGGCCGAGTGCGCCGATCCTGGGCCCAGGATGGGTTTGGCCAGGGTCGGAATAGGTGCACCAGTCGGCGCCCTCCGAGAGAAGGGGGCTCCTGCGGCCAGGGTGCCCGCAAGACTCCACCGAGGGTCCTGCGGGGCGTCTATGGCGGGCCGGCGCGCGAGCAGCCTGGTCCCAATCCGCGCGTTCCCGCAGAGACGCTCGTGTCCTTCCGCATTCCGTCTGGATGAGGAGGTGGGGGCGTCGGCGGAGTCGGGGGAGCGGACGGCGACGCCACCACCGCCAGGGGGGGCACCTCCAGCGAGCAGGACCGCCATGCGTCCTCGAGCCTGGAGCAGGGGATGACTCGAGCGATAGAAAGGGGCAACGCCGCCAGGAAGACCCTTCCTGGCTTCCCGCGCCGGCGGCGGCGGCGTCGTCGTTCCCTGTCCTTGAGGAGGAGGAGCTACAGAGGTACTGCTTCGAGGCAGTAGTTCTCCAACCTACAAGGGAGTGGGGGGGTGCCCTCTGATTATTTTCGGCACAGTCGATGGGGGCGCCGTCCGCCGATTGGCCGCGGCAGGGCCCCTCCGCTTTGTTCTATACCTCGCATGAGACAGCCAATCCGAGCTCGACGCGTCGCCCTCGATGCTCTCGAGGCGATGGGCCTGTAGCAGGTGGGCGCCCTCGCGCGTGCGATCTGAGAGCGTTGGCGACGGATCGGAGCGTCCCTGCTGGGCCCTCAGGTGCGGAAAAATCAGGAGAAAGGTTTTTGTCTGCGAATGCTCGATCGAGGGCCAGTCAGTGCAAGGCATCCCCGCGCCCAGCAGAGAAGGGAAGTACATCTTCGGGGCCCCTCGCGGAGGCTGTCGGCTCCACCGTCGGCAGGGTGCTCTTTTGCCAGAGCTCGCGCCACTCGGCCGAGGGGAAGTCTGCTGGTTAGCAGTACGGCAAGCAGGTTCGGCCCCTGCTTGAAGGTCCTCCACGACCAGCACTGGCGGGCCTGAGCGTGAGGGTGGAAGGCCACTGCGAATGCGAGCGAGCTTCTCTTGCCCCTTGCCCTTTGACTCTGCGAGTCTGCCCTTGCCAGCTGCAACTGAAAGTGGGCGCGTGGCCTTCATACTCACGAAGATGCGTTTGGCCGTATGTCTCCCACTGATGCGGAACGAGAATCGCCACTCAGGCGTTTCAGCAAAAGGGTGCATACCATCAACCAGTCGTTCGTTCTTGGTTTTTCGGACCCCGAACGTGGAAAGCGTCAACCACACCCGAGCACTCCCGCAACGTAGCGACTGGTACATTCTCGATGCGCGCGGCGGTCTCGAATTGGCCTCCTGTCCACTATCCACTGAAATTCCGTGCGACGCCACTTCCTTGCGCATTGGAAAACCGCGTGAGGTGATGAAGCGAGGGCAGCAGGGAGGCAGGAAACAGTGGCAAGCCGTTCTTTGACCTGCGAGACGCCTGGGAGTTCATGACCCTCTTGGAGGGGACGGATGGCTTGCGGCCTGCGCCTAAGAATTCTTGCACTGGTGTCATACAGTCGGGGCGCTGAAGAAGGAACCCTTCTCGTTGGGGAGGGGTTTGGTGTTCCGTGATTGTTTCAGAGTTTGCCTTAGGTTGTCCTGAGGTTTTCCGTGGGGAATCGAAGTTTAACATTTGGGAAACAGAGGTCTCGTTCCTTATTCAGGGTTCCTTAGGTCAGCGCCCCCGACTGCAGCAGGATGGCAGTGAGAAGGGAACGCTGCACCATTGCCCCCCGCCAGTCGAGGAGGAACGGCAGTGTGCATCTCCGTCCTTCCCCCGCCCGACCTCACCCCTGTTGGTGGCGCACCCAAAAGCCGCGGCGCCGTCATGGAGTCAGAGCCCCGAATCATCAGGGGTAACTCGGGTCAGGGCTAACTCGGGTCAGCTTTTCGGGATTCCGAACCCGAGTTACCCCGGGCCCGAGTTGCCCCGGATAGCTCGGGCGTCCAGAGCCCCGAATCATCAGGGGTAACTCGGGTCAGGGCTAACTCGGGTTCCTTTTTCGGGAGTCCAAACCCGAGTTACTTCGGGCCCGAGTTACCCCCGGATAACTCGGGCGCCGTCATGGAGGCCATCTGGCCGAGCAGCGAGAACGTGCTCTGCCCGGCCGCGCGCTTCAGCGTTGCATGCGGGCTGCCGACGGCACTCGCTCGGCCCCCGCTGTGGACGCACCGCCCGGCTCCAGGTTTCTGTCGGGCGTGTCCCCCTACAGGGGGATTTTCCGACGAGAGATAAACAATATACCCCAAAACACAAAAATATTTAAAAAACATAATCACTGGATTGTGTGTTGGAGCATTTATATATATATATATATATATATATATATATAGTATTTCGGGGTATGTTTTGTTTTTCGTCGACAAGCTCCCTGTAGGGGGACGGGCCCGACACAGCTCCAGGCGCGGGCGCCGAAGGTGCGGCTCCCGGCGCTCCCACGGCGGCGCCGCAGCGCCGCGCGCGGGGGGGCGGCCTATCGTGAGAGACGGCGGTCGGAGGCTGCTCGGCAGAGCCCGGCGGCCCTCCTCGAGGCCTTCTCGGAGGCCGCCGGGCCCCGCGTCCGGAGGACCGCTGCCTGCTCGGGTTCGGGCGCCCGAAAAGGGCACGGAAACAGTGTCAAAAGAGTGTCGAAGGAGTGTCGAAAGAGTGTCGAAAGAGTGTTGGGCGAGCGTCTCCCAGGGCCCGAAAGAGTGTCGAAGAGTGTCGGCACCTTATTGGGCGCTCGACATTCTTCCTGGTGATCAAGGCTAGAGTTGGTTGAAACATCATAACCCTATGCCTATTCCTCCCCAGGACCCCTTGGCGTTACGTCGGGCGTGTCCCTCCGCAGGAGGAAAATTCGCAAGTATCAGAAGAATAGTCTGGGGATTACTTTTGTTGTATGTTTGTCTATTTGTGTGTATTCTTGGACTTGTTTTATTTCGTCCAACATCCCCCCTGTTGGAGGACAAGCCCGACCTAACCCTGGCGCCCGATCGGGAGGGCCCGCCCCCCTCGCGCCGCCTCCTTTCGGGCACCGCCGACACCGGTCGCCCAGCGTTAGCCACCGCCGGGGCTCAGGAGGCGGGCGGGGGTCCGTGCAAGCGAGGGTCAGTCCGAGCGCTCGAGCCTGCAGGATCCGGCAGGGCCAGGGGCGCAGTGACCCAGGCTCGGGTACAGGATCCTGCAGGATCCTGCAAGGCTTAAGTCGGGCTTGTCCCTTTGCAGGAGAAATATTCGAAAATAAATAATCGGGGGA
>CAUYUJ010017053.1:92761-155261 GCA_963575745.1 Prorocentrum cordatum | reverse complement strand
CATCCTCATCATCGGGACACTATCATCATCATCGACACCATCATCAACATCATCATCATCATCTTCATCGGGACACCATCATCATCTCATCATCATCATCATCTCATCATCATCATCATCATCATCATCATCATTTCATCATGATAATGTCATGATCATCATCCTCGCAGGACACCGCGGGACACCAGCGGGAGACCGCGGGACACCGCGGGACACCGCGGGACACCGCGGGACACCGGCGGGACACCGCGGGGCCCCGCGCCCCAGATGAGAAACAATTGGTCCGGCCGCGCCTCAGCCACAGGAGGACACCGCGGGACACCGGCAGGACACCGCGGGGCCCCGCGCCCCGGAAGAGAAACATTTGGTCCGGCCGCGCCTCAGCCACAGGAGACTTTTTCTCGCCCGCCCACGCAGCTTCGCCTCGCACGCACGGCACGCACGAACACGAAACCGAAACCGATTTCCCGGTGGGGGGTCGCCGTTCCACTTCGATCTCACCCCCTCACCTCCGATAGCCCTATAGCCCAATAGCCCCATGGCCCCATAGCCCCATAGCCCCATAGCCCTATAGTCCTATAGCCCTATAGCCCTAAAGCCCTATAGCCCTATAGCCCTATAGCCCTATGGTCCTAAAGCCCTATAGCCGTATATAGCCCTATAGCCCGAATAGCCTTATAGCCCTTAGCCCTATAGCCCTATAGCCCTGTAGCCCTATAGCCCCATAGCCCTAAAGGCTTCTAGCCCTATATCCCTATGGCCACATCGCCCTATAGACCCATAGCCTTAAAGCCCGAAAGCCCCATAGCCCCCCAAAATTCTGATTGGGTTTTTTCTTTGGTATCATTGAGACCTTCCCTCGCTTTCGCTTTTTGGGGGCCTGGGGGGGGCATGCCGCCACCGCTGGATTCGCATCGCAAATCTTGTCAGAATGCACCCCGAGAGAGATTCAAGGAGCAGCGGTATCGGTGCCTTGTGGTTTCCCCAGTGGAGGCATGGTGGTGGTGGTGGTGGTGTATGTCTTCCTCCCTTTGCAGCGAGGGTGGGAAAGGTGGAGGGGGCGTGGCCTGATGGGGGTAGCCTCGCGCCCCCCACCAGGCACCGAACTCAGAACCCGTCTCACGCTCGCGGCAGTCGCTCGCAGTGGGAGCGGTGCCGTAAGGACGAGAGGAGGAGGTGGAGGGCCCGAGCCCGTGGGGGACTGTCGTCCTCGGTCCCGGCCTGTTGAGGTCGGCCTCTGGAGGTCGTCTCCGGGCCCCAGGCGCGTGGAAGCCGGTCCCCTGGAATCAAGGGCGGAAACACCACCTCGACCCCGACAATTCGCGTTTCCTGAAGAGCCTTGGGCGTTTGCTAAACAGCCCTGTCCTGTGCGATTCCTTGCATGGGTGCGTTGACTAAACTGCTTCGCTTGTCGGGGTGCTTATTCTGGGGGTGGATTGTCTGCTCTCCATGGAAGGGGTCGAGAGCTCGTGGGCCCACGCGCCGAGCAGGCACAACGTCGGAGTTCTGGGGGGACGGCAGGGCGGGTCAGGTGGGTGAAGGTTGCGGCGCAACCGGGAGAGGCGTGGAGCGTGGAGAGGGGAGGGAGGTGGGCGTCGGGCGTGCATCGGGGGCGGAAAAGAGGGGGGCGATGACTAGGAGGGGGTGGACATCATGGCGTGGGCCATGATATTTCCCCAGATTTCATGGCGCCTCTTCTTATTTCATTACGTTCCTGGCCCCCCCGCTGGGCCGCGCACATACCGCCGGTCATGATTTGTACACCCCCCTCTTGGACACCCCCCTCTTAGCCGCTCCCGAGTGCAGAGGTCGCGGCAGAGGCAGAAGAGTCCATGCAGCAGAGGCCACGCAGGAGCGCGTCCAGCTTGCACAGGCATCCCGCACGGTAAGGATGGGCATCCTTCCCAGGGGTCCCCCATCTTTGCCTCCGCGGCCCATCCTTGGCCACGTTCGCTGACCGCGCCCCGCTCGCAAAGTGTCAGCATGGTCTTCCAAGGCCCTTGCATCCTTAGCGCGCATCCTCCTGATGCGGGCCGACTGCAAACGACGCCCCCGCGTCGAGTGTGATGCCTGGTGCCTCCACTCTGGTGGACTGCTGGGGCGCCTTGCGTTCGGTGCCAGGCGTGGGCCCGCCCCACCGACGGGGAAGCGGACCTCGCCTCGTCGGCGCGCCTTCTCGGCGTGCTCTCGAGCGCCCCCACGGCGCGGACCCTGGAACTCGTAGCACCGAGTCGTGGGGGGCAAATGATCAAATAGTGGCGAAGCGTCCTGGCGGGCCTATACGCCTACCAAACAATATTCTAAGAGCATTTTGTGGTTTCCACGAACTGTTCTTAGAACATTTCTGGCTGAGACTGTCTGGTTTTAACACATCGGGTTCATGTTCTAAGAAAGAGCGCCTTTTGTGGTCGCTTGTGGGGGGGTTTTGGAACCGGCCCCCCCCCCCGTGGATGGAGGGGGGGAGGGGTGGTTCGAAAACCCCACCGCCCCTCCCGTGACGGAGGGGGGGGAGGTCGACGCCCCCCCCCCTTCGTGACTGGGGGGGGGGTTCGAACAACCCCCCCCCGCTTCCCGTCTCCTCGGGCCGGCGCGGCGGTTGGGTCGGCGGCGGCTGGCGACGGCGGCGGGGACGACGATTTCCATTTCTTGGCCGGCGCTGGCGCCTGCGGCGGCGGGCGGCGGTAGCGGGAAGCATCGACGAGGACGACGGTGGTGGTGGTGGTGGGTTGTGGTGGTTGTGGTTGTGGTGGCAGTGGTGGTTGTGGTGGTGGTGGTGTGGTGGTTTGTTGTGGTGGTGGTGGTTGTGGCGGTGGGTGGTGGTGGTGGTGGTGGTGGTTTGGTGGTGGTGTGGTGGCGGTTTGTGGTGGTGGTGGTGGTGGTGGTGGTGGGTTGTTTTGGTGGTGGTGATCATCGTCGCTGCGTCCCCGCCGTGGGCGCTGCTGGCGGCCGCCTGCGCCGGCGCCTGCGCCGGCGCCGGCGCCGAAGGTGGGGGGGGCGAAACCCCGCCTCCCCCCCGTGGGCTGCCTCTGGTCATCGTCGCTGCGTCCCCGCCGTGGGCGCTGCTGGCGGCCGCCAGCGCTGGCGCCGACGCCGAACGCGGGGGGGGGGGTGAACCCCCCTCCCCCCCTTGGGAGGGGGGGGGGTTCGGGAGCGTGTGGGTCATTTTACAACCAGAAGCGCACTTTACAACCAGACGGGTCACTTTACAACCAGCTTACAAAATCCGAGAAGGGCACTTTACAACCAGGAAGGGCACTTTACAACCAGGCAAGTAAAAACACATATTGAATGCACGCGGGCCTTTCCCTGAAATCACCGTGGGCAAGCGCAAGGGTGGCTTTGGGCTCTTTGAGGCATGTTGGTTGTAAAGTTGCCCATCGCGCGCGAAGAAGCACTGCACACGCGTTGGCGATGCGGCGACCTGGTGCGCTATGGTATGTTGCGTGCTGGTGGGCGGATTAGAGTTTTGACCTGCTCTCTAAGCTCTGTCGCTCAGTTCTGCCATTGCTTGCTCTGCATTTTTCTGACGGGCGAAGGCTAGTCGCGCAGGACATACGAATAAACCATGATCCCGTCCAAGACTGGAGCTGCATGGCAGTGGAAAGCTGTAGTGGGAGATGTGGTGGTAGCGGGGGCTACGATGGGAACTGCATGGTGTTGGGAAGCTGCGGTGGCAACTGTGGTGGTCGCCAGGCAGCGGTGGGAACTGTGGTGGTAGCTGGGCTGCAATGTGATTTGCGGTAGTAGCGGGGGGTCAGTCGGAATTGTGGAGGTAGCGGGGCTGCAGCGGTGTGTGGTGGTAGGAGGCACAAAGGTGGCGGTGATGCGCTGTCACGGTGGCTCAAGCTGCTGCGCTGGCGCGGTGGCTGAGGCTGCTGCCCGAGCAGGATACCTGCGTTGCTGCGCTGGCACTGTGGCTGACGCTGGAAGGAACGATCTTCGAAATAGTTGCATTTATTCGGCACGTTGAACCTCGATCTTCCAAGACGAGGAGCAGCAGGGGGCCAACTGGAACTGGAGCACTTAGCCCCTTGCAGAACACCGTGGGGCTTCAGGGGCCAACGTGGCCCAAGAGACCCGCGGCGCCAATGGCCTAATTCCCTGGAGCGCTGGGCCCTTGCGGAGGCCACTGGGCTCGCTTCCTGTGAGTGATCCCTAAAATGGACAGCGCGTCGCCCTGAGCCTTCCTACGTATGCTGTCGCCTTATTCCCGTGCGATCACGGGGCCCTGGTTGAGGCCGCTTGGCCCCTGC
Organism: Prorocentrum cordatum; assembly: GCA_963575745.1. Lineage (NCBI taxonomy): Eukaryota > Dinophyceae > Prorocentrales > Prorocentraceae > Prorocentrum > Prorocentrum cordatum. The sequence continues at coordinate 151,008 of CAUYUJ010017053.1, read as the reverse complement.
TAGCAAACCCTGTCTTAGTCTGCTGGGCTCAGAGCGCCAGAGCGTCCAGGCGCTCGGGCTCAGAGGCATCGCTGGGGCCTGCTCAGAGCGTCCAGGTCCTCGGGCTCAGAGGCATCGCTGGGGCCTGCGCAGAGCGTCCAGGTCCTCGGGCTCAGAGGCATCGCTGGGGCCTGCGCAGAGCGCCCAGGTCCTCGGGCTCAGAGGCATCGCTGGGGCCTGCGCGGGGCGTTCAGGCGCTCGGGCTCAGAGGCATCGCTGGGGCCTGCGCAGAGAGTTCAGGCGCTCGGGCTCCAGAGCGCCCACGTGCTCTGGATCACTTTTCAGAGCGTCCGCGCGCCCTGGAGCACTTTGGAGAGCGCCCACTTGCCTTGGAGCATTTTTCAGAGCGCCCACTTGCTCTGGGGCACTTTTCAGAGCGCCCACTTGCTCTGGAGCACTTTGCGGAACGCCCAAGCACGCACGGCCACTCTGAGCTGGTTGTAGAGTGGCCCGTTCTGGTTGTAAAGTGGCCCGTTCTGGTTGTAAAGTGGTCCGTTCTGGCTGTAAAGTGGGCCGTTCTGGTTGCAAAGTGGACGTTCTCGATGAAAAACCATACTTTCCAATCCTATGTTGGTTGTAAAGTAACCCATCTGGTTGTAAAGTGGTTGTTCTGGTTGTAAAGAGACCGAATCTCGGGTTCGGGAGGGAGGGGGGGGGGGTTGGGGGGGAGGGGGGCCCCCTTGGTTTTGATCGACGGCGCCGAGTGTTGGGGGGGGGCCCACCCCCCGATATGAAACGCGCCGCCGAACGTTCCCAAGACGCCCGTGAAACTCGTTATGTTCGTTCCAAGAACACTGCTTTCGTTATTCGAACATTGTTGGGTTTTGAGAACATTTCGTGGTAGGCCTACCGGAATGCCGGGACGGTCGGTCCCTGCTCAAGATGACATATACGGTCAGCCCGCATAGTGAAGATGGGCAGCCTTCCCAAGGGTACTCCAGATTTCGTAATAAAAGGGAAAGGGTCACAACCCTCCCAGACGAGAAGTTTTAGACCCCCCAGACTATCCATCAAAGGGCGGCCCTTTGCCCAGACCCCCCCGAACCCTCCAAGAGAGCTCACATTCGACCCCCCAACGAATGTGACCCCCCCCCACTTTGTTATGGAATCCGGAGTACCCTTGCATCCATGTCGCTTCGGCCCATCCTCGGCGGCCTTCGTTGGCCAGCCCCGCTCGGATGACGTCGACACGTGGACCTCCGTGGCCCCGGCGCGGATCCGGCGCCCCCCGGCGCGGATCCTGGGACTCGCATCGCCTGGTCGTTCGGTAGCAAATCGTGGGAGCCTGGTATACTTCAGGATGGGGAAAAAACACAGAGACAAAATTAACCGTTGATCCCACCGACAATTTTCGAAAACATTGGAAGTGGGGGAGAAGACACACATCTAAAACATATTGAAAATATGTGGAATCCTGGGATTTGTGTGTATTTATTTGTATGTCCCTGAACCCCTTTCAATATTTTCCTTATCGTCGATCAGCGTCCATCCACGTATGGGAATCGATGAGGTAGCGCCGATTCGGCGTCGGCTAGCGTCGATTATAGCGTCGATTTGGCGATGGTTAGCGTTGATTTTGCGCCGGTCGCAAGAGCCGACAAGATGGTATGGGAGGCTCCCATGCGTTGCCACCGAACTGTCGTGGGGGGAAATGACATACATAACGTGCTGGTGCGTGGTACCATAGCAATGCAGGCCTTCGTTGCGCATGTTTGCGCACGGTTCAGGCCTCTGTTGCAGGAGCTTGTGCCCCCGCCCCTTTGGGCATTTCCATCGCCAGGGACGTGCAGAGAGGTGACCGCGTATTGGTGAGAATAATCCCCTGGGGGCGATACAGCTCGGGGTCCAGGCAAAAATATCAGCTTTTCTTGGATGTACCGATGCTAGCAGAGGCCAGCAACATATGTACACGTACGCGGTAAGCTTCCCCTTGAGTGCGTGTCAACGAGGACGTTCGTGCAGGCATGACCGCGGAGGGCGTACATGTACATGTGTCGTTGCTCGCCCATGCTAGGACGCTTGGATCGTGTTTCGCCCGAGACATCCTCGCAATCAGAGCTACGATAGGAACCGTGGATGGGGATAGTACAGTTCGGCCTCCCCGCCCGCTGTTTCAAATGATCCACATTCAATCCCGTGGATTCGTGGCTTGAGAGATACAAGAGGAAAGGGGGGATGCTGTATTGTCCAGGGGTTGCGGTTCGTGGGAGGGCATGAGGGTGGATGCGAGAGCGTAGTGGAAGACCAGGGCGGGAAGGAAGAGGAGGGGGGGGGAGGATGAGAAGTATGAGGAGAAAGCGTAAGCAGGCAGGAGGATCAGTAGCATTTGGAGGGCACGTAGGAGCAAGAAGTCGCAGAGGAGGCAAAGTCAGAGCTCAAATTCCCGCGGTCGGGCGCTTTCGCCCAGCCGTTGCGGGGCAGGGGGTAAAGGAAGCGAGTGCGCCGCGGCCGGCCGCGGCGCTCGGCCTCCTCCAGCTTCCTCGGCCAACGTCGCCGCCACGTGGTTGAGGACGGTCACGGCTTTCTCGCCGACGTCCCGGACACGGCGCACTGCGTGCCCGCCGGAGGCGCGTGGCTTTCGAGGCCGCGCTCGGCAGCGGCGTCGGCGTCCACATTGGCCTGCTGCCATGCCTCGGCCCTGCGGGCCTGCTGGCGAGCGGGGCGAAGCCGGCGCTCGGCTTTCGCCGGTTCCAGGTCGGCGGTGCGACTCGGGGCCCAGGCTCAGGCATTGGTGAAGCGTCCTGGCGTGCCTACAGGCCGAGGAAGCCATGTTCTAAGAACCTCTGTGGTCTGCACGGAATGCTGTTCGAACATTTCTGGCCGGGGCTGTCCTGTTTTAACACATCGGGTTCATAGTCCATGAACACTGCATTTGTTGTTCAACCAGTTTCGGGTCCTACGAACATGTCGTGGTAGGCCCATAGGAATGCCGGGACTGTCGGTCCCTGCTCAACAGACGACGTCCCACTGTCCAGGGCTGGGACGAGCTGCGCGATCTGGCGCCAGGGGGCGGACGCCTCCCTCACTTCGCAGGCTGCTGCAGCGCCTCGAAGACGACGAAGGCCTCGAACCACTGCTTCGTTGTCCGCCAGTAGGTCCGGCGAGCCGCGGGCGGGCGGTTCGGCTGCTACCGCCACGCGTCGTGGCGCCCTCCCTCTTGGTCGTGGGACACTCCCGACAGGAAAGCCAATGGCTTCTGCGGGGAAGGGGCCGCGGCAGAGGGGCGGCCAGGGCGGGCTGCGCAAAAGGGTCGGCGAACTCCTGCGCCAGATTGGCGGACGCGTGCTCAGCATTCCGCGCCGGGCAAGAAGCGAAGAAGCGGTGGACTTTGTTTGCGTTCGGCGTCCCGCAGCGGTCGCATCAGCCGTCGGATCGATTCTGTCGGGCAGCATGCGCCGGCGCGCTCGTGGCGCCGGTGAGCACGTACCGCAGGGCGCTTGCCTCGCGCGGCCCCGCTGTTTCCAGCAGGCGCCATGCGACGGTCAGGTCCGCCCTCTGCTCGACGCCGGCGTTGTCGCGCGGCCGTTCCTTCCTGCGCGGCTTGCCTCCACAGCGGGCGCTGTGCTGCCTCCGCCGCCTCCCTGGCTATGCGCTCCGTGGGCTCGGCTGTCAAGTCTTATGTCGGGCCTGTCCCTCTACAGGGGGATTTTCGACGAAGGATAGAATACACAAAAAATGTCAAGAAATACTAAAATAACAATCCACAGACTATTTTTGGACTATGTTTGGACTATTCTGGGGATGTATTGTTTGTTTCGTCGAAAATCCCCCTGTAGGGGGACACGCCCGACTTACGTCAAGTCGAGCGGGGCGCCGTCCGCAAGCCGCCAGAAGGCGGGCCCTTGCGGCTTCCACCCCGGGTCGCACGCAGTCTGCGCGGCGGCCGCCGGGAGGCCGCGCGCGCACGGCGTCCGCCGGCCGTGCTTGCTCCTCGCAGCCGCGGCCAGCCACGCCGCGGCTGTCGGCGCGTCCGCGAGCTCCCCGCGCCAGGCTCGGGCCGGACGAGAGGGGGGGATTGGGAAAGGGGGGGATACGAAATCTGCTGCTGGTTTCGGCCCCACCGAGGGGCCCATTCCTCGATACATGGCCGTCTCTTGGCGGATCAGCCGCGCGGGCGTTGCCACCGCCTGTCTGGCCGTGGCCCACCCAGAAGCAGCAGAACCGCGGCAGCAGGCCCAGGCTGCGCTGGTCGAGCGGCTGGTCCCCGACCCCTTTGCCGTGACCGGCGCTCGGATCGTGCCGCGCAAGTACTCCGGGAAGACGCCTTCGCTCTCGACCGAAGAACACCCCGGACAGCCCGTGGGAAGTGTCCACCAACGGCAGGAGCCGCAGCTCGTCGCGCCCTCATGCAGTGGTCCAGGCTGTTGCAGCGGCCCTTCTGCCGCTTGCCCAGCCTCCATCTGTCCTCCGCCGCGAAGGACGGCAGTGCGCTGTCGTCGATGCCGTCCAGCGGAGCGCTCGCGGCGGCGGCTGCCTCGGCGCGCTGCTCGGGAGGCCTGGCGGCGTCTGGGGACCGTTGGCCACTCGTTCACGGCAGCGGCGGCGAGCCGCGCGGGCTCGAAGGGCAGCTCACCTCGCACGTACGCTGCTGCGGGCCCCGCTGGCTGTCCAGCTCTTCGACAATGCCTTCCTGCGGTCTTCAGCGAGGATGGAATCGAGCGCAAGCGTCTCGTTGGCCCATGTGCGAAGGTCCGAGGGTAGACGCGAAGGAGGTACATGAGGAGGAGGTAGAGGAGGAGGAGGAGGAGGAGGAGGAGGAGGAGGAGGAGGAGGAGGAGGAGGAGGAGGAGGAGGAGTGACGAGGCTGAGAGCCAGTGCGGGCAAGGACGAGGGTGTGAAGAAATGGCGAGGGGCGAGTGAGGGCGAGGGCGAGAGGGTGAGACTACACAAACAACCAACTCCGCGCATGATGTGGGATTCCGAAGCAGCATACGTCCAGCGCCTCGCACTGCCCGGCCCAGTTTCACAGGCGCCATTTGGCGGGGCTCGACGCCGACCGCGGTTCTGCGTTCGCAGAGCGCTCAGAAGCCCTCAGGGTCGCCGCGCCTTCCAGCCCGCCCGGTGGTGCCGCAGCTCCCCGAGAGGCATTCTGCGTTCGTGGCCATCGGGCTCATGTGCTTCCTCTCTGTGTCGCTAGCCGCGGCCTCAGATGCGCCTCATCGCGCCACGCCCCCGGCGTTTCGCCCAGGCAGGCGCCCAAGCGGGGGGACGCCAAGCGCTGGGGGGGGGGAGGCAGTATTCCTTTTCGTGCTGCTCTTTCTGGTCCTCCTCCCTCGGGCCCAGCTCTTTGCGCCAGCGTGCTCCTCATCCGCCCTGCTACATCGTTCGAATGGGGGATCGACGACATAATGGATTCACCCCACACTTCATTTTCCACTCCGGAAACTCCGCAGACCTGCAATCCTTCTACTTGCGTTCGTCGGGCTGTCGACGGGGAGCACGTAGTGTCGGGGCACAGCAGTTTTGTCGTCGATCCCCTCCTCGATTCGTCGGGACGCCGTCCGTCGGCTTCGCCCTCGGCCCCCTCGGGCCCCCTCGCTCCGCTCGGCCCCATCGCTCGGCCCCTCGCTCGGTCGTCGCCTCTTCTTTTTCCTCCCTCGTCTGTGGGCCGCGGCCTCTTCGGACGCGACCGGCCCTCGCCCCTCGACGCGGTTCCTCCGAGAGCCAGCGTTTTAAGTCGGGCACGTCCCTCTGCGGGAGGAGTATTCATCAACAGTAATGGTAAGAGCGCAGTCCGAGGACGATTGTTCCACAATCGTTTTCGACTATGTTTGAATCTGCTTTGACTATTTTGCATTGTTCGCCCAAGATCCGCCTGTAGGGGGACATGCCCGACCTAAAATCAGCGGGGACGCTCGCTAGCGGACTGGTACGACGGACGCGAGGTTGGCGGAGTCAGGTGCTGGGGCGGGTCTCTCAGGTCGATCCCGCGCTGCTTGAGCGCTCGTGGCCTGGCAACCGCGGATCCAGAGATAGGGGTCCAGGCAACTGAGAGCTGTGCTCATGGCAGGGTGGAGGAATCAGGACAAGCAAAACCACTGGCATGCCGAGATGGTTACCCCAGTGCGGAGTGAAGCAAAAGGGGGGACAAAGGAGGAGCAGGATAGCAGAGATCCGAATGCCTGGAGGGAACGGTTTTGCTGCTGTGGTTGTAGGTCATCATCCCCCCCCCCACACACAGCAGCCGCGCCCAGATGGCGCATTGGCAGGGGAATTGCGACAGGTGACATCTTGCGAGCGCATGCTAAAATACCGAAATACGGGTTGGCAGAGCCTTTGGGCTGGACCTCAACGCCGGGAAGACAATCCTTCTTCGGATTCATTCTGACGCTGCCGTAATTGGGCCAGACGGCGTAGCCATCCCGTGCAAAGAGAGTGCTGTGTACCTTGGTGGTCTTCTGAGTGTGGACGGCCGTCCACGCAATGAGCTGACCAGACACCTTGGAGAGGCGAAATGGGCACTTGAGAAATTGCGCACGGCATGGAATCATGCAATTTTAAGCTAACAGCGCAAATGTCAAATCTTTGAACAGTGTATTGTATCAAACTGCTGTATGGCCTCGAATCGTGCATGCTGTTAGAGGCTGGCAGGGCGAAGCTAGATGGACTCCAAGCGCGATGCTAGAGGAACATGTCCATGATTGTGCCAGCGTATTTGTCCAGAGTCAGCAACGTGGCCGTTCTGCAGACAGCGAAAGTACCTAGGCTGTCTATAACTCTGTTGCAACCCCCAATTCCTGCTGTATGCTGGGCTCGCCCAGAAGCCCCCGCGCAGCCTCCCGGGACGTATGTTGCTTTCAGTCGAGGGCAATTTTTCCGTTTCGCCCCAGAAGTGGGGTAGCTCACGCGTTCGAGGCAGGCCGCGTTTGCAATGAACGACGTACGTGCGTTCGTAAGCTTCGGAATTGCCTGGGCGTGACCTGGGACGACTCCAGGGTCTTCTCGGCGACGAAGCGAGTTGTCGCGACGCTGTCCATTCTTGGTGCAATATTGGCTGATTGCTCCGCTTCTGTCCCCCTCCTCCCTCCTCCCCCTCCCTGCTCCTCCCTTCCCGCCCTTTTTTCCCGCACTGTCTGAAGGTCTTCGCATCGTGCCCCATAGGATACAAAGCCTTTCCATGATCGGCAACCGGGCCGTCTGTAGCACAGTCGATTCTTTCGTATTGCTTTTAGGTGATCATCCTGCAGTGTTGTATATCGTGAGGGAAGATGCCCAAGTGGATCGGGGCGACTGTTGCAATCAACGGGCCTACCAACCGAGAAATGTCACTCGTTGACGCACTAATGAGCTTGAGTTGAAATCGAACTCATCACCCCGACCAGTCTACACATTCTGGTTCTGATTCGTCACATTAGTCAACCCGCGGACCTGTGCTCCCCGCTGCCGACATCAGTTTCTTCACCTTACTGCACAAGTTGTTGTTGGCTTTTGAATGTTTCGTCTGTCCATGTATTTCAGCTCCCCTTTCTGATTATCAGGCAACCGCAGTCGGCAGCTGGCTTCACAGCCAGTACTTGGTGCGCTATTGGGAACTCGAGAAGGGGTCAGTCTACAAGGAGTTGGGCGCACCACCGCTGGCTGTTAGACATTTTCCATGTACCATTACATGCCATATGTTATCTGGGCATGGTCCCGGCACGTTGCATCACAGTTGATTGCCAAAGTATGGAGCAGTGTTTGGTTCGAAGGTGCTCGTTATTCGGAAGACTTGTCTTTGGGCTGAAGGGACAAACAAAACCTGACTTGGGGAGACATGCTTTCGCTTTGTATCTAGCGTCCCTCACAGCAGGACGTTCCTGCCAAGCGCACCATGCGTGCCGCGTACGCGTTGAAGCGCCGTTGTTTTCTTTGCATTTGGTTCGCACGAGTGTGACAGACGTGACCGCATCATGCAGCACGTTGGTGGTCGCTTGCCGCGGGTCGTATAATGCAGTGGACTCGCGCCAGTCCATCTTGGTTTCTCTTCGGGCACTTCGGTGCCGAGGTAAAGCAGGGGATGGGGATGTTGAGAAGGGAGGAATCTGATAATGATGGAAAGCAGCATCAGCAGCGTCTCACATCAGCGCCTCCCAGGGTATCCCCCGTTTGTATGTTATCGGGTACCTTCGGCCCATCCCGGCACCGTGCCTGGGTTGTGAGCCGTATGCCTCCAGGATGTCCGTCGGGATGTCGCAGGAGGTCTCTCTGGGGCCTCTTGGAGGCCGTTTTGGTGCATTTTGGGGCTTCTCAGGGGCCTCTTGGGGGTCTGTTGGGGCCTCTTGGGCGCCTCTTGTGGCCTCCTGGGCGCCTCCTGGGGTGAAAGGCTTGGATTTTCGGTTCGGGTTCCGTCTTTGGCTCCTTTGGGGGCTGTCTTGGAGCCCTCTTGGGCCGTATTGGGCGCCTCTTGGGCAGTCTTGGTTCCCTCTCGGGCCGTCTTGGGGTCTCTTGGGGCCTCTGGGGCCGTTTTGGGGCGGTCTCGTGGGCCTCAAGGGAAACGTTTATGAGCGTCGGAAGTCGAAATGCGGAGGACCCAAACATGCTTTGAAACACCAAAGGGAGTCCATGACTTGGGCCTCTCGGGGCCCTCTTGGAAGGGTCTCGGAGGTCTCTTGTGACGTGTTGGGCGTTTTGTCGGCCGACCGGACCGATTGTTCGGCGATTCGAGGCCCTCCTGGACCGTCTTGGGGGCTTCATGGGATGGTGATGGTGATGATGATGATGGTGTTGGTGATGGTGAAGATGATGGCGATTGTGATGACGATGCTTATAATGCTGATGCTGATGCTGTTGATGTTGATGCTGATGATGCTGGTGATGGCGATGGTGATGGTGGTGACGATGATGGCCAACATATGATGATGATGACGATGATGATGATGATGATGATGATGATGATGATGATGATGATGATGATGATGATGCTGATGCTGATGCTGATGATGATGATGATGATGATGATGATGATGATGATGATGATGATGATGATGATGATGATGCTGATGATGATGATGATGATGATGATGATGATGATGATGATGATGATGAATGATGGAGGAGAGGAGGAGGAGGAGGAGGAGGAGGAGGAGAGGAGGAGGAGGAGGAGAGGAGGAGGAGGAGGAGGAGGAGGAGGAGGAGGAGGAGGGATGAGGAGGGAGGGAGGAGGAGGAGGAGGAGGATGATGATGATGATGATGATGATGATGATGCTGATGCTGATGCTGATGCTGATGCTGATGCTGATGCTGATGCTGATGCTGATGCTGATGCTGATGCTGATGCTGATGCTGATGCTGATGATGCTGATGCTGATGCTGATGCTGATGCTGATGATGATGATGATGATGATGATGATGATGATGATGATGATGATGATGATGCTGATGCTGATGCTGATGATGATGATGATGATGATGATGATGATGATGATGATGATGATGAGGAGGAGGAGGAGGAGGAGGAGGAGGGGAATGATGCTGATGATGTTGATTATGATTATGATGATGATGATGATGATGATGATGGTGGTGCTGGTGGGTGTTGTGATGACGACGGTGATCACGTCGTCGATGAATCCCTGAGCCCTCGAGCCCTCCAGTGTTCAACCATTAAACCCTAAAGCCCGTTAACAATTTAAAGCCTTCAACCTTTTTTTAATGTATAAGGCCTTAAACCTTCAAGCACCTTAATGCTGTGACCCCTCAACTCCTTTATCCAACAAGCCCAGAAATCCTAAAACTCCTGAGTCCTCTCAGTCCTTAAACCCTTTAAACACCCAAACCCTTACAACCCTTACACTCTGGAACCCGTGAGCCATGAATCCGTTAAACATTTAAGATTTAAATACACACTTAAATTCTTCAGCACCGGAAACCATAACCTCTGAATTCTTTAAACGCTTAAGCTCTGAAGCCCTTGACCTGTGGAACACTTAGACCCTTCTGCCCTGAACCCCTTAACCATGACATCCTTGAATCCTTACAGTAACATTCCTGGCAATCATGCTATCTTCTGGAAATCAATTGCAGGCATAAGAAGATGACTGGTCTTGGGGTACCTTAAACCGCCTCATACTTGTAATCAGACAGAGACGTGATTTGGCCGGTTGGAATTCGTACCAGTTTGTCCCTTCGAGCCAGTTCGAGAATGTACCAGTCGGTTGGGATCCGGTTGGAATTAGTACCGCATGCAGGAGAGCCTCCCCCCTGTGCTGTCCCCCCTGCCCACAGGGGGGACCAGGGAAGGGAGGGTGGAGGCAGGGGGAACCCGCCTTCTTGTCCCCCCTGTCCGATCCTGTCCGCAGGGGGCGCCGGGGAGGGAAGGGGGGGGCCCAGGGCCAGGGGGGACCCTCCCCCCTGTCCCCCCTGTCCACGGGGGGCCGGGGAGGGAACGGGGGGTGCACGGGAGACTCCCCCCCCCCTGTTCCCTTTCTCAGCAGGGCGGACGGGGCGGCCATCTCACCCGGACCCCCCGCCGCTTCCACCCGTAGCCCCCCTCGCAGCCCCCCCCCGTGAGGGAAGGGCAGATGGAAGGGACTCGACTTGCTTACGACGTTTCTTTTCTCTGTTCGTTCCTCAATTTCATTGGGACTGGCGACGACGACGAAGACGACGACAGTGACCCTCACACGTCGAAGGGTCAGCGGATATTTCTCATTTGTGTGCGTCGTTTCCCCTGCATGTCTGACGTCCGTTATTTCTTTCACCTGCCCAGGCCTTGCCGAAGCCCTTGGTGCCATGAGTGCACGTGTTATGCTCACATGTGTCCCGGGCGCTGCTGCTCGCCAGGATGTCGATCCCTCAGCAGAGCCAGACCTGACCGCGGGCGCTGGGATAATCACGTTTGTGGCCAATGCGTTTGTGGACGACAGGAGTGTGCTCGTATTTCTTTTGCAGTCGGTGAGTGGCAATTTGTAGAGTGGGTCGCGAAAGCTACGCTACCGAGGAACCCCGCATACTTAATGTAAATATTATGTGTTACTTAAGTTGATAATATATGCGCAATTCTGCGTTCTGAGCCCTCGTTGCGAATGTTCCCCTATGTGTCATCCAACGCCATATTGCTTGAACCTCCTCCCTCTTCCTAGCCTTCTATCCTCCATCGAGGACAGATTCGAGCCAGCCAGCGGCCGCGCTGAGGGACCACCCCCTGCGCACCCCCCTATGGTGTCGAGAAAATGCCACGCCTGCTATGCCCTGGACGACCGTCGTGCATAGCGGCCGCGCTGAGGGACCACCCCCTGCGCACCCCCTATGGTGTCGAGAACATGCCACGCTTGCTATGCCCTGGACGACCGTCGTGTATAGCGGCCGCGCTGAGGGACCATTCACTGCGCACCCCCTACGGTGTCGAGAAAATACCACTACCACGCCTGCTATGCACTGGACGACCGTCGTGTATAGCGGCCGCGCTGGGGGACCACCCCCTGCGCACCCCCATGGTGTCGAGAAATGCCACGCCTGCTATGCCCTGGACGACCGTCGTGCATAGCGGCCGCGCTGAGGGACCACCCCCTGCGCACCCCCTATGGTGTCGAGAAAATGCCACGCCTGCTATGCCCTGGACGACCGTCGTGCATAGCGGCCGCGCTGAGGGACCACCCCCTGCGCACCCCCTATGGCGTCGAGAAAATGCCACGCCTGCTATGCCTGGACGACCGTCGTGCATAGCGGCCGCGCTGAGGGACCACCCCCTGCGCACCCCCATGGTGTCGAGAAAGCGCCACGCCTGCTATGCCCTGGACGACCGTCGTGCATAGCGGCCGCGCTGAGGGACCACCCCCTGCGCACCCCCATATGGTGTCGAGAAAATGCCACGCCTGCTATGCCCTGGACGACCGTCGTGTATAGCGGCCGCGCTGAGGGACCACCCCCTGCGCACCCCCTATGGTGTCGAGAACGTGCCACGCCTGCTATGCCCTGGACGACCGTCGTGTATAGCGGCCAGGCTGAGGGACCACCCCCTGCGCACCCCCTACGGTGTCGAGAAAATGCCGCGCCTGCTATGCCCTGCCGTGCTGAGCTGAGCTGTGCTGCGCTATGCTGAGCAGTGCTGTGCTGTGCTGTGCTTTGATATGCTGTGCTGTGCTGTGCTGTGATGCACTGTGTGAGAAGGGGAAGAGGGATGTGAGGTGAGTGAGCGCGGGTGCGACGAGGCATGTAAGAAAACCAGAACCCCCTCTAAGCATGTGGGGAACAACAGTCGTCGCCAACATCCCTTACACAGGAAGGTCGGGAAAACACAAGTCGTCACCTGCATCCCTTGCAAAGTTGGCGGGGGGGCTCTTGGGGCACGTAGGTGCCGCAGAGGCTCATGTTCATATTCTTGTTTTCGGCATCACTTTGTGTAGTGGGAGCGAGCGATCTCAGATTGAGCTGGATGCGCCGTGAGCAGTATCATTTCACCGGAAAAAGCGGGAATCGCAAATAATCAAAAAAGGTTGGCAACGACATAATTATTCTCACCAACCGTTGCAAGCGCGATGGTGGGATCTCTTGTTTACCCTCCCGTCCATTCATCGTAATGCTTGGCATGCAGGCAGGTTGGCCTGTACCAGAGCTTGCTTAGTGAAGTTTCGGTGTAGAGAGTAATAGACAGGGAAGAAGAGTGGTTCTGAAAGCGGAAGAGTAGTGAAGTGGAGGGGAGTAGAAGAGCTGATAGTGAGTTGACGAGGATCGTTTGAGAATAATGCGTTCGTTGGGACCATGAGAACCCATTCGTGCGATGGAGCCGTTCGGCGTCCCCATCGCAGCTCGCAGTGTCGTTTGCGCATGGGCAAACGCATGGGGCCCATATGGGATGTTTGGGGAAATGCCTGGCGGGTAGACCAGAGTAGTGCAGTCTAGAGGTGCAGGGACGGCAGGGGCTCAAACGGAACGAGACGCACCGCTCCCAGCCGCACCCTGGGCTTCGTGGCCGATGGCGGCATCTTCTGCGTGGCTCACGGCCGGGCGCGTGGAAAGGCCTCGATCGAGTTTCAAGGTTTGGACCTCGGCAGGACCATGGGCGCTTTCTTCGGCCCCCAACCTTCGATCAGAGAGGACAGTTTAGCTATACACCTTAGGCGATGCTTAAGAAAACTTAAGTTTTCGGCCAGAGTCTCGATTATTCTTAACGTTTCAATGTAAATCTTGAGATTTTAATGGAAACGTTTGGTTTTTATTCAAGTTCTGAGACTATGAATTTCTTAACCCATGATTTCTTAAGCATTTCGCAGGGTGTACGCCTTCTTCCAAGATGCATCGCTTGATTCCTAACAGTCGATTATTGTATGCTCTCCGTCTGACGGCCACCTTGAGTGGGTTGGTAGCGTGGCCCTTCCCAAGCGGGGATCGGTCCGAACCAAGCCCTCCTGTGCACCCCCTTTGCAACTCCAGTTTCCCATGGTTTCCACTCCCATGTGCGCTCTGTGTTTACCACTTTTGTTAGTTGCCGCTCTTCTTATTGTTTCTTTTGCGTCTGCAGCGATCTCTCGGTGCCGCATCGACGAATCGGGGATGGCATGTTGGGGAGCGGAGGACCCACATCGAGATGGCCACTTCCAGAGCTGGGGAACTGATTTGGGTGAAACCTTGGAAAGCGTCTTCAAGTTGTGTGCATATAGGAAGTCGGCTGATTGTTTGGGGTGGTATGGCCACATGAAGGGCACTGGCAAAGCGGCATGCTTGTTGAAATTGCATATTGGTCCTCTTCCTTTGTCAAGGGAGGAGTCGGAGTTAAGCATCCCTCCTCTCCACCCAAGCCAGGCTCCCGTGGCAATGCCTCCGTACTACAGCGACAAGGCCTCACCGTTGCTCCCCTCGCCGCCGCTGCTTGGAGGATCATCCGCACTGCTGCAGCCGGTGCTGCCGCTTTCTGCGGCGTGCCCTGCGAGTCGTGCCACGCCAGCCTGGACAATGCTGCCACAGGTGCTAGTCGCATCACGATTGTTCCAGGAACTTTTTCCAGTGCAGGGCTCGCAGTTAAACGGCGTGTTGGCAACTACGTGGGCCGTTTTCGTTTTGATTTCGTTTTTCAGCAAAGGTAGAATGAAGACAAAATGAGGGAACACCAAAACAAAACGAAACGAACACACTGTTGAGCTCGAGCCCTGCGTGGCGGAGCTGGCATCCAACGTACGGGCACACGCAAGGAGCAGGAGGCCGTAACCTCGTTCACGCGTGCTCGTTTTTCTTATGAGTGTTGATGGTTTGAAGCAGGTATGATTGGGCTCCCAGATTCCCATCTACTTTCAGCGTCTTGTGCTTAACTGGTCGACGGGGGTATATTTGTCCGTCCTTTCTCGGGGGGGCACCCGCCCACCTCATGCTTCTGCTGACTTCTGCCGAGCGGCATGTACCCGCGTTGGGGTTCTCGTTGACGGAGTTGGCCTCGATGATTGTCGGGAGGGGACCAGCGGAGATTGCCAACTCAGACGTTTGCGAGGATCAATTGAGGGATGGGAGCGCAAGGCACTGTGTAAGAGCTCCCTGGCCCTCGTCCTCGCCCGCAGCCCCACCGCTATTGACGACCTCGTCGCTCTGCCCGCTCCGCTGACGGACAGGGCGTTCGGGGTGACGTCAGTACCGTTAAAAGGTGTGATTAACGCGGTACAGTCAACCATGATAGTAAGGATGGGCAGCCTTCCCAAGGGTACCCTTCCATCCTTGCCTCCTCGGTCCATCCGTAGTCATTTTCGTTGACCGCGCCCCGCTCGAAAAGCGTCGAAATAGGCTTCCAGGGCCCTTGCATCCCTACCGCGCATCCTCACTGCACTGGTTGACGGTAGTTGTTTTGGGCCGAGCCTTGAGCGAGAGCCCTGCAGGAGGACCGGGCGAGCGAGAACCACGAGCGAGGAGGGGGATTCGTGCGCGCCCCCCGCGCAGCAGGGGCAGCTCCTCCTCCTCCTCCTCCTCCTCCTCCTCCTCCTCCTCCTCCTCCTCCTCCTCCTCCTCCTCCTCCCCCTCCTCCTCCTCCCCCTCCTCCTCCCCCTCCTCCTCCTCGGCGTCTGGCGTCGCTCGTCGGCGGGACCGGGGGCGGAGATGGGCAGGCTTGGCAGCGCGCCGGAGGGCGTCGCCGCAGCGCATATACCCTGCCCCTCTCGAACCAGGAGGAGGAGGAGGAGGAGGAGGAGGAAGAGGAGGAGGAGGAAGAGGAGGAGGAGGAGGAGGAAGAGGAGGAGGAGGGGGGAGGAGGGGGAGAGTGGGAGGAGGAGGAGGAGGAGGAGGAGGAGGAGGAGGAGGAGGAGGAGGAGGAGGAGGAGGAATGGCATGGGCACGGCCCTTTAACGCATCGAGTCTTGGTCATCTGGGGGTGGACAGAACCCCCACCCTGACACGTCGATCAGTGAATTGTCCGTTCCCGGTGCTCGAGAGGGCGCCGCGGCCGTCATGTTCCAGGCCTGCGCCCGCCAGGTCTGGGCCCGAGGTGGTTTGCTGTAGAGCACGTTTCACCAAAGGGGGTTCTGTCCATCCCTGAGTCGTGGTCTTTCAGATGCTGGTCAGGGAGGTGCCCAGGCGGTGGTGGGCCTCGAAAGAACGACGCCGTGCACTCCAGAGGTTCGTTGGCAGAGTCGTGAAACGACTGTGTGTGCAGTCGGACCGAGATATCAAATCGAGGTCGTTTCGGGGAGGGTACCCTACTGTTTTTCGTGTTTGCTGGATGCTCTAGGGTGTGCTGTGTGTTTTGGCCGGCATAGGGTCTCATGTTCTTGAAGCATACTCTCCTGTGCTACGTCCGGCTGACGGGGGTGAGGCGGGAATAGGAAGCGAGGGGGCGAGCCGAGAGGACAGAGGCGGAGGATGAGGACGACGATGAGGGGAGGCCTGGATTGTTGCGAGCAGGGAGACAGCTGATGGCAGGCCATACGTGGAGGCTGAATCGGCTGGCGGCTGACTGCCACGCATCGAGCCCTTCGTGCCACATCAAACTTGCGGCGGGCGAAGAACGGTATAACACAAACCTTTCCGCCGTCGGGGACGCCTGCCCCTGGGCGGCCGGAAAGTTTGCACCCCTGCGGTGCCACCATAAGGGTACAGTCGGGGCCTTGAAGAAGGAACGCTTTTCGTTTGGGAGGGGTTGATTGTTTTACAGTTTGCCTCGGGTGTCCCTTAGGTTCTTGTGTGGGAAATCGAAGGCCAACTTATGGAAAAGAGGGGCCCCGTTCCTTATTTGGGGCTCCTCAGGTCAACGCCGCGACTGCAGAAGCTTTCCAGCCGCCACGGGGCAGGCGCCCCCGACGGCGAAACAGTCTGCCCTCTGCCGCTTTTCGCCGCCCGTCAGAGCCTGCCGCGCCTGCCGTCCGCCCGCCGCCCCGCGTGCCGGGCCGTGCGCGCCTCGCTGCCGTGCGATGGGTGCGATTGGTCGTGCCGCGCCCCCGCGCGCCGACGGGGCGCGCCGGAGCGGTGCAGAGAGCAGTCCACTGTGCATCAGCTTCGCCACGGAGCACGCCTCGAGTTTCCCCTCCTCCTCCTCCTCCTCCTCCGCCTCCTCCCCCTCCCCCTCCTCCTCCTCCTCCTCCTCCTCCTTCGCCTCCTCCTTCTCCTCCTCCTCCTCCTCCTCCTCCTCCTCCTCCTCCTCATCCTCCACTCGCCTCGAGGCGCGTGGAGGATGAGGCGTGCGGTGTGCGCGCCTCGAGTTTCCCCACCTTCGGGGCCAAGTCTAAATTTCTCGGCGGCGAGCGAGTTTCTGCACGAACGCCGGGCCAAGTCTGAATTTCTCGGCGGCGAGCGAGTGTCTGCACGAACGGAGTGGGCACGGAAAGAATGGGTACAAGGCCCAACAGCAGTCCCTGTGCACTTTGAGCAGGGCTCGGTCTCCGCGCCGCCGCGGCCCGTGTCCACTGGAGAGAAGGCCGCCTGCCCCACAGCGGCTGCTGTTGGCTTGGGACGACGCTTGTGGTTGGGCGTTGTGCCCATTTTTTCCGTACCCATTTCGGGCGTCCAAAGGGTGGGGGAAGTGAGAAGGAGAATGTCTTATCAGAAGGTGGCGGGTCTACCAGAAGCCCTGGCGCCTTCCGAGAAGTTCTCTGCGTCGTCGGGGAAGGCTCAGGAAGCTTCGCAGAAGGCCGGGGGACTTCCGAACCTTCTGAGAAGGCCTTCTCGCTTCCCCCCCTCGCTCGCTGCCGAATTTCCATGCTGCTTCGGAGCCTTGCGTAACACGTCGAAGTCTTTGCGCGCTAAGCCGAGCCGACGGTTTCGCTATGTGCCGGCCGTTTCCGCCGTTGGAGCGGATCGTGCCGCCGAGGCAGACCGTGTTGTCCTTCTGCGGGACGGGTTGGCCATTTGGGCGCAGGATGTTCGCATCACGTCTTGGGATGACCCCTAGGTTGCCCCAACTCATGCCAAAGCGTGATCACCTCCAACCATTCGCACGCTCTCCTATCCACCATCCCGTGTACCCGTCGGACACCAACAATCAGCGTGTCACTTGCGCAGATCAGCTCGCTGATCTGTAGCCGGTCGTCCTGTTGTAGACCCTTTCGAAGCATGCTGAGGCCTGCGTCATCTGACAGCACTGTCCTCATGTCGGACATCGAGAGCGGGGCCCCCCGGGGAGAGCGGGCGGCCTTTTGACATTCCGATAGGCTGCGCGTGCGATGTCGATGTGGGCCGCCGAGCACTGCTGTTGTAGATCGACCGTACTGCGGCCACGATCCTTCAGACGCCTCGAGGCTGGAAGTCAAAGGTGGCCGCGAGTGCGCGAAGTTATTTGCGATTTGCAGCTCGCGAGTCGTGAGTACTCATCGTCATCCTCCTCGTCCTTGTCGTTTCCCGAAGGAGGGGACGGCGCAAAACGGGGAACTGCATTTGCTTCGGAAAACGCGAAGCGCGAACCGCGAAGATAGCTGCCCTTCAGGAGTGAGTGCTGTCATCAGAGACTGTTCGGCGACACGCTGTTGAAGGCTTTGGCCCAGACACGTCCTAGTAGGATCAGTCGCCCAGATTTTGCCTCCAGCGCGTCCTCGATCAGGCACCTGGCGATAAAGAGGGCGTCAGAGGTGCCAGCGCCAGAGCGAACATGGAATTGTGTATTCCAGATACGTTGCTCAGCGCCCGCGTGTTTCAGTCGGGACCACATCGCCAGCTTGTTTGAAAGTAAACCAGCTGCGCAACAGCGATACGGGGGCGGTAGTTCGCAAAATCGGCAGTGCCTCCGTTCTTGAATATTGCGTCGACGATGGCCTGATTCCAGGCCTCTGGCACGTTGGACGTCTCCGAGCATCGGTTGCCCGCCCACTCGCAGGCCGATGAGCCGATCTCGCAGATATGCTTCCAGCTGCCGGCTTTCCCTCGTTGACAGAAGCCCTGTTGCAATTCTTGACGCTTCGCGCATCCCCACCAAACAATCCAGCAACAATGCCCAGGCGAATTGCCTTGATCAGGGGAACGGGTGAGCATACAGCGGAGCAAAGAGTTGGGCAACCAGAGGCATTTTTGGCGCAGGGGAGTTCTTCCCGTGTGGCTTTCTAGCGGTAAGCGCGGTTTCTCCCGCAGATTGTTGTTGCGGCAGGGCAACATTCGCGCTCGGCGCAGTGAGGGACGTTGTGCGACGCGCTCGGCGCAGCTTACGAGCTCGCATCCTGGTATTCGTGGATGCTTGGTTCTGGCCGCGCCCCACTGCGCGGGCAGCGCCAATTATGATTGTTCGGAGCTGAGGTGCTGCAAGGGCTAGGCTGTGAGTGTGTCAACACTTGACCTCAAGGCGCGGAGCTGCCAGCGCACGTGTTTATCGCGAGCCCCCCAAAGGCTCCATAAGTTGGGGTGTCTTCGGGATGCATCACGGTTGAGAAGACGCCAGTGCGCTCGACGTTGTCGTTGTTTCTTGGGCCAGGGCCAAGCGCCGTCGGGCATGTAATAGTTCACATTCCCCTTGTAGGTGGTGGCGCCCCGGCCATCGCACCCGATGTCAGATGACATCGGAATGCGCAGGGCGGAGTCGACGGAGGCGCTCTCGTAGCAAACGGTAGAGAAGGCTGAGGCGAGTGGGCGCATCAGATTGGCGACGGAGTGTGGGCAGAGGAGGAGCAGAAGGGCGAGGAGAATGGAGGAGGTCAAAGAGGGGACAACGAGCAGAGGAGCGAGGAAACTGACGGAACGCTTTCAGGAAACAGGAGGGCGACAACGGGTGAATTCAGAGATTTGCGAGGGTTCCTTGGGGATTACTAAGGGGTTTGAGTGGTGGTGGTGTGGGCTGGAGGGGGAGGGGGGGGCAGGGGGGGCGTTGAAAGGGGGTTTGGGGGTGTGGGGGTGTGGGGGTGGGAGAGGATGGGTGGGTGGGATGGGCTGGGTCTTGCGGGTAGGGGTGTGGATGGTTGGGTAGGTGGGGGGGCAGATTTTGGGAGAGAAGGCAAGGAGAGGGGCTTGGTTCAGAAGATGTAGGAGGAAAGCGCTCTAAAGTACCTCTGCCCAGAGGGCTGGTGGAATTTAGAGAACGGGCCGCCGCTCGTACTTCTTTTTCTGCGTTCGGCCCCAGCTCGACTGGCAGCATGCCACGCAAAGGCCTTTGGTTCGGTCGCAAGTCATAGGATAGGAGCCTTCTGCAACCTCTTAGTTCCGTCTTTGCGTCGATTAGCGTTTGGGAGTCGATGCGATAGCGCCGATTTAGCGTCGGTTAGCGTCGATCAGCGTCGATTTAGTGACGGTTGAGCGTCGATTAGCGTCGACTAGCAAAGGCCGACAAGATGGTATGGGAGGCTCCCATGAGTTGCCACAGAAATTAGGTCGTTCATCAGGGTCGTTGGCTGCACAACCCATTCGATATTCGAAAAGTGTAGCGCCATCGCCTCTGTCCAGGGTGGCGCCGCCTATCCAGGGACGGGTTCGCTGTCCAGTGATTTGTGGCACAGTGGCAGCATCAGCAGAAGACAGATCATCGGACATACAGACATTCAGTTCAATCGGCGACGGTGCGTCGGTAGCGTCATCCTCCGAACTCTCGACGAACTGGCTGCCGAATTCTGTTAGCGTCGGTTCCCGCGGCACCTTAGACAGGTCGGGCTTGGAGCGAATCGTCTGCGGTGGTATCCAGATACATACCCAGCTCTACTCGACTTAGCCGCACGAAATGGTGCGAAGGAAAACCAACATCGCTGCGACTCCGACAGACTCGAACGCGTGGCAGTTGCTGCTCGCAGCAAACGAGAACATCGATCTGAGCGAAATGCTTCGGTAATCTGGGGGGTCCCAGATGTTTATATATATATAGAGAGAGAGAGAGAGAGAGAGCCGACATGTGGACGACACAACTGGGACGATCAGTGGTACCAGTTCTTTCCCAGTTTGAACAAAGGCCCAGCTGTGGGCATCCTGGCAAAACTTGTCCGCTTCAGAGCGGATGCCGCCTCTGCAAAAGTGGCCGCTTTCCATTTGTGGCAGCGTTTCTACTTGGGCATCGTCCCAATCATTGCCATGTCCACTTCGGGCATGGTGCCAGGAACCGTCGACGGCTCAGCAATCGACTGCCCAGACCAAGGCTGACTGAATCCTTGACCCATGACTGGCGTATGCAGTGTGCCTTCCTGGCATTAATCCTCGCTCTTCCTCACCCCTCCTCTGTCCCTCATTGCTGCTGCTGCTGCTGCACCTCCCCCCTCTTCTCGGCGGCGCGCCCGGGGGGGAAGTGAGAAGGGGCGGGCCTTCTGAGAAGGCTCGGAAGTCCCCTGGCCTTCTAAGAAGTTTTCTGAACCTTCCCCGAAGACGCAGAACGCTTCTCAGAAGGCGCGAGGGCTTCTTTGAGAAGTCCAGCCGCCTACTGAGAAGGCCTTATCCTTCTCACTTCCCCCACTCGCTCGCCGCCGATCCTCTGTTCCTCATTGCTGCTGCTGCTGCACCTCCCCCCTCTTCGGGATGCCCCCCCTTGGCCAGTCCAGGGCCCAGGACCCTGCCAGACACGTCGCTCGCAAGCAGCCGGCGCTCTTGCCCAGGGAGGAGGGGGGAGAGCTGAAGAGAGGAGGAGGGCGGGGGAGGGGGCGGGCCAGGAAGAGGCGCCCCGACGCTCGGGCGATCGCAAACGTGGATCAATGGGTCGTGGATTAGCGACGAGTCCCGCTTCCATTGGGAATCGCGGATTTCCGCCGCCGGGCGAGGCGGCACCGGCCGCATTTTGGGGAGGGCTCCTCCCCCATCCATGGATGTGTCGACCGCGCGCCCAATCCATGGATCGCTAATCCATGTTTGCGCGCCCCCGAGACACGTAACGACGACGAAGACGTCGTCGATGCCCTCCGCACGGCTGCGGAAGGTCAGCTACTGGGCGGTCGGCACCAACTGCTGCCAGACACGGAGCGGGTTCGACTGCGGCTCTTCGCGCGAGCTCGGGGCCCTGTCAGGAGCTTGCTTTTATGTTTCCTTCCGGAGGGGCAGAGGCATACCGATTCCGATGGTCCACCCCTCCATCGTTTTTCGCTTGCTTGAGCTTTTCTGGGGGGGGCTCATCGCCGCGGCTGGATTTGCTTCGGAATCTTGGTCCGAGCACACCCAGGACAGATGTCCAGGTAGTGTCTGCAATTATGGGTATATCTTTGTGTTCCGCCACTTGCCTCCTATTGTCGTCCGTTGCCGCCTCCCTGCTGTAGTTTGCAGCAGACGCGGGCGCGGCAATTTGTTCCGCGGCGGTTGCCGAGGCCCTCGTTCGTGCTTCGTCCTCCGAGTGAGCCGCCCCATTCTCAGGCACTCGTGACAGGAGGTTTTGTTTTCTGAGCGGTAGCTCATTTTTCAGACGAAGCGCTGCTTTCTCAACATCAGATCTCCTCGCAGGAGCCTTACCATGCGAAGCCCGGGAGCAAGCTTATTATCGTTTCTCGCGTGCCTTGGCAGCGCACAGAAGGGGGTGGGACGAGGGCGGCGGTCCTCCAGAATGGCATGGGGCTTGCTTGAAGCCGCCACAAACATGTATACATAGATACCCTCCAATGGATGATTCCTGGGCCTCCGGGGAGGGTTGCGGTGTATAAATCACCACTGGGAGCCAGCGATTATATTCACCGCCGCCCTCCCTGAATGTACATGCAAAATTCGTCGGAGGGTGTCTGCGTGTAAATATGTATGTATAAATGTGTATATATGTTTTCGTGGCGCATTGAAGTGCCTGTCATCTGTCGACAGCCTGGAGGCATCTTGAGCTTGTTCCGTAGGCCTCCAGACGCCTTGCCTTCTTGGAAGGTTGCCCCCCTCGACCGACCCAACAGTTGCTCGCGCCTCCAGTGCTTCCAGAGCGGCTGGGTTCGAGCAGGTCTTCGGAGGCTCTCGGTGGCTTTCGCAGAGGCTGTCGGGCCCCAGGCCTCGTCGATGCGCCTGTGTGGCCGCTGGGCTTGCCCCGAGCGGCTGGAGATTCTGGACATGAATCGCCGTGCGCGCCGCCGAATCCCACATTGTCAGCTTTGCCGCAGCCCAGGGCCGCAGCGCGCTGCTGCTTTGCGCGGCCCTGACGCATGTGGCAGGAAGGCGCCCAACACACTGGACGAAAGCAGGACCGTGCAGGCGCCGCACTTGCCACCCCGAAGGGTGCACCACATCCGGCGGTGTGCCAAGCCAGAGCAGTGCAAGCGCTCGCGGCAGACCGCAGCGCTGGGCCAACCCGGCGGCTCCCAGGGATGCCGGAGCTGTCCGAGCCGAGGTACAGCGAGGCGCGCCGCCGCCCACCCCTCCCCGCAGACAGCGGCGCCCGGGGGCACACTGCGCCCGGCGACGAGCTGGACCTAAACGCTGTTTGGCTGGACTTCGGCTGTGTTTTGTTTGTTGTTGTGGTAGCGAGGTGCAGGAAAACGGGTGGAGAGCAGCGAACACACAGAACGAAGACAGCGCGAAACGTCACGTTTAGGTCCAGCCCTGGCGCAGACCCGCTGCTTCCGCTGAGGAGTTTGCAGCTCAGAGGTTCACTGGTGCCCTCCCCTTCGCCAGCGATTCGGGCGAGTGGCGCAACGGGGGCGTGTCTCTAGCGAGGGGTGAAGAAGGGGGCCCTCGAGGGGCATTTCAGGGCCCCTTTTGGAGCAAGCAGGGGCCCTGAAAGGCCATTTTAGAATATTTTTCCTCACCCCTCATTGAAGTCACCCCCCACTACCACCCGCCCGAGCGAGGTCCCCTTCCCCTAACCCCCCCGCCCCCGACGAAAGTGAAAGTTGATGGAGTGGTCGTACCCCCCACCCCCACTCTAGCCGCCAGCCGACGACGCCGACGACGACGAGGAATGCGACTGGCGGGACATGCAGTCGGGCGGGTAATTGGAATATCAAATGGAACCCTCGTCCGTTGATGGGACAAGGATGGGGCAAAATGCGTACGCAATAGCCACTGGCGACGACGACCACCACGGGACGAAACATTCAGTCGGTCATGATGGCGGGCCTTTCCATGGTACCCTCACTTGTTGGCAAGGTTGGGGCAATACATATAATTTACCCCCACGAGTGCGGCGACGAGGACGACCGAGCGCTGGGTCATTCAGTCGGGTGGAGGGGTGGGTAATGAAATGTCTGCCGTAGCCCTCACTGGTTGATGAGACAAGGTCGGGGCCGAAGAATTAGAGATCACCGATGGCGGCGGCGGCGACGACGACGACGACTGCGGGCGGGAGTCTCAGTCGGGCGGGCGGGCGGGACATTGCATGCAACTTTGGCTGATTGATGGGGTACGGCTGGTTGCATTTGATGCTTCACCCGCCCGCTTGAGTGAACGTGTCCTGGCCTTCTTTGTAGTCGTCGTCGCCGCTGCCTTTGCCGCCGTCGTGTACGTCGCCGCCGCCGTCGCCGTCGCCGTCGTTTCGTCGTCGTTGGCCGGAAGCGGGGGGAGGTCGGACTGCGTGACAGATTACTCACAACCCATTGGTACCAACCCCCACTTATTGGGACATCTCACTTGGCCGCACGCTGACTAGTACGACTTTCAAGCTGCCATCTTCACTGTATGTTTGCCCCCACGGCTGTTCACTCAATGCTTGCCCCCACGTGTATAACAAATGTTCATATTTCGCGGCAGGCTGGGATGGTTGGTGGCTCCTTCATGGTGTCCGCAATCATCTTGTCTATCGAACATGTTTCAACTGAGAAGCAACCAACACGATCCGAAAACCTGATGACGTTCTCAATCGTATCATGTAGACGTTGCAGAAGCTGTGCCATAGTTGGAATTGGTACCACGTTGCTCCGTTCCACTTCGAATGAGTAGCGACCCGTTTCCATATCGGAGGTTTATTGTTCCCCACATCCAAAGTGGGGTTCTTGTTTTCTCTGGACACCCCGCGCAGGAACAGGAACACACACACACACACCCACTCACACTCACTCACACTCTCTCATCATCAACCTCATCAGCATCATCGATGATGCTCTCTCACATGCTTAGTCACTCACATACTCATCATCATCATCACTCGCACTCTCTCACACGCTCACGAACATCATCATCATCATCATCGGCATCGGCATCATCCTCATTCAAACATCATCATCGCCACCACCACTCACAATCAATCATCATCCTCTTCACCACTCATCTTCACCACCACTCATCATCCTCATCCTCATCATCGTTGAGTAAATTGTGAGGAAGTCTCAGGCGGGAGCCCCCTCCCTATGGGGCCCGCAGATCATGTTGGTAATCCGAGCGGGTCATCGGGATCCTGTAACTGTCGTCACTTTTGAGCTCCCCAGGCCTGAAAATGGAGGAAGTCTCAGGCGGGAGCCTCGTCTGTGAGTGAATTGGGAGGAAGTCTCAGGCGGGAGCTCCCTCCCTATGGGGCCCGCAGATCATGTTGGTAATCCGAGCGGGTCATCGGAACCCTGTAACTGTCGTCACTTTTGGGCTCCTCAAGCCTGAATTTGGAGGAAGTCTCAGGCGGGAGCCTCGTCTGTGAGTGAATTCTGAGGAAGGCTCAGGCGGGAGCCCCCTCCCTATGGGGCCCGCAGATCATGTTGGTAATCCGAGCGGGTCATCGGAACCTGTAACTGTCGTCACTTTTGGGCTCGTCAAGCCTGAATTTGGAGGAAGTCTCAGGCGGGAGCCTCGTCTGTGAGTGAATTGTGAGGAAGTCTCAGGCGGGAGCTCCCTCCCTATGGGGCCCGCAGATCATGTTGGTAATCCGAGCGGGTCATCGGAACCCTGTAACTGTCGTCACTTTTGGGCTCCTCAAGCCTGAATATGGAGGAAGTCTCAGGCGGGAGCCTCGTCTGTGAGTAAACTGCGAGGAAGTCTCAGGCGGGAGATCGAGGCGCGGGCGCGGAGCTTGCTGATGTTCAGGCCCAGCGAAAGGGAGTTCACATGGCAGAGCTCGGGGGCGCACAGCGTGCGCCGCTCGGGGTTCACCCTGACGCACGCGTCCTACCTGACCTCCACGCTGTCGCAGGGCCAGACGCTGCGCAAGGGCGTCACCATCGACTGCGCGAGAGACGAGGACGCTGGCCGCACGGGCATGTCGGACGAGCAGTGGTGGCTGCACCTCTACGTCATGTTCTCCCGCGCCACGTGCATGCGGAACATGCTGATCCTGCGGCCGCCGCCGCGAGAGTTCCTGGAGTGCGGGCCGCCGGCGTCCCTGCGGAAGGCGCTCCTGGAGTTCGACAAGAGAGCGGTTTTGTCCAGGGCGGAGGCGAAGCAGCTCGCGGCAGAGCTGGGCTTCGTGCTGCCTTCCGCCTGAGCGCGGCTGCGCCTCGCTCGAAGCCCGCGGGGTTGTCCCAACGGCTTGGTCTTGCGCGCCAACGGCTCGCGGGGTTGTCCCGACAGCCTGGCCCGCGGGGTTGTCCCAACGGCTGCGCGACGTGACCAGTAGAGAACGCGCCTGTGCTGGCCGTGGCGGCGACGGCGCCGAGGAACATCGACATGCGCGCTCATGCAACAGGAAGGGGAGGAGGTGGCGGGGCGCGGAACAAACAGGGGGGCGAGGATGGGGACAACGTAAGGAGTGGAAGGGGGGCCCGCGCCAAGGCGAGAGGAAATACACGCAGAAGAGACAGCCAGGACGCCTCACCAACCACGAGGACGACGGTGATGGCTTTTTCCAGATTCGCCCAGAGGATTCTTATGTGGGGTTCTTCCGTCGGAGTAATTATTTTGTGAGAACTCTACAGGCGTCATCTGCAAATGTTTCGTCGGATGTAGTTGTCTTGTGCGAGTTGTATAGCAATCGTACGGGGAGTGCGTTTTTTCTTACCCGGGAGTTGCACAAGTTCAAACACGAAATGGCCGTTGTTCACCCAGCAGTGCAATTTCCATCTGTGACCACCAGGCTTCCACGCTACATGTGTATAGTGTTCCTTGAGGGTTACACTGATATCTTGTGTTAAGAAATTGCCTCCCGCCGAGGTGGGTCTCATTCTTTTTCATTTCGGTAGCGAATTCCCAAAATCTTACCCAGTGTCCTAACGCTGGCATGATCTTCCTCCGGATCTTCGGGATTTTCTCCCAGATTTTCCTCGAGACCTTCTTTTTGATCTCCCCCTTGATCTCCCCCCCGATCCTTTTCCAGATCTTCACCAGATCTTCCTAGATATTTCCCGGATCCTCCCCCAGATCTTCCTCTAGATATTCCCCCGATCTTCCTCCAGATCTTCCCCAGATCTTCCTAGATATTCTCCAGATGTTCTTCCAGATTTTCTCCCAGATCTTCCCCAGATCTTCCCAGATCGTCCCCAGATCTTCCTCCAGATCTTCCTCTAGATCTTCCTAGTTCATCTGCCTAGATCCTCCCCAGATCTTCCTCCAGATCTTCACCCAGAGATCCACCCAGATCTTCCCCGATATCTCTCCTCTAGATCTTCCTCCAAAAATTTCTCCAGATCTTCCTCCACATATTACCCCAGATCTTCACCCAGATGTTCCCCTAGATCTTCACCCAGATCTTCACCCGGGTTTTCCTCGAGATCTCTTCTGTAGATATCCCCCAGATTTTCCACCAGATGTTCCTCCAGATCTTTTTGCAGATCTCCCCCCAGATCTTCCCCAAAATCTTCTTCAGATCTTCCTCCAGATCTCCAACCAGATCTTCACCCAGACCTTCACGAGATCTCTTTCCTCCAAGTGTGTCTCCAGATATTCCTCCAGATCTTTCTCCAGACCTTACCCCAGATCTTCACCCAGATCTTCACCTAGATCTTCACCCAGATCTTCACCCAGATCTTCACCGGGGTCTTCCTCGAGATCTCTCCTGTAAATATTCCCAGATCTTCCACTAGATGTTTCTCCAGATATTCCTCCAGAGCTTCCCCCAGATCTTCTCCAAATCTTCCCCCAGATCTCCACCCAGACCTTCACCAGGGTTTTCCTCGAGATCTCTCCTCTGCTGTAGATATTCCCCAGATCTTTCTCCAGATCGTCCTTTAGATTTCTCGCCGGTCTTCGTCCAGACCCCCCCATCTTTCTCCACGTGTTCCTGCAGGTTGTGTTTCATACATTGCCGCAGAGCCCCCGGCCCCGCGCAATCGGCATCATCACCGGCGCAGTCTTTATCAAATCCACCAACTCTGGCGCCGCGTTGCGCTAAGACACTGCACGTTACAAAGCTGGCTCTCGCGAGAGGGCTAAGCAATTCAGCGAAGCTGGATCCAAATTGTTGCATACTGGAAGATTTCTTAGCATAAATTTTGAGTGTAGCTACTTGTTGTCAGTTGGGCCTGAGGCAACGGGATGAGCCGGTTCTGTTTTTTCCCTGAAGTGCCAGAACAGGTATGGAAACGTTCTGGGGATTGTTCTGATAAAAAGCTAGAGAAATATCTGATGTGTGTGTTTTGTTATACCAGTTCTGTGATGGCTTTAGCATGTCTTAAATGATAAAGCATCAACCTATCAGTTGTGAAACAATTAGTTATTGTAGAGATATCTCTAAGACCTGACAGCAGGTGACGCCCACCGTGGACGACGAGGCATTCGGCAAGGTCGGGATCAGACGCTCCTCAGGGTGCCCAAGGGGCTACATGAGACCCCCAAGGGGTGCCCAACAATCCTCCCGCTTTCCCTCTCTTGGCCTTGTTGCGGGGGGCCGTGGTCGGATGGCGGCGTCCCGCCGGTCGTCGCTCGATATGGCTTATTGCCACGGCCTCCGTCCAGTGCCGCCGATCCGCCGGGGGGCTCCAGATTTTGGTGATCCTCGCGGCTCTGTGGCTTCCTCCCTCCTCGATTCTTCTGGTCCTCTTTCTTCTCCTTTGGGGGGGTGTTTGGAGCGATCCCGGGGGGGCCCAGGGAGGGTTCCGAGGGGAGGGTCCTGGGGGCGGCTAGATCTGAGAGGGGGTCCCTGGGGCCCCGCGAAACATTTAGGGGATGCACAAATCATCAAGAAAACTCTAGATGGGGCCCCCCCTCCTCCCATTCTGGGGGGGGGTCCGGATGCGCAAATCATGAAGAACGCCAGATGGGGGTCCGCCCCCCCCTCTTCTCCGGCAGAGCCACCCTGGTGACCCCCCCCAAGCAGAGCTGAAGCTCTTCCTTAGGCTCAAATCTGAAGCGCTCGCTGAGGGTCCCTGTAGTTCACGCCGGATACGCGGATTTGGCCTCGCTTGGCCTCGCTGGTGTCTCGCGATGTCTCGTGGTGTCCCGTGGTGTCCGTGGGACACCCGCTGGACGGCCATAGAACATCCGCGGGACATCACAGGGCCACCACAGGGCCACCACGGGACAGCAACCGTGGGGCACCCGCGGGACACCACACACGAGACACCCGTGTGACACCATGTGACACCACGGGACAGCCATGGGATACCACGGGACACCCATGGGCAGTGGGACACCACGCACGGGACACCAACGGGACACCCGCGTGACACCATTGACACCACGAGACACCCAAAGTCATATTGTTAATGGGATTGCTACCACAGGGCCACCACAGGACACCCACGGGACACCCGTGGGACACCACACACGAGACACCCCACGGGATACCCGCGGGACACCACGAGACAACCGCGGGACATCCATAGTGAGATCGACCGTGGGATCGATAGTGGGATCGATAGTGACATTGGTCCTGAGATCGATCGAGAGCGCGATCGGTACACGAGTGGGATCAATAGTGAGAAATTCAGATCGTGAGATCGATAGTGAGATCGGGTAGTGGTGCCCCCTGGTGTTGTGGTGTCTCGTGGTGCCCCGTGTTCATGTATGTTCCTCATCTGTTTTTTACAGGAAACCTGGTTCCATTGCTTGCACCGATCCTTTGGTGTCTCGTTGTGGGGTCGACTGTTACATCGATAGTGGTATCCAATGTCCTTCTGAAGGATGAATCGCGCGGGTAAACACACTCAACCTGGTTCCGTTGGTTGTCCCGATCCTTTGGCTTCTTGTTGTGAGATCGGGTGTGAAATCGGTAGTGCGATCGATGGTAGGATCGAATGCGAGGTCGATTGTGGTATTCGTTTGAAAACAACGTTTCTTTCAAAAGGAAGGAACGCGCGGACAAATGTATGCCACCGGGTTCCGTTGATTGCCCCGATCTTCTGGTGCGACGTAGTGGAATCGTGGTGTGGCGCCATGGAATCGAGATTGAAACCGAGTGGGATCTATCGTTCGGTGGAATGTTTTTTGAAAGTAACGAGCGCGCGGGCAACCATATGCCACATGCTTACGTTGGTAACCTTAATCCTCTGGTGCCTCGTAATGAGATGGATGATGATATCGATTGTGAGATCTGATATACGATTAATAATGAGACGGAATGTTCTTCTAAAGGAAGGAGTCCGCGGGCAAATCAATGCCATGTGGCCTGTTCGTTGCCCCGATGTTGTTGGTGTTTAGTAGTGAGATCGAGAGTGGGACCGAGAGCAATATCAATAGTTATATCGGGTGTATGATCGATGGTAAGTTCGAATGCCATGCTCCTGGGAAAGGGTGCCCAGGCAAAGGATGCAACCTGGTTCCGTTGGTTGGCCCGATCCATGAGCGTCTCGTGGTGTGATGGAGTGTAGGGGCGTTCGCGAGATCGATGGTAAGATCGAGTGCAATGCCGATACTGATATCAGTAGTGCTATCGGCTTCCAACAGGAAGCGCGCGTACATACATGCCACCTGTTGCCGCTGGTTGCCCCAATATGCTGGTGTCCCGTAGTGGGATCGAGTGTGAGGTCGCTGGCGGTATCGGTTGCGATGTCGGGTGTGATCGCGCTATGTATCTATCGTTCGCACTCTCTACCTATCGAAATTTCGCTCGAACGTGACATCGGTCAACAAAAATGATCGAGGTCGGGTTGGCCCGGCGAGAAGCGAGGTCCAGGCTGTGCCGGGGCGGCTCTCGGGGGCGGCGCGCGGTGGCCAATGGGGTGCCCTGATGGCGTTTCGACGAGAGAGAGATATAACGAGAGAGAGAGAGAGATAGAGAGAGAGAAAGAGAGAGAGAGAGAGAGAGAGAGAGAGAGAGAGACACATCTATATATATATATATATATATATAGAGAGAGAGAGAGAGAGAGAGAGAGAAGGAAAAAGAGAGAGAGAGAGAGAACAAACATAGATAAACAGAGAGAGAGAGATAACACACAAACAACAAAATCGACAGAGAGAGAGAGAGAGAAACAACACACAAAAGAAACATTCGGGGCACACGAATGCCACCTTGTTGCTGGTTGCATGATTGCCGCGCGTCTGTATATTCGCATGCGGGCGCGACTGCGCGAGGGAAATCTGTCGCCATCGGTCGAGACAAGTGGCTCAAGTACACCTTCCGCTCTGACGGTCGGCGCCATTCCCGGCGCCTCCGCGGGCCCAGGCTCGGCCAGGTTTGCGGGGGCTGGCGGCGGGCCAGACGGCGAAGGTGCGATTTTGCAATCCCCGCCCGGGCGCTTGAGAGGTTGCATCGCCAGACATGCGTCAGAAGCGGGCGTGCGAACCTTATGAGAACATGTCCTCGCGAGCTTCGCGCGGCCTCGCAGGGGGCCCAGGCTCTGGCCAGGGCCCGAGGACGGGACCTGTCAAGTCCTCGCGAGCTCTGCGCGATCCTGCGGACGCGGCCCCAGGCGCGACGAGAGCGCGCGAAGTGGATTGGAAGTGGAAAGGTAAGGATTGGAAGAGCCAGAGGCAAAGTTCAAGACGAATGAAAGGGAAGAAGGAGCCGAGGCTCTGCCAGGCCGCCACATGAAATCGGACACGACGCCGGCCATGCGGGCAAGACATATCAGCGAGGCGCACAAAGCGAAGAAGAGAGTCAGGGATGGCGCTCCAGAGGCGAAGGTCAAGCGGCAGCAGCGCCAGGCAATCCCATTCCGGACAGATGGTTTTCGCCAGCGCGTTTTTCTGCGCCATCTTCGCGAGTGCCGATTGAGACCCTTGGTGAAGCTGCTTTCGTGTTTGTAGGTTTGGAACTGCGCGGGATGCGCGGGGCGGCCCTGCCGCGCGGTGGCAGACGCGGCGCGTGGAATCGGGCGGCGTTCCTGATCTCGTCGAGATTAGGAACGCGGCTTTCGCACTTCGTCGCCGCAGTGCGGGGGGGGGGGGGGGGGGGGGGGGGGGGCAGTTCCCACCCTGCTGCGCGGAGCCACGCCGCGCAGAGCAGCGCAGAGCAGCGCGGACGCGGCCGAGAAGTGCAGACTTGCGCAGTCGCCCCGCGTCCGCCCACGGCTATGGCACATGGCGCAGCTTGCGCGGCGGCCACCGGGCACCAGAAGAATGCGCCTCTAGCTTGGCAACGGGCGCGCCCTCGCGACGACTGCCGACGCGGGCGGGCCTTCCTGGGCCATCCTTGGCATGCCTGAGCGCGACAAGCTGGGGCGCGACCGCGAGGGCCCGCGACCGCTGTCTGCGGCAATGGCGCGCCGCGGTGCGCCCGTGGGCGCTGTTCCCGCGCTGCTTCTCGGCGCGCTCGCTGCCTGGGCGTTTCCAGCCGCTCGGCGGCGAGGGGCGCGCTCGCGGCAGTGCGCCCCTTGTCCAGGCGCTCGTCCCCGCGTGCTCGATGGTGGGAACTTGCTCGGTGCAGTGGCAACTGCTTGGTGGGCCCGCCGTCGCCCAGGTGCGAGGCGCGCGCCTGCGTCGGGTGGCCTAGCTCTTCCCGCCTTCGCGCCCGCGGCGGCTCGTCCGCGGGCGCGCGAGGGCCCGCGCGTCGCCCGCCGGCCAATCGCAGAATGGCTTTATCCTGTCGCTGCAGGGCGAGCGCCCAGGGTGCAGGGCCCTCGAGTTTGTCGAGCCGTTCACTCAAGAGGCCCACGCCTCTTCGCCGACCCCCCGCGAGCCACGGGGGCAGGGCGAGGGGGGTGGGGGGGGAGGGGGGAGGGGGGGGAGGGGGAGGGCAAAGGGGCTGGCGGGGGGGGGGGGGGGAGGGGGAGGAGGGAGGGAGGAGGAGGAGGGGGGAGGAGGAGAAGGAGGAGGAGGAGAGGAGGAGAGGATGAGGAAGGAGGGAGGAGGAGGAGCGGGGGGAAGGGCGACGGGGGGGGGGGGGGGGGGCAGGAAGGGGGGCAGCCGCGCATCCAGCGCGCGCGGTCACCCCCAGCGAGCTCGGGTCGCCGTTCCTGGGGCGTCGCTGTTACGCGCGCAGCTTGGAGCGCAGCGGGCGGGGGCGACTGGCCCCCGACCCCGCCGCTGGGCGCCGTCGAGCGGCAGGGTCTCCCAGAGCTCGGGCCCCATGGGCCAACCCCTCTTGCGCGAGCAGCAGCGGCGTGGATGGGGCGCGCCGCGTTCAGCCTGGCGCTGGCGGCGAGGGCGGGCTCTGCCGGCCCCGGCCAGGCATTCTGTCAGCGCCGCGCGGTTGGGGGCGCGCCGTCAGAAGACATCGCTCTCCGCGCGGCCGAGGTGATCGCCGCGCCCCGGGCCCGCGCGCACCGCGCGAGTGCCTTCCAGGGGCCATGGGGCGTCTTGGGCGCGGGGGCGCACTGGGGAGTGATATTTGAGAGTTTCAAGTGATTTGACTGCCAGTGGCTGGCGCCGCTTAACCGGGCGCGAGTCCTGCTGCCCCCCTGGCGCAGTTGCGCGACGGGCGCTGAGCATCCTTGGCGCAGTTGATGCACGGGCCGCTCGCGTGGCCGCGTTCGCCTTTTTCATGGGGGAGCTCGCCGCGAGGGCGCGCGTGGCGCGCGCGCCGACTCTCCCCGTTTAGCAGGTCAGCGGCCTCGGCGAATTAGTTAGATCTGCTTTACTCCATGAGCGACGCGCTCCGAGGGTTGAGAACGGGGAAGCTGCAATTTAGGCATGCGTGGGCGACAAGGGCAAGCTGCCAAGGGGGGCGCGGGGTCGGGCAGCCGATCGCGCGCGTCGCGCGCCCTCGAACCAGCGGGCCTCGCGGGGCCGCGGCGGGCGCGCGCGCGGCGCGCCGCGCGGCCGCCTTCCAGCGGCTGGCCTCTGGCATTCGCGAGGGATGGTTCTCGCGACGTCGTCTGGGCGGAGTGCGGCGCGGTGGTCGGCGGCCGCGCGGCTGCGTTCTCCGCGATGGTGGCCGTCGGCGGGGCGGCAGCCATTCGCGAGCTATTGCGCGTGGCCGCGATGGGCCCGCAAGGCACTTGCCGACGACGGACGGCGCAGGGCTTCCGGACAGGATTGCGAGGGGGAAGAGGAGGGGGAATCCGAGGACGGAGAGGGCGAGTCGGAGGCCCGCGGCGAGGGGGTGGAGGCCGAGGACGGGGGCTCCGAGGAGGTCGAGGACGGAACGGGGGGGGCGAGCCGGAGGCGGCCGATCCATCCGATGGACAGGGGAAGTCGGGCAAAGCGGACCGATCCGAGAAATGAGATGAATTGGGGGGCGACGGTTATTCGTGGACAGTCCGCAGCGGCGAAGTCAAGCACGATTGAACTTTAGCGCGACGTGGTCGCCTTTAATATAATGGACATGGTTGGCTGTTGTGATCTGGGCGGCCCCGCTACTTCGCCTTTGCCCCGATCTGGAATGTCGCCTTGGGCGCAGGGGTGGGGCCCCTGGCCTGGCAGCGGCGCCTCGCGCGCGCGCGCGGTCTGGGCCGTCCATCGGGCGATGAAGGAGGCGAAGGATGAAGGGGGGGCGCGGGGATGAATTGGGGCCAGGCGCCCCGGGCGCCCCCGCGAACGGCGTGGGGGGAGGGCGACGAGGGCAAGGGTCGGGATTTACTATAGGCGCGTGGGGCGCGGCGCCAGTCTCTGAACGCCCCGAAGCGCCCATTGAGCTCCGACGGAAGGGGCGCCAAGCGGGGGGGGGGGGGCGGGGGAAGGGCGCGGAAACGAGAGAGAGCGGGGAGCGGGGCCGGTGGCCGAGCGGCGAGACGTCGCGGAGAGGCCGGGAGCGGCGGGCGAATGGAAAAAAAAACGAGTTGAAGTCTTGAGAAGGGTGGCGAGCTTGACTCGCCAGCTGGCGCGCCGCCCCGACGCGGCGGCCCCGCGGCGGCGCGTCGGGGGGTCGAGTGGGTTGCAAGGCCTCGAGAGGGGTCTGAGGCTTCGCACTCAGACGCATCCGACAACTCCACGTCAGACCGCCTCGTCGGCGCCGATTCGTCTCCTGAGTCCGATGGGGCGCGCAGCGGGCCGCTGCGTCACGTGTTGACGAGCCCGAAATGCATTGGGCCCACGTTCTGCTTGGACACTGCCAGACATCTAGGCTCCGGGCCTTTCCTGGGCCTTGGATTTGCCCAAGGTTTGTTCTGACAGGTGCGTCTCCCACTGCGCGGGCCCAGGCCCTGGCGCGCCTTTGCCTTGACCACTTGGCGCGGCTTTGCGTTCGGAGAATAACTCGCGGGTGCGCCGCCGCGCTCGCGCTCGCCATCGCTGTCGCCATTCGTCGTCATCGTCAAAGTCATCATCGCCGCAACCATCGCCGCCCAGCAGCGGCGGTGACGCAATCGCTCGTGCCCCCGTGCGTCTTCGCCATCGCAATCGCCGCTGCGCGTCGCCGCCAGCGGCGCGTCGCCAACTCGTGAACGCGTCGCCAGCGTCGTCGCCGCCCCAATCGTCGCAGTTGCTGTCAGATGCCCCCCCCCCTGGACACGCGACGTCTTTGTTGCCAGGAGGGCGGTTGCACAGGTGCCCTCTTGTGTGCGGCGCGAACGAATGCATGCAAGCGCGCGCCGAGCGCGCAGGCGCATGCACAGGCGCCAGGCGCGCGTTAGATACCCTTTTCCGCGCGCTTAGTTTTGCGCGAGGGGGGCGACGACCGCGCAGTAGACGCCCCCCCAAAGTACTAGACGCGCGAAAGATTACATTTGCCAGCGGCACAAACGCCTGACGCATGTCAGATGCCTCCCCGCGTGCCCTTACCTGCGCACGCTACCAGGCCGACGACCTCATGTTGGGTATCCACGGGGAGGCCTAGTCACGTGGAGATTCGCGTCAAGTGCAAAGGCGCCTGCACAGGCGCGCGGGAAGACCGACGACCTCATGTTAGATATATCCCCAAAGGTGGCCTGGACACTTTAAAAGACGCGCCTCATGCACAGGCGTCGGACGAATGATAGATGCGTTTTTCTAGCGCGTGTCTTGTTCTATGCAGGGATAATCCAGAGCAGATTCTGCAGAACACGCGCTTCGTTTGATACATTCTCAAAGTGCACGAGCGCCAGCATGTCGCCTGAGACATCCGGATGTTTGCGAGGCAAGCGTTTCGCTCGAGATATCCTCAAGTGCTTAACTCGCCGGTCCTTTGCAACATTTGCATTCTCGGAATAATGAATCAGCCAGCCTTGCGCAGCTTGAGGGCGGGGGGTGTAAAAACAAATCGTAAACATGATCGGCCCACGCACCCGGAACAAATAATACAAACATGTGAGGCGTGACGACGTTTTGCGACGGGCAATTCCGCTGCCGAGTGTATCGATGTTGATCGACCGTGCCAAAGGTTGTGCTGTGCTGCGCCGTGCTGAGTTGCGATGTGCCGTGCTGGGATTGTGCTACATAGCGTTGTAGTTCGAGTCGTCCTTTGCGTCCGAGCCTGACCAGCCTGAGCACACAGTGTGGCTGCCCCATAACTAATTGAATTGGAAGCGTGCGGGACGTTCAGTCAATTCGGCTTCAAAATCTGACACGGGTCCGACAAGGAACGACACGACACGGAGCATGGGCTCGCGGGCGCGCCACAGGATGTGATCAGGGCGCCATAGTGAATGCGCCAGGGGGCGTGCCAGGGGCCAGGGGATGCATCGGTGCATCGGGGGACAAGCCCTGGACGTGTCAAGGACCTGCGACGGTACGTGCCCGGGCGTGTGCCAAGGGGCGGCCAAAAAAGGTCACGCCAAGGGACGTTGCAATGGGCGCGCCACGGAAGGGGTACGGGAAACGCCCGGGGACGAGCCAGGGAAAGCGACAGAGTACGATCCATGGAACGTGCCACGCCGAGTGGCGCGCTAGGGGACGTGCCAGGACACTTCACGCCAGAACGTCGCAAAGGACGAGCCAGTGGACGCGCCAGCGCGCCCGCGGGTCTGGACTACGATGCGCTCTACTGCGGCAAACGGTTTGCTCGAGACATCCTCAACATACCTTCATGTCAGACATCAACATGGGCGACCCGGACACGTTATACCAAGCGTTTCGTTTGACATGCCCCCACCACATCCTCATGTTAGACAC
The DNA here is from genome assembly GCA_963575745.1 of Prorocentrum cordatum. NCBI lineage: Eukaryota > Dinophyceae > Prorocentrales > Prorocentraceae > Prorocentrum > Prorocentrum cordatum. The sequence continues at coordinate 114,587 of CAUYUJ010017053.1, read as the reverse complement.
CCGCTTGGGCGACCTGGACACGTGAAACCAAGCGTTTCGCCCGAGATGTTCTCAACTTTTCCTCGTGCTAGATATCTGCCTGGGCAACCTGGGCGCGTGAAAACAAGCGTCTCGGTCGAGACATCTTTCCCAACTTCTCATGTTAGACATCCGCCGGGGCGACCTGGACACGTGAAAACAATCGTTTCGCTCGAGACATCCCCGACACATTATCATATTAGACATCCTCCTGGTTGACGTGGGCACGTGAAAACAAGCGGCTCGCTCGAGACATCCGCAACACATACATCCTCATGTTAGGTATCCGCACGGAAGACCTGGACACGTGAAACCGAGCGTTTTGTTCGAGACCATCTCAACATATCTTCGTGTTAGACATCCGCTGAGGCGACCTGGACACGTGAAAACAAGCGGTTCGTTCGAGACGTCTTCATCGCATCTTTATGTTAGACATTTGCTTGGGCGACCTGGAACCGTGAAAACACGCATTTCGCTCGACAGGTTCTCAACACCTCCTCGTGCTGGACATTTGCTTGGGCGGCCTGGGCACGTGAAAGCAAGCGTTTCGTTCAACACATCATCAACACATACATCATCATGCTTGGCATCTGTCTGGGCGACCTGGACGCGTGAAAACAAGCGTCTCGCTCGAGACATCCTCAACCAGTCCTCATGCTAGACACCTGCCTGGGCAACCTGAACGCGTGAAACCAAGCTTCTCGCTCGAGACATCCTCAAGACCTGGGCACGTGAAAACAAGCATTTCACCTTGGACATCCTTTGAATTCTGGTCCGCAGGAGAGGAACAACGTTTAACACAAACCAAGCGTTTCGCTCGAGACGTCCCCTATCAACATGCAAAACAAGCGTTGCGCTGTAGACATCCGCAACTAACAAACACGTGTATCTTTCCATGTGCTCATCGATCGGAATTTCAAAAACCAGCGTTTCGTTCAGGACATCCGTAACTGTTTGATTCGCTGGTCCTACGCGACTTCGAAAGTGATCGCAAAGTAGATTCGCCGGCCCTGCGGAAGTAGAGGCCGGTGGGTTAATTAACAAACTAGAAGAGAATCTTTGGCCCGAGCTTTTTCCGGGAGCATGATCGACCAACGAACCCGGAAAGGAATATAGAATTGTGAGGCGTGGCATTTGTTTCAAGACATTCGATTGGGTGACGGGCAATTGCAATGCTGAGTGTATCGATCTTGATGTACCGTGCCGAGGGCTGTGCCGTGCTGTGCAGTGCTGAATCGCGATTTGCCATGCTGCGATTGTGCTCTACAGCGCTGTGGATCAAGTCCCCTCAGCATCCGAGTCCTGACCGAACTGGTCTTGATCTTGCGCTTGAGCTGCTCGGGCACATCGTATCCGGCCCAGAGCCAGTTGAAGTCGAAACGTGCGGGACGTTCATTCCACTCGAGCTCAAAATCCGACTCGGCTCCCCACAGGGACGACACGGCCCGGGGCACGGGCTCACGGACGCGCCACGGAATGTGCCAGGGGCGCGTGCCAGGGGATGCGCCAGGGGGCGTGTCAGGGGACATGTTAGGGGACGTGCCCTGGACGTGTCGGGGACCCACGGAACGTGCCAAGGCGCGTGCCGTGGGGCGGGCCATGAGGCGGGCCAGAGGACGTCATGCCAAGGGACGTGGTGAAGGGGCGCGCCACGGAACGGACAGGGGAAACGCCTTGGGACGAGCCAGGGAATGCGACAGGTGACGAGCCAGGGAATGTGCCAGGCCGAGGGGCGTAATAGAGGACGTGCCAGGGCAAGTCACGCCAGAGCGTCGCAAAGGACTCGCCGTAGAAACGATTGTCCAACGTCACTTCGCGCGAACACCGCGGCCAATGGGCCAACAGCGGGCCACGCTCTGCATCGCGCACGCCGTGCAATCACTCGCACGAGACGGCCTCACAGGGGACGCGCTAGTGCGCCAGGAGACGCCCCACGGACGGGTGAGGTTGGGCTTCGACGCACTCTACTGCGACAAGCGTTTCGCTAGAGACATCCTCAAGGCATCCTGATGCTAAACATCCGCCTGGGCGACCTGGACACGTGGAAACAATTGTCTCGCTCGGGACATCCTCAAGGCATCTTGATGTTAGACATCCGCCTGGGCGACCTGGGCACGTGAAAACAAGCGGTTCGCTCGAGACATCCTCAACACATCTTCATGTTGATATCCGCCTGGGCCGCCGGGGGCACGTGAAAGCAGTCGTTTCGCTTGAGGCATCCTTAGCATTCTCATGCCAGACACCCTCATGGGCGACCTGGACACATAAAAACAAGCGTCTTGCCCGAAACGTCGTCTGCACATCCTCATGTTAGACATCCGCCTGGGCGACCTGGGCACGTGGAAACAGACGTTTTGCTCGAGACATCCCTAATTCATCTTCATTTAAGACATCCGCCTTGGCGACCTGGACGCGTGAAAACAAGCGTTTCGCTTGAGACATTCCCAACAGATCCTAATGTTAGACATCGGCCAACGCGAGCTGGGCACTAGCAAACAAGCGTTTCGCTTGAACCTTTTCCAATTCTTTAAAACAATGGTTCGTTCGAGACATCTTCAGCAACATATGTATGCAGAACAAGCGTTTTGCTCGGGGCATCCTCAGGAAAGATCCGCCGGTCCACCCTTTCCTCGTTAACTAGAGCAAAATAATTCCGCCGGTCCACTTCAAGTCGAGGCTGGGGGTAAAGCATCTACAAGAGAACATTTTGCCCACGCCGTTTCCGGGAGACATGATCTACCAACGAACCCGGAAAAGGAATGTAGAAGTTTGAGGCATGGCAGCGTTTTCAAGACATTTGATTGGGCGACGCGCAATTTCAATGCTGAGCGTACCGATTTTGATGTACCTTGCCAAGGCCTGTGCTGTGCTGCGCTTTGCTGAACTGCGATGTGCCATGCCGCGATTGTGCTTTATAGCGTTGTGGAGCGAGGCCTCCTTTGCATCCGAGTCCTGACCGAACTGATCTGGATCTTAAGCTCGAGTTGCCTGAACACATAGTAGCAGCCCTCATGCCACGGGTCGTTGCAAGGGGCGCGCCACGGAACGGGCAGTGGAAACGCTTGGGGACCAGCCAAGTCACGCGACTGAGGACGAGCCAGGGAACGTGCCACGCCGAGTGGCGCGCCAGGGGACGTGACAGGGCACGTCACGCCAGAACGTCGCAAAGGACGCGCCAGGACGCGCCAGCGCGCCAGGGGGCGCCCCACGGACGGGCGGGGTTGGATTGCGATGCACTCTATTGCGACAAGCGTCTCGCTCGAGACATCCTCAACACATCTTCATATTAGACATCCGCTGAGGCGACCTGGACACGTGAAAACAAGCGTCTCGGTCGAGACGATTTCAACGCATCTTCATATTAGACATCCGCCTGGGCGACCTGGAACCGAGAAAACAGGCGTTTCACTTGTGAACACAAGCGTTTCGCTTGAGACATTCTGCACAAATCCTCATGTTAGACATCCGCCTGGGCTACCTGGACACGCGAATACAAGCGTTTCGTTCATTGCATCCTCAACACATCCTCATGCTAGACATCCGCCTTGGCGTCCTGGAACAGTGAAAACAAGCGGTTCGCACCAGACATCTTCAGCACATTTTCATGGTAGACATTTGCTCGGGCGACCTGGGCACGTGAATACAGGCGGTTCGCTCGAGGCATCCTCAACACTTCCGTATGCTAGACATCCGCTTGGGCGACCTGGGCACGTGAGAACAAGAGTTTCGATCGAAAAGTTCCCAAACAATCCTCATGCTAGTCGTCCGCCTGGGTAGCCTGGACGCGTGAAACCAACCGTTTCGTTCGCGCGAAACCATGCGTTTCGCAAGAGACGTTCTCAACACATCCTCATGCCAGGCATCCGCCTGGACAACCTGGACACGTGAAGCTAAGCGTCTCGCTCGAGACATCCTCAAGACTGGGAACGTGTAAACACGCATTTCACCCGAGGCATCCTCTGAATTCTGGCGCCCAGGAGAGGAACACCATCTAGCGCAAACCGAGCGGTTCGTTCGAGACAGCCTCAACACATTCTGCAACACAAGCGTTTCGTTCGAGACGTCCGCGACGAATGAACATGTTCTCTTGCACAGGGTGTCTAGAGCTCCGCCCACAACATTTGCACCCCCTCCGTCTCAGCGCCCTCCCGCGGCTCCAGCGCCCGCCCAGTGCCCCCTCCGCCTCGACCACTTTATTTCGGCACCGCACCCCCTCCCCCGCTCCGCCCCCTCCCCCGCGCCGTCTCAGCGCCCCCCCCGCGGCTCCGGCGCCCGCCCAGTGCCCCCTCCGCCCCGACCATTTTATTTCGGCACCGCACCCCCCCCCTCCCCGCTCCGCCTCCTCCCCCGCGCCGTCTCAGCGCCCCCCCGCGGTTCCAGCGCCCGCCCAGTGCTCCCACCGCCCCTGCGCCCCCCTCCTCTCCCTCACTCCTCTTGTCCCGCTCACCACTCCCGCTCAGCCCTCCCCCTTTCGCCCTCCCTGCCCGTGCCCTCTTACCTCCCGCGCCGCCGCCGACGCCGTCGCCGCCGTCGCCGGCCCTCTCACCACCCCCGCTCAGCCCTGCCCCTTTCGCCCTCCCTACCCGTCCCCTCTCTCTTCCCGCGACCCCGCCGATGCCGTCGCCGCCGTCGCCACCGCCGCCGCCGCCGTCGTCGCCGTCGTCGTCGCCGCCGCCGCCCCGGGCCGAAAGTCTGGTCTGCGGGGGAGGCCCCCATTCAAGTGGCGCATAGCCGGCCCCCGAGAATACACCCGACAGATTCTGCGTGCAAAGCGACTGCCTTGGACAAGCGTTCGCAACACAAGGCCGCCGCGCATTTTGCACCGCGGGCCCCCCCAGCAGCTGAGTCCGCTCAGTAATTTCTTCCAGCCCTCCTTGGACCCTGGAAGCCTCCCCTTGGAACCCTCTGTAGGCTTCTCGGGCGTCAGTTGGAGGCTTCCTGGGAACCCGTCAAAGGTCTTTGAAGCCATCTTGCGCGGGGCGGCCCTTGGAGTCTCCTCGCGCTCGCCCTCTGGAGCCCCTCTTGCGGCCCTGTTTTGTTCACTCCTTCTGCGATGTCTGGCATCCTCTCCCCCCCCCCCCTCCTCCTCCACATCCTCCTCCTCCCCCTTCCTTTTTGTGCAAGAGCCATGGCACACGTGCCACTTGTTTCGGCACCGCACCCCCCCCCCGCTCCGCCCCCTCCCCCGCGCCGTCTCAGCGCCCCCCCGCGGCTCCAGCGCCCGCCCAGTGCCCCCTCCGCCCCGACCACTTTATTTCGGCACCGCACCCCCCCCCCCGCTCCGCCCCCTCCCCGCGCCGTCTCAGCGCCCCCCCGCGGCTCCAGCGCCCGCCCAGTGCCCCCTCCGCCCAGACCACTTCATTTCGGCGCCGCAACATCCCCCCCCCCCCCCCCCGCTCCGCCCCCTCCCCCGCGCCGTCTCATCGCCCCCCCGCGGCTCCAGCGCCCGCCCAGCGCCCCCTCCGCCCCGACCACTTTATTTCGGCACCGCACCCCCTCCCCCGCTCCGCCCCTTGCCCCCCCGCGCCGTTCTCAGCGCCCCCTCCCCCGCGCCGTCTCAGCGCCCCCGCGCGGCTCCAGCGCCCGCCCAGTGCCCCCTCCGCCTCGACCACTTTATTTCGGCACCGCACCCCCCCCCCGCTCCGCCCCCTCCCCCGCGCCGTCTCAGCGCCCCCGCGCGGCTCCAGCGCCCGCCCAGTGCCCCCTCCGCCCCGACCACTTTATTTCGGCACCGCACCCCCCCCCCCGCTCCGCCCCCTCCCCCGCGCCGTCTCAGCGCCCCCGCGCGGCTCCAGCGCCCGCCCAGTGCCCCCTCCGCCCCGACCACTTTATTTCGGCACCGCACCCCCCTTCCCGCTCGCCCCCTCCCCCGCGCCGTCTCAGCGCCCCCCCGCGGCTCCAGCGCCGCCCAGCCCTCCGCCCCGACCACTTTATTTCGGCACCGCACCCCCCCCCCCTCCGCCCCCTCTCCCGCGCCCTCAGCGCCCCCCCGACGGCTCTAGCGCCCCCCCCAGTGCCCTCCGTCCCGACACTTATTTCGGCACCGCAGCCCCCCCCCCCCCCCCGCTCCGCCCCCTCCCCCGCGCCGTCTCAGCGCACCCCCCCGCGGCTCCAGCGCCCGCCCAGTGCCCCCTCCGCCCCGACTACTTTATTCTCTTGCGCAGCTGTGCTCTAGAGCTCGGACATCTTTATTTTCGTCGTTCGTCGTGTCGTTCGCCCCCCTCGCACCCCCCTGTCCACGCTTCCCAGGGTACCCCTCGCCCCCCCCCCCTGTCCACGCATCCCAGGGTGGCCCCCCTGGGCCAGGGAACCCTTTATTCTCTTGCACAGCTGTGCTCTAGAGCTCGGACATCTTTATTTTCGTCGTTCGTCGTGTCGTTCGCCCCCCTCGCCCCCCCCCCTGTCCACGCTTCCCAGGGTACCCTCGCCCCCCCCCCATGTCCACGCATCCCAGGGTAGACCCCTGGGCCCCGGAACCTTTATTTCTCGTTCGTCGTGTCTTGTCCTCTCGCCCCCCCCCCCCCTGTCCCACGCTTCCCAGGGTAGCCCCCCTGGGCCACGGAACCCTTTATTTTCGTCGTTTCGTCGTGTCGTTCGTCCCCCTCGCCCCCCCCTTGTCCACGCTTCCCAGGGTAGCCCCCCTGGGCCACGGAACCCTCCTTTATTTTCGTCGTTCGTCGTGTCGTTCGTCCCCCCCCCCCTGTCCACGCTTCCCAGGGTAGCCCCCCTGGGCCGCTTTTATTTTCGTGTCGTGTCGTGTCGCGTCGTTCGTCCCCCTGCCCACCCCCCTCTGCCCCCCCCCGCCCGGGCTTCCCAGGGCAGCACCCCTGAGCCTCGGACACCTTTGTGCAAGAGCCAGGGCACGCGTGCCACTTGTTTATTTTACCCTGTGTTTTACCGAACGGAGTGTCAACACGATCGACCCACGGACCCAGGAAGGAATACAGAACTGTCAGGCATAGCGACGTTGTCAGGACACTTGATTGGGCGACGTGCAATTGCAAGGTTGAATGTATCTGCCCCAACGTACCGTGTCAAGGGCTTTGGTGTGCTTTGTTGCGCCGTGCTGAATTGCGATGTGCCATGTCGCGATTGTGCGCTATAGCATTGTGAAGCGAGTCCGCCTTTGCATCCGAGTCCTGACCGAATTGATCTGGACCTTTAGCTCGAGCTTCCTGAGCACATAGTTGCTACCCCAGAGCTAGTTTGAAGTGGAATCGTGCGGGACGTTCAATAGGCTCGACCTCAAATTCCGACTCAGCTCCGAAAAGGAACGACACGACACGGTGCACAGGTTCACGGACGTGCCGCAGGAGGTGCCAGGGGCGCAATAGGGGATGCGCCAGGGGGCGTGTCAGGGGACGTATAAGGGAACGTGCTTCGGACTGGTCAGGACCTTGCCACGCGACGTGCCAAGGCGCGTGCCATGGGGCGGCCACCGCACGTCATGCCAAGGGACGTTGCAAGGGGCGCGCCACGGAATGGGCATGGGAAACGCGTGGGGACCAGCCAGGGCACGCGACAGAGGACGAGCCAGGGAACGTGCCACGGTGCCAGGGGACGTGCCAAGGCACGTCACGCCAGCAAGGGACGTGCCAGGGGACGCGCCAGCGCGCCAGGGAACGCCTCACGGACGGGCGGGGTTGGATTGCGATGCACTCTATTGCGACAAGCGTTTCGCTTGAGAGATCCTCATCCAATCCTCTTGTTAGACGTCCGCCTGGGCGACCTGGACACGTGAATCCAAGCGTCTCTTCCGAGACGTTCTCAACACCTCCTCATGTTAGACATCCGCCTGGGCGACCTGGACACGTAAAGCCAAGCGTCTTGCCCGAGACGATCTCAACACCTCCTCATGCTAGACATCTGCTTGGTCGACCTGGACGCGTGACATCAAGCGTTTCGTTCGAGGCATCCTTCCCACATCTTCATGCTTGATATCCGCCTGGGCGACCTGGACACGTGAACACAAGCTTCTCGCTCAGCACATTCTCAACACATCCTCATGCCAGACATCCTGGGCGACCTAATCACGTGACCACAAGCGGCTCGCTCGAGGCATCTTCAATCCATGTTCATGTTAGACATCCGCGTGGGCGGTTGGGGCAAGTGAGATCAAGTGTTTCGCTAGAGACGTTCTCCACACCTCCTCATGCTAGACATCCGCCTGGGCGACCTGGACGCGTGAAAACAAGCATCTCGTTCGAGGCGTCTTCAACACATCTTCATGTTAGGCATCTGCCTGGGCGACCTGGGCAAGTGGAAACAGGCGCTTTGCCAGAGACGTTCTCAAAAGATCCTCATGCTAGACAGTCACCTGGGAGACCTGCACACGTGAGAACAAGCGTCTCGCTAGAAATTGTCTCACTATTTCCTTATGCTAGACGTCTGTCTGGGCGACCTGGACGCGTCACAACAAGCGCATCGCTCGAGACATCCTCAACACATCCTCATGTTAGACATCTTCCTGGGCAACCTGGACGCGTGAAACAAAGCGTCTCGCTCGAGACATCCTCAAGACCTGTGCACGTGAAGGCATACATTTCACCTGATACATCCTGTGAGTTCAGGTCCCCAGGCGAGGAACAATGTTTAACACAAAACAAGCGTTTCGCTCGAGAAAACATCGACCAAATCTGCAACACAGGCGTTTCGCTTGGGACATCCGCAACAGACGAGCATGTCTACTTCACCATTTGCTTTACCGATCGCAATATTAATGTAGGGACATACGTGAAGCACAAATGATTAGTGCCCCATGGGAGGTCCAACCTATTGGAACATACGTAAATCACGATGGTTTGGAGCCACAGGAGAAAGACGATATATGGGAACATACGTATAACGCAAAGGGTTCGTACCCCAGGAGAGGCCCTATCTGTAAGAACATCTGCAAAATATTTAGATACCCCCTGGGTGGCCTGGACAAGTGAGAACACGCGGTCCCAGCTCGGGACAACATGCTAGATACCCCCTCTGGGCGGCCTGGACAGATAAAAACACATGGTCCCAGCCCGGGACGTCAGATATCCCCCTAAGGAGGCCTGGACATGTGAAGACACGTGGTCCCAGCTCGGGGCAACCATGTTAGATACCCCCTGGGCGGCCTGGACACGTAAACACACACGATCCCAGCTCGGGACGACTTTGTCAGATATTCCCTTTTGGTTGGCCTGGACACAAAAAAAACGTGAGCCAGCTCGGGACAACCATGTTCGGCCTGACCACGTAAAAACACATGGTCCCGGCTCGGGATAACCATGTTTGACCCCCGTTTTGGCGGTCTGGACATGTAAAACACGCGATCCCAGCTCGGGACAACCATGTCAGACACCTCCGTTTGGTTTGCCTGGACACGTAAAAAAAAGGTCCCAGGTATGTTAAATACCCCCCTGGACGGCCTGGACACATGAAAATACGTGGTCCCCGCTGGTGGCAATCATGTTAGACACCTCCTCTGGGTGGCCTGGACAAGTAAAAACACATGGACCCAGCTCGGGACAGTCATGTTAGATACCCCCTCTGGGCGGCCTGGACACGTAAAAAACACGTGGCCCCAGCTCGGGACAGTCATCTTAGATACAGCCTTTGGGCGGCCTGGACACGTAAAAAACAGCTGGCCCCAGCTCGGGACAATCATGTTAGATACCCTCTTTGGGTGGCCTGGACACGTGAAAACACATGGTCCCAGCTCGGGATAATCATGTTAGATACCCCCTTCTGGGCTGAACACGTGAAAACACGTGGTCCCAGTTCGGGACAACGACCTTTGGGCGGGCTGAACACGTAAAAACACATGGTCCCAGCTCGGGACAAGCATGTTATAGACTCCCTTAGCGGGCAAGTGTACAGGCGCCAGACGCATGTTAGACACCCGTTCCGCGCACGCATTTGTACGCGCGAAAATGCCGACGACCTACTGTTAGATATCCCCTTGGGTGCTGCACCTTCCTCGAGCAGGCACCCACGGAATGCACTTCTGGGACTTCTGGGACCAGAAAGTGTCCCGCACCCTGTGATTTATGCTTCGGACCTCACAGGAAAACAGCGTTTTGCTTGAGACATCCTCAAATGTTCATCCGCCGGCCATCTTCGACTGGGTGATTTATCAGGGAAAGAATCCGCTCGCCCTCTTCGAACTTGGCACCAGGGACAGGCTGCCACACTAAAAGAGAACCATGGGCCGACGCCCTTTCCACAAACAACTAGCGTTTCGCTTGGGACATTCTCAACTTTTTGATTCGCCGGCCCTACGCGACCTCGGTATTTATCGCACAATCATTTCGTCGGTCCTACGCAAGTCGAGGCCTGGAGGAAACAGCTGAAAGAGAACCCTGGGCCTCTGCCATTTCCGGGAAAAACCTCAGGGAGGGGTGGGGGAGGGTGCCCCTCCCCGAAGGGAAAAGGGTTGGGTGCTGGAAGAGGAAAGAGAGACGTTGTTAGACCACCTGCGCCCACAGGACTGGGGATTGGTGGAAAGCAGCGCCGAACTGGTTTGGAGCATGCGCTGTGTAGGCTCAGAGCAACTCGGTTCAGCTCCGAGATGCTACGCCGCTTGATTGAACCGCGCATCGCATGCATTCTTCGTTTCGCATTCATGGTGTCTCAAGCATTATCAACTAAATTCTGACTTTCCAGAACACTAGCTCCCCGTATACCGGAAAGTCTGTCCAGTCCAGTTGCGATGGAGCTTGTGAATATGATCCCACATCGGCTGAGCTACGGCCCCGTTGGGTCTGCTGCCAGGGATCAGGCTCGTCTGGCGCTCGGCGACATCACCGCGCCCGAGTTCAGGAGAGGGCGCTACGAGGTCTGCCACTATCACCTCAGAAGCCTCGGCGGCTGCGTAGGCCCGCTGGCCATCGACCAGACGTTGTGGTTCGGCCACGAGCTCCAGGCCCGGCTCAAGGAGACCTGGGGCGGGAGCCCTGATCACCAGAAGAAAAATCGAGCGCCACTCTAGGGCTTCACGCGTCGGGCTCTGGGAGACACTGTTTCGACACTGTTTCGACACTCTTTTGACACTTTTCCGGGTGCCCGAAACTGGTCTTTAAGTAGGAGGGGAAGAACATAAGCCCGAGGACGGCGGGGCGCACGTCGCGGTCGAGTACGAGCCCGGGGGGCGCCGGAACCTCGCCGTGCTCGTCGGCGCCTACCTCGTCCTCGGCCTCGGCTGGTCCGCGGCAGAGGTGCGCCGCGCCCTCCCCGAGGACGCGGGGCTGACCTTCCCGTGCTCCTGGATCGACCCCGTGGACCTGGCGTCCAGGCGCGGGGCGCCCCGCATGACGGTCCAGGACTCGGGCCGGACGAAAAGGGGGTTCCAAGGAGGCCCCCACGGCCTGCGGAGCACCCCTCGCGAGGCCAAGAGGGCTCCGGGCGCTCCAACATGGGGCGAAGAGCTGGGGGCACCTTGGGCCGGGGGCACCTTCAGCAACCCCCGACGTCTAGGATGCCTCTACCAAAATCGGGCCGGACGAAAGGGGGGATTGGGAAAGGGGGGGTTACGAAATTTGCTGCATGCAGCTGGTTTCGGCCTCACCGAGGGGCCCATGCCTCGATGCATGGCCGTCTCCGGCGCCAGGAGGCGCCGGGAAAATCAGCTACGTGAGCTGATTCTCAACCCCCCCCTTTCCTATCCCTCCCTTTCGCCTGGCCCGAAGGACTGCTGGGAGGGCGTGCAGATGGCCCGGGACATGGGATGGCTGCGCAGCGAGATGGTCGAGGATGGCGTCGTGGCTTCCCTCGCGGCCAGCAAGTTCTGGAAGACGAGCTGCGAGTACGACGGGGCATGGCTGGTGCCGGGCGCAGTCTTTGTCATGGCGGATCCGATGACGACCATCCAGGACCCGAACCCGGCAACGTGTGCCGCCTTCTGCAGAGAGCGGGGAGCCGACCGTGTCCCAGAGGCAGATTCCCTGGACAAGTTCCGGATGCTCTCCCAGGACAGCTCGCTCTCGCCCCAGCGCTCTCCCTCCTGTCCAGGCGAGGCCCTCGTCGGGGAGAGTGCCGATGGCCTGCCCGAGGTGTGCCTCAGCGCCGCCGCGGTGGAGCGGGACTGCCACGAGCTCGAGGACGGCCTGCTGTCTCTCGCGTCGGTGCACACCGTGTGCAAGGCCTACGGCTCCGGGCTTGCGCGGGCCAAGGGCTGCGACCTCTGGCCGGACGCGAGGCCGTATGTGGACTTCCTGCTGGAGGAGGGCATCAGGACGGTGGTGCGCCTGAACAGCCCGGACGAGCCCGGACTGGCGGAGATCGGAGGGAGCTACGACGCGGGGTTGTTGGCCGAGTTCGGGATCGGGCACGCGGACATCCCCGTCAGTGACTCCAAGGACACCGGAAGGGGGGGCGTCCCCCCCCGTGGAGCCATCAGGCGCTTCCTCAGTCTGACCAGGCACGTGGGTCTCGAGGACGGCGCTGCCATGATCGTCCACTGCAAGGGCGGCTTCGGCAGGAGCGTGTTCCTGGCGTGCCTCCAAGTCATCTACAGGTACGACGTGCCCGGCTGTGGACTTCTCGGATGGGCGCGAATGGCCCGCCCAGGAGCCATCACGACCCCAGAGCAGGAGGCCGTGTTGCGCTCCCTGTCTGGTCGTGGAGATCTTTGCAGAAGGTACGACGTCCCCATCGGGGGCCTGGAGGGTACGTCCGCGGCGCAGGGCTGCTGCACGGTGACCTGAGCCGGCGCGGAAAGATGATTTCAGTTGTTTTCGGGCTGGGATGCGTTTCAGGAAGCGCATGAATTTGAGAGCAGTGTGGTTCAGCAGGGCACGCCTTACATTGTTGTCGGCTCCGAGCCGCCAAGTTTTTGAAGCTGTTTAGGGTTCCATGAAATTCATGACCGCCAGCTGATGTTATGAAACATATTTTCCACAGCCAGCGAGAGGATCTCCAGTAGATATGTGGCCTTAGAGGCTACGCGAGATCCCAGCCAGCATTCGAGTGAAAGCGGCACCTCTCGTTCTATACCAGCGCAATACAAGCCCAGGGGCCCAGAGGCGAGAGGCGGAGGAGGTGCAGCGGGGCAGGGGGGAGGGCGATGCACCGAATTCATCGGGCATGTCACGTCGCAGACTCGCAAACGCTGTCTCTTCACCCTGATCTGTAAAGCAAACCAGGCTGCAATTCAGGGAAGCCTCCTCATCATTATCCTCGAGTTCGGTGTCCGCTCCGACAGGGGCTCGCTGACATCATTGCCACGTGCGGTATCACGCAGTGGTCGTTGATACTCCAACGACGCACTTGGTGGTGGTGCTGGTTAGAAGCCCAGGCTCAACGCGCTGTCGTTGTATCGTTCCTTGCGCTAATTCAGATGGGTGCTCTTATTGATGCCCCTGAGCGGCCACATAAGCGGCCCCGACGCACCATTCTTTCGTGCCTGTTCTGGTTCGAACACTTTCAATAATTCTGCCACAGTCACGGCCCGTGTAGTGTTGGAGACCACGGGTTGCGATCTGCCAGCACATGTTGGTCCAATTTCGGCCGCAACTTATTATGCATGAAGCGCGAGACCAATGCCCCTCCTGAGTGCAGGGGCCCGCCATGGCATTGCACGCCGACAGGATCGCCATCTCACCCTCATCATTGTGTTGCCTCGTTCTGGTCGTGATGCCTCTCGCTTCGCGGGGTGCACCACCGAAGCGCATGAAGCCTCGGCGCTGGCTGGTGCGCGGTGCTCGACCGCCGTGTTGGTCTGCCGTTCCGTTGTGCCGTCTTGGGGCCCTCCTGGGGTGGGGGCATGCGGAGGGGCTGGTGTGGGCTCCTCGGGGCCTCTTCGGGACCTCGTGGCGGCCTCTTGGAGGTTTCTTTCGTTTTGGCCTATTGGCCTCTTTCGCGCCCTCTTTGAGGCGTCCTTGTGGCCTCACGGGGTTGGGGCTATCTTGGGGGAAGGGGCCACCAAGACGAATGGTCCTCTTGGGGGCCTCTCGGCGGCCTCCTCGGGGCCTCTCGAGCCGCGTTGGCTGCAGCTCGGGCGTGGCCATAGCGCTCAAATCAGTCACACACGCGATAGGAAATCAGTGATGTTGCCCATCGGGACCCTTTTGGGCGTCCTCTTGCTTGGCATCGCTCGGGCGTGTGCATTTTTCCTTCGGCGAGGACCATCGAGGAGCATCCGTGATCATTCGGCGAAAAACCACGCGCGAAGCTGAAAAAAACACAGGGAATGGACGTCCGAGCGATGGCCAGCCTGGCTGCACTCTCGAGGCGCCGTCCGGGGCCCCTCGGCACGTTCTGAGGCAGTCTCGGGCCCTTCTCGGGCAAGAGCGAGTCCATCTTGGGCCGTCTGGAGTCCCCCGTGGGCCCTCCGGATGCCCAGTGTGATTCCGTAGCCACCCCGTGCTCGCTGGCTTCGGGGGTGGGGCGCCAGGGGTCGAGGGCGCGGGTGTCTCCTGGCGGGAGGTGGGGGGCAGGTGGGCGCCCGCGGTCGGGCGGACGGGGTGTGGGAAGGGTGGGAGGGCTGCGTAACAAGGCGAGCGCTCTCGCGGAGATGGCTCAGGGGGCGCGCCTCGTGGGGGGTTCCCCCTTCCACCCTCTCGCGGTCGTGCTCTGTCGGTGATTCCATAGTTGGTTTCGTCTTTCACGCTAGCAGGCACAGATCCTCCTTGTGAAGCCCCGAAGGACAGGACCGCTGCACCACCATCTGTACCCGTTGCGTCTCGGATCGAAAAGTATGTGCTGCCGCCCCTGCTCCCACAGTTGGTATGTGAGCAGTGGTCAGCCCCGGGGCAGAGGTGCCAGGCAGCGCGTCCATGCAGGCGTTTGTTGGCCGCGGCGCTCAAGTGTGCTAGAGGGATTGATCGACCAGGAACGTCTGCACCGTCGGCGCCGCAGCAGCTGCCGCGATGGTAGGAAGAGCCAGGACAGAAATGCAGCCTGAACAGGCGAGTGAGCTCGTGCAGAGTGTGATCGGGGAGGTCATAGCAGAGACGCGAACGAACGCTCGGGCACTGGCTCGGCAGCTTCACGCAAACGTCCACGAAATTTGGCGACCCAGCGGAGGACCGTCGGCGACCAATGGCAGCAAGCGCGCCAGCGTTCTGGCAAGGATCGCGGGTCCTGGGGGCCTGCGACCTGCAATGGGGCAGGCCAGAGCCGCCGTCCTGCACGGTGGCCGCCCCGCCCATTGCTGGTCGCGGGGCCGCTGACGCCCTGCATCCGAAGGCCAAGCATGCCCGGAGGCCCACGCAACGACGGGGGGCAGAGACGCCGCCGACAAGAATTCTTGGGACGGCGACGACCAGGGCTGGTTGGCAGCATTCGGCTGGTCACCCAGAGGGGGTGCGCAGATACCGCCCCTGCACGCAGAGCGCCAGGGCGGTCGCGGGGACGTACCCTGCGGTCCGGTGTGCCTCGCTTTCCTGTTGTTTTCTAGTTTTTTGTTAGCTGCCCCCCCCATGTTATTTATCCATAGACATTGCGCCAGATAAAAAACCCAATCAGTGGATGGTTTTCGCTGGGGAGATCGAACGGGAACCCCGGAGCCTCGGAACCCAGAACCCACCAAAATCGGCCCGGAACCGCCAACTTGGAACCCGGGAACCCGGAACCGGGAACCCGGGAAACCAGCCTGCGACCAAAATCGGCGAGAAATTTTCGCCAAATCTTCCAATTTCCGCTAGGACCCCTTCAGTGCAAGCTTCGATTGGGAAATTACAATCATCCTGCAGACCTTGTTCGGGTGGTCCCACCCAGGGCGACTACAGCAGCCGTCCAATCTGGCATGGCTGGCCACCCTAACCTCAATGGAAGGGGCCGGTGGAACGCTGGGACCGATATGCGACCGCCCCCCAGTGGCGTCGCCGCGAGAACTCCATGAAGCTTTTCGGCTTGACGAGCCAAACGAAATCCGAGGACATTCCAGCAAAGCAGCTCCAGCGTCCAGCCTGGCTCGGTGCTTTCCCGGCACGCCTCGAACTGATGATCGAACATGATCGACCCACAAACCCGGAAACCAAAAATAATATTGACATGTAGGCATTGCGACGTTTTCAAAAACACCTGCTTGGGCGACGGGCAATTGCAATGTTGAGTGTATTGATCTTGATGTACCGTGCCGACGGCTGTGCTGTGCTGGGCCGTACTGAACTGGTGCTGACTGCGATAGCGTTGTGGATCGAGTCCTCTTTGCATCCGAGTCCTGACCGAACTGATCTGGATCTTAGCTCGAGTTGCCTGAGCACATAGTAGTTGCCCCAGGGCTAATGTATTGGGGGACATGCCAGGAGGACGCGCAACGGAAAGTGTCAAGGGACCCGCCAGGCGACGTGCCAGGGGACGTGCCATGGGGACGCACCGCGGGACGTGGACACGTGAAAACAAACGTTTCGCTCAACACATCCTGAACCGCCTGGGCGATCTGGACACGTGAAACAAGTGGCTTGATCGAGACATTCTCAACACCTCTTCATGTTAGACGTCCGCCTGGGTCACTTGGGCACGTGAAAACAAGCGTTTTGTCGGAGACGTGCTCAATACCTCCTCATGCTAGACATCCGAAGTGGCGACGAGGACACGTGAAAGCAAAGGTCTCGGTCGAGACATCCTCAACACGTCTTCATGTTTAGACATCCGCCTGGGCGACTTGGACACGTGAAAACAAGTGGTTCGTTCAAGATAGTCTCAACACATCCTCATTCTGGACATCCGCCTGGGCAACCTGGACACGTGCAAACAAGCGTATCGATCGAGACTTCCTCAACACATCATCTTGCTAGACATCCGCCTGGGCGACGAGGGCGCGTGAAAACAAGCACCTCGCTCGAGACATCCTCATCTTTGTGCTAGACCTCTGCCTGGGAAACCTGGAAGCGTGAAACCAAGCGTCTCGCTCGAGACATCGTCAAGACCGGACCTTCTATAACACAAGACCAGCGTTTCGCTCAAGACATCCTCGACACACTCTGGAGAACAAGCGCTTCGCTCGAGACACCCTCAAACATATGTTCGCAGGCCCTACGCGACCTCGTCATTTATCGCAAACAATTCTGCCAGCCCTACTGCCGTCGAAACCCGGGGGTAAACCAACGAAAGGAGACCCCTGGGCTCAAGCCCTTTCCAGGAACGAAAGGCGAAGGCAGCAGCCGCGGAGGAATGGGGGCGCCCGCGGTTCGAGGTAATTTCAGGACGCGGCAGCCGAGCGTGGACGTCCAAGAACGACAGCTTCGAGAAACTAGAGGCAGCGAGATGCTTGGCAAGGTCAGAGATTCATGGTGGAAGCAGTCGCACGGCTCCCCGTTCACAAGGAGCGCAGCGTTTTTCGGATCGCTCCTCCGGGCGACCTGTACTTGAAGACCTCGCGCTGGGCTCCACGGCAGCAGGGCTGCTCGACTCCTGGGAGGCTTCGTCCACGGCGATAGGGCACCCGCCACGCTCCAGTGCTCCATTTTTTTCTACACCCCTTAGATTTTTCTGTAGGTCATTGAGCAGACTATGTGGTCCAGTAAAAACAGCAACACTACCAAAACAACAAAACGAAAAAAAAGGCCAAAACAATTGATACATGAAAAATGTTGTGTGTGTGTGGGGGGGGGAAAAAACAGTGCCCAGCCGTGCTCGCCGACGACGCAATAACTGTCGGAGGCCCCCCTCGGGGCGATGCTTCCCCGTCGGAGGCGGCGGACTCGGAGACGGCCGCGGCGGGGACGGCGGCTCTCTTGGAATCGGAGACGGCCGCGACGACAAGGACGACGAGACCGATCCGGAGGACGAGTCTGCAGTCGAGCTGGCTGCTCCAGATTTCGTAATAAAGGGAGGGGGGTCTCATTTCGGGGGGGGGGGGGGTGTCTCTTCCGGGCTATCTTGGAGGGCCTGGGGGGTCTGGGGACGAAGTTTTGGAGGGTTCTCCCACGGGGGAGGTCTGAAATGGCTTGTCTTGGAGGGTCCAGACCCCCTCCCTTTTATTACGAAATCTGGAGTACAGGAGGGCGCCCTTGCTTTCAGAGGTCGACGAGCTGAGCCGGGCGTCAATACCGATGTGGCCGAGGCAGTGGGGATTACAGCGCACTTGGGACGGATGGCGAGGGCCGGCAGCAGGCCGCCAACAATGGCAGGGAAGTCGCAGAAATCAGCGAGGTCACGAGACGCCGACCGCGCAACGAGCGCGGCTGTTGGGAAGGATAATGCCCCGAGAACGATCACCGCCCACCGAACCACTCCAACCCAACCCGAACGCCCCGATTTGCCCTCCATTTCCACTGGGGGGGGGACGGGGACCATGGAAACATGATCGACCCACGAACCCGGAAAGGAATATAGCCATGTAAGGCATGGCAACGTTTTCAAAGACACTTGATTGGGCGACGGGCAAATGCAATGCTGAATGTATCGATCTTGATGTATTGTGCTTAGGGAGGTGCTGTGCTACGCCGTGCTGAACTGCGATGTGTCATGCCGCGATTGTGCTCTATATAGCGTTGTGGATCGAGTCCTCCCTGGCATCCAAGTCCTGACCGAACTGATCTGGATCTTAAGCTCGAGCTGCCTGAGGAGATGGTAGCTGCCCCAGAGCTAATCGACAGGGGGACATGCCAGGAGGACGCGGCGCGGAACGTCCCACGGGACGCGCCAGGCGACGTGCCAGGGGACGTGCCATGGGCACGCACCGCGGGACGTGCCAAGGGGACGCGCTACCGAACGTGCCAATGGACGTGCACCGCGCGACGTGCCAGGGGGACTCGCCACGGGACGCTCCGCGGAACGTGCCAGGCAACATGCCAGGCTGCAGTGCTAAGGGTACCGATATTGATGTACCGTGCCGAGGGCTGTGCTGTGCGTGGGCGACTTGGACAAGTGAAAACACGCGCTTCGCTCAAGACGTTCTCAGCACATCCTCATGCTAGACATCCGCCTGGGCAACCTGGACACGTGCAAACCAACGTCTCGATCGAGGCTTCCTCGACACATCCTCATGCTAGACATCCACCTGGGCGACGAGGGCGCGTGAAAACAAGCCTCTGGTTCGAGACATCCTCAACCAATCCTCATGTTAGACATCTGTCTGGGCAATCTGGAGGCGTGAAACCAAGCGTCTCGCTCGAGACATCCTCAAGACCTGGGCACGTGAAAACAAGCATTTCACTTGAGAGACCCTCTGAATTCCTGGTTTTCGGGAGAGGACAATCTATAACACAATACACGCGTTTCGCTCGAGGTATCTTCAACAAACTCTGAAAACCATGATCGACCCACGAACCCTAATATAGAACCGGCAACGTTTTCAAAGACACATGATTGCGTGACGGGCAAATTCAATGCTGAAGGTATCGATCTTGATGTACCCTGCCGAGGGCTGTGCTGTGCTGCACCGTGCTGAATTGCGATGTGCCATGGCGCGATTGTGCTCTATAGCCTCGTGGATCGAGTCCTCCTTTTGCATCCGAGTCCTGACCGAACTGATCTGGATCTTAAGCCCGAGCTGCCTGAACACATAGTAGCTGCCCCAGAGCTAATGGACAGGGGAACATGCCAGGAGGACGCGGCGCGGAACGTCCCAATGGATGCGCCAGGCGACGTGCCAGGGGACGTGCCATGGGGTCGCACCGCGGGACCTGCCAAGGGGACGCGCTACGGAACGTGCCAATGGATGCGCCACGGGATGTGCCAGGGGACGCGCCACGCGACGTGCCAGGGGGACTCGCCAAGGGAAGCCCCACGGAACGTGCCAAGGAACGTGCCAAATTGCAATGCTGAGAGTATCGATTTTGATGTACCGTGTCGGAATCTGTGTTGTGCTGCGCCGTGTTGAATTGCGATGTGCCATGCCGCGACTGTGCTCTATAGCCTCGTGGATCGAGTCCTCCTTTGCATCCGAGCCCTGACCGAACTGATCTGGATCTTAAGCTCGAGCTGCCTGAACACAGTAGCTGCCCCAGGGCTAATTGACAGGGGGGCATGCCAGGAGGACGCGACGCGGAACGTCTCAAGGGACGCGCCAAGCGACGTGCCAAGGGACGTGCCATGGGCACGCACCGCGGAACCTGCCAAGGGGACGCGCTACGGAACGTGCTGGGGACAAGCGTTTCGCTCGAAACATCCTGTCAAAATCCTCATGCTAGACATCCGCTTGAGCGACCTGGACACGTGAAAACACGCGTTTCGCTCAACACATTCTCAACACATACTCATGCTCGATATCCTGCGCGCGGGACGCGGCACGCGCGAGACATCCTCGATTTCTTGCGAGCGGGACGTGAAAACAAGCATTTCGCCTGAGACATCCTTTGAATTCTGACCCCCCACGAGGCCCCAGTTCGAGACATCTTCAAATTTTGCAACACCAGCGTTTCGCTCGAGACATCCTCAACAAATTATGAAAAAAAACAAGCGTTTCGCTGGAGACATCCTGTCAAAATCCAAAGAAATCCCGGCAAAACCAACGAATTAGTCGAGACATCCTCAAAATTCCTGCGCGCGGGACGCGGCACGCGCGAGACATCCTGGGAATTCCTGCGAGCGGGACGTGAAAACAAGCATTTTGCCTGATACATCCTTTGAATTCTGGCCCCCCACGAGGCCCCTGCTCGAGACATCCCCCAATTTTGCAAAGCCAGCGTTTCGCTAGAGACATCGTCAACAAATTATGAAAAACAAGCGTTTCGCTGGAGACATCCTGTCAAAATCCAAAGAAATCCTGGCAAAACCAACGAATTAGTCGAGACATCCTCAAAATTCCTGCGCGCGGGACGCGGCAAGGATTCCTGCGAGCGGGATGTGAAAACAAGCATTTTGCCTGATACATCCTTTGAATTCTGGCCCCCCACGAGGCCCCTGCTCGAGATATCCCCCAATTTTGCAAAACCAGCGTTTCGCTCGAGACATCCTCAACAAATTATAAAAAACAAGCGTTTCGCTGGAGACATCCTGCCAAAATTCAAGGAAATCGCTGAAAAACAAGCGAATTAGCTAAGACATCCTCGAAATTCCTGCGCGCGGGACGCGGCCACGCGCGAGACGTCCTCGGAATTCCTGCGCGCGGGGCGCTTTTCCGAGTCGCGGTCGGCTCTGCAAAACCAGCGTTTCGCTCGAGACATCTTCAACAAATTCTGAGAACAAGCGTTTCGCTCGAGACATCCCCAACTCTGCAAAAACAGCGTTTCGCTCGAGACATCCTACACAAATTCTGATAAACAAGCGTTTCGCTCGAGACGTCCTCAAAAATAATTCCGGCGGCCCACCTCGAATTTGAAAACTATCAGGAAATAATTCCGCCGGCCCACCTCCCGCCTGGCACTGAGGACAGGTTTACTTACTAAAAGAGAGCCCTGGGACGGAGCCCTTTCCAGGAACAAGCGTTTCGCTAGGGAGATCCTCAAAATTGAAATTCGTATGCCCAGCGCGACGTTAGTTTTGCCGGCCCTAGAGCCGTCGTAACCGGGGGTAAACATACTAAAAGAGAACCTTGGGCCTAAGCCCTTTCCGGCAATAATTTCGCCGGCCCTTTATCGCCAATAATTTCGCTGGCCCTACAGCCGTCGATTCCGGGGTAAACAGCTAACATGATGGACCCACGAACCCGGAAAGGGATATAGAACCGCATGCATGGAAACGTTTTCACGACACCGTATTCGGCGACGGGCACTTCCACGAGACACCCCGCGAAACATTCCACGTGACACGGGCGACCGTTTTCAACGTCTTCCTGGAAACATTCCACGAGACACCCCGCGAAACAGTCCACGATACACCCCACGAAACATTCCACGACGACAGGCAACAACTCAACCAAGGCGGTGTGGTCGTGCTGGGGAGTGGTCGTGCTGGGGTGTGGTCGTGCCGGGGGGTGGTCGTGCTGGGGGGTGGTCGTGCTGGGGGG